>LR812523.1:13876854-14136854 GCA_903798195.1 Danio kyathit
GTTTCCCAGTGGTGGGTTGCAGCTGGAAGAGCATCCGCTGCGTAAAACGTATGCTAGATAAGTTGATGGTTCATTCTGCTGTGGCATCCCCAGGTTAATAAAGGGACGAAGCCAAAAAGAAAATGAATGAATGAAAAATAAAATTTAAAATAAAACTTAAGATTTATTTTATTTAGGTTTAGTTTATTTTAAATTTATATATATAAAAAAAAGTTTTTGTTATGATCAATGAAAAGGGGAAAAAGAGCGGACACTTCCAGTTTAACGAGGTCATATATACAAATATGAATAAATAAATAAAAATAAAGTAAATCATAAGATTCTAAACTAACCTAAACCAAATAAAATGAAATAAAATGAAAAAACACAAAATAAATAAATAAACAAAAACAAATGGAAAAAAATATAAATAATAAAATTAATAAAATAAAGTTTTTATTATGATCAATAAAGTAGAAAAAAGAGCGAACACTTCAAGTTTAAGGAGGTCATATACAAATATAAATACATAAATAAAAAATATAATAAAATGAAAATACATTAAATAATTAAATAAAAAAATAAAAAAAATTATATTAAAAAAATCTTACGTTTGTATTATGATCAATAAAAGGGGAAAAGAGTGAACACTTCCAGTTTAAGGAGGTCATATATACAAATAAATGAATAAATAAAATAAATCATATGTTTCTAAACTAACTTAAACAAAATAAAATAAAATAAAATGAAAGCACACAAAATAAATAAATGAACAAAAAAAAATGTAATAAAGTTTGTATTATGATCAATGAAAGGGGGAAAAGATTGAACACTTCCAGTTTAAGGAGGCCATATATACAAATATAAATAAATAAATTAATAATAAATCTTATTTCTTAAATAGTTTATTTTATTTAGTTTAGTTTGGTTTGGAGTGTGACCTCTTTAAGCACTTCTATTTTAAGGAGGTCACACTCCAAACTAAATAAAATAAAATGAAAAATAATGTTTTCAAAGATCCAAATAATAAAACTATATACACAGTAGAGGTCAGAATTATTAGCTCCCCTTTGATTTTTTCTTTTTTAATTATTTCCCAAATGATGTTTAAGAGAGCATGGAAATTTTCACAGTATGTCTGATTAATATTTTTAGTCTTTGGTTTATTTTGGCTAGAATAAAAGCAGTTTTTAATTTTTTAAAAGCCATTTTAAGGTCAAAATTATTAGTCCCTTTAAGCTATATTTATTTTCGATAGTCTACAGAACAAACCATCATTATAAAATGATTTGCCCAATTACCCCAACCTGCCTAGTTAACCTAATTACCCTAGTTAAGCCTTTAAATGTCACTTTAAGCTGTATAGAAGTGTCTCGAAAAATATCTAGTCAAATATTATTTACTGTCATCATGGCAAAGATAAAATAAATCAGTTATTAGAAATGAGTTATTAAAACTATTATTTTTAGAAATGTGCTAAAAAAATAAATCTCTCCGTAAACAGAAATTGGGAAAAAAAAATAAACAGGAGGGCTAATAATTCAGGGGGGCTAATAATTCTGACTTCAACTGTATATTAAAGAGTATATATTTTTTAGTCAATTATTCTCTTATTTTTTTTAAGTTATCACTCAATGTTCTAGTTGAGTGCAGTTTTGTACAATTAGTCTAGCAACTTTGCACAATCTAGTACAATTCTGATTAAGTCAATGCACGGTATGTTACACATTATAGACATATAATCAACATATTTTGAAGTAATTAACATTGTGTTGAGTGTAGTGTGTTAATGGTTTTACACTTTTAATGTTCAGTGTTTAAATGGTTTAAAAGAATAGCGTCCCATCACTCTCCCTAGTTTTTTAAATATCTTATCGCATTCATTGAACATGTTTTTGACTGGTGAACTTACTGCTAGAAAGGTGTAAACTCCAAGGTTTCAAAGCTTTTCATACCGTAAAAAGCTTTATACATCCACCAATGTTACTAATAGATTTTGGTTTTGTCAGGAGACTCTGAAAAAAATACATATTTTAAATACTATTGGATTTCTCTCTATTGACAAGGAAAATGTTCTAGATATTTTTCCACACATTCAGAGTTAACACTGTAAAATCCCTTCATAACCCAGGAAATGATTTAGATTTTTGCTAGTGTGTGTTTGAAGGAAATCACTTCTCAAGGCAGCTTTTATTTATCAAAATACTGTAAAACAGGAATATTGTGAAATATTATTACTATTTAAAATACCTGCTTTCTATTTGAATAGGTTTTCAAATGTTATTCCTGTTATGAATGTGACAAATGTAAAGGATGTCAGTGACAAAAACTTCTTACATCGTAAATTAATTAGTGTGTTTACCTTATTTTGGTGCAGTTTGTCAAATCACGTCCCATAACAATCATGTATTTGCTGTAAGTAGGGCTGGGCGATTTTTTTCGATTAATTCGAATTTACATTTTAAGACGATTTTATTTTTAACAAAATCGAGGAATCGCGATTTTTTTTTTAATAAAAATATTAAAGCCGCTTTTCCACTATCGTGCCAAACCGTTCTAAACTGTTAGACAATGGTGCTGAATTGTGCTGATTCTGTGTGTTGACGTCGCGGCTCTGTTGATGAGCTACCACAGCTGGTTTAGCGGAAGCGCGCCAGGGCGGACTGGCCATTGGGAACACTGGGACATTTTCCCGCTAGAGCAACAGCAGCCCCGCTGCCAGGGCAACCGCAGTCAGTCAGCCAGCCAGCTTCGCTAATGTTTCCTCGCGCGTCGTGCTGTTGTTCGCGTCCCCCCAGCCGTCTGTCTCTCCCGCGTGAGCTGCGAGACGGGCGTGCGTGTGTGAGGAGAGGAGGCTCGACAGGCGGAGGTGTGGGCAACCAACTTAACTTTCTAGATCGCTTTTAGTCACTTTGGCCCGCTCACCCATCGCTCCACACACACGAGGAAATAATTGCACCTAATTCGAAGCCCAGACGGCTGGTTTTGTATATTATACCCGCGCACCACCTGAAGGACGGTTACGGCGTGTTGTAAATGTCGGTCACCGCAAGTCAAATCTTTCTTTAATTTGGACTTTTGCTTGAATTACGGAGTGGCACAGTAGCTGTCCAAGGTACTGTATGAATTAAATCATAACCCATATATGCACCAATAAACAAGTAAAATGAATAAATGAATAAAATAAATATGGATTCTTAAATGTCGGTAGTTTGTACTCCAAACAATATCAATACGTATCAACAAATGTTTTATAAAAATAAATTGAGCAATTTTCAACATTTCAGCTATAGGCCATTATACAATTCAGTTAAATATAAGATAGACATTTAAATATAGATAGATATGTAACAGGTTTTTGTGGGGTTTTTTTTTGTTCACGGTAATATTTAATATATACTGGGTGGTGTAGCTACGCACAAATATTTTCTAAAACGTCAAGCAGATTGAAAAAAGAATATTTTTTATTAGTGAAAGTGCCCGCTCACTTTGACAAGGCCTGTCTAAATATATATTTCTGCCATGCCACTAATACAGATAAACTATTGTTGCATTATCATTGTTTATTTTTCTGTTATGTACAGAGATTTGAAATATTTATTTCCTTTTCAATCTTCACGTTACATTTTGGTCATTTTCTCTCCAAATAAAATTTGCCCAAAGCTGCACAACATATGACCTCTACATAAATACGGGTGCTGTGACTTCTATTGTAGCTATGTTTAGCATCCCTATATGAGAGAGTGCCATAACCGCGTTTAGTCACACGGTTGCTTTTCTTTTACAAGTGAGCATGAAAAAAACTAGTTTCGGCTTTTATTTAAATTTAAATGAACAAGGTAAGCTGGTAAGGTAGTTACACAGTAAAAAAAAAAACAATAAAAAATCGAAATCGTGAATCGGTCAAACTTTATGAAAAAATCTAGATTTTTTTTTTTTTTGTTGCCATATCGCCCAGCCCTAGCTTTAAGTAAACAAAGTAGCTGGTCTTTTGTTGCTGTTTGAATGTCTTTGATCAAATAAGGGTTTTCATTATGAAAGCAATGGGATCAAATTCATTGTCCAAACTAATATGTTATGTAATATGTTTTTGTTTAAAGGGCTGGTCTACTACGATATCATATTTGAAACATTAGCCCTTGTGTCATGCAGCTGTGTGAACATAAACAACATCTTCGAATGTAATACAAGTTCAATGCAAAGGGAGACATTGGCTTTTACAGAGTTAGCTTAGCAAAGTCTACAGTAAACGAAGTTTGGGGACTACAAAAAATACGTCCGGCCTAGTAAGATCACAAGGGCTTCTGGTTACGGTCATTTACCACGCGGATATACTCAGCGCAGTGAAGGAGCGTGGCCAGAGGCGCTGTAATATTATAGCAGAGAAAGCTAAAATGCCGTCCAAACGCTGCTATTTCCACAGAGCTTCTTCTGTTTCTGTATTTGGGCTTCCAAAGAACACGACACAAAGAGAGACGTGCTTACAATTTAAATTGAGTTATGGTCAAGAGAACTATTAAAAAAAGATATAGCTAGTATTTGACAAAGGATAGCTTCCAGAATCTCTCCCAGTTCAGTGCTGGATTCGGCTAAAAACTTTTCAAAGAAGCAGCTCCAACCAGCAGAAGCTGTAAGTATTATTAATTTGTTAAAATTGATCTATGACATGCACAGTGTCTAGCGTTAACGGTATGTTGTAGCAAGGATGTAAACAACTGTAAATGCTGTTTGGCACCACTAACAATTTAGCTACAAATTCATATTTGTCCGTCAAACCGCTGTAAACACACAATCTTCACCAGCGCTGCAGTGTCTGTCTGCGGCCGCTTTTCGTGCATTCTACACCTCAAATAACCAACTCGATAAAAGATATGTGAACGTTTCATATTACTTACACATGCTTATTCTGAATATATGCGAAAGACATGTAACACATTGAGTCAGGTAAAAAAAAAATACATGAGAACTAGCCTAACTTGTGTTGCAGCAGAAAAATCAATCAAAGCTTACACGAGTCGAATTCCACATCACATGCTTTATTCTCCTGTCAACAGCGTCACTGTATTCATTCATCCATTCATTTTCTTTTCGGCTTAGTCCCTTTATTAATCTGGAGTCGCCACAGCGGAATGAACCACCAACTTATCCAGTATGTTTTACGCAGCGGATGGCCTTCCAGTTGCAACCCATCACTGGGAAACCCATACGCTCTCATTCACACACATACACTACGGACAGTTTTAGCTTACCCAATTCACCTGTACCACATGTCTTTGGACTTGTGAGGGAAACCTGAGCACCCGGAGGAAACCCACGCGAACACGTGGAGAAAATGCAAACTCCACACAGAAACGCCTACTGACCCAGCCGAGGCTCAAACCAGCGACCTTCTTGCTGTGAGGCGACAGCACTACCTACTGTGCCGCCGCGTTGCCCCGCGTCACTGTATATTACAGAAAAATTACTTAACTCAAACATCAGAGAATAATAAAAATAAACATCGGTCCTGCACAAATGCGGTTCTCATGTTACATGCATCTACAGACTGTTCACACACACACATAAAATGGCGATTCTTTCGTAAAGAAGCCACACCCTTTTTTCACTCGTTACAGACACTTGTCAGATTTTATTTTAGAGAGCAGGCATGAGGTTCATCCTTTTCATTTTCTGTCTGATTAAGGCTCAAACAGATACTGCTAACAGCTACTCTGATTGACACTATTTACACAGCAGGCGTGGCGCTTTACTGGTGATGTGGAGCTGATCCGCGAATCACAGCACATTACGTTAGCTGACCAATCAGAGCCTCTTGGGGGCGGCCTTTCAGAGGAACTAGGAAATATGACAGTTGTTTTCATGTTAGCCGAGTAGGTGTATATAATCGAAGATATCTAAAAAAAATAACGTGATTTTTTTACAAATGAAGCATGAGCACACATTGTTTTGCATCTTATAAACATAACCAAGCTTTAAAAATACACTGTGGACCACCCCTTTAAAAAAACATGCATATTTTTCTCTCTGTTTTGGCCTTTATTCCACGCTGAGATTGCATTTGTAGGAAACAAAAGCATAGTTTTTTGAAAAGGCTGTGCAAAGTGGATACATTTGGAAACGCCGTTTTCGTGTTGCAGTGTGGACTGTAAAAATGGAGACTTTAAAAAACGATGATGCGTTATAGTCATGTGATACAGTCATATGACTAATCCAGCTAACAAGCTGGACGACATTGTAAAGCAGATGTTTTGGATGCTGTCCATTTTGACAGCTTTATTAAACATTAATGTCAGTTTGTACATGCTCCATGCCTCTCTTCAAAGGAACATTTTCTTGGAGCTATTGTTCAGCGGCGTAGGCAGACCACAGTTGTGACGTTTGGCCACAATGTTTCAAATAGACGGAAAGTAAATAAACGGCAGGCGGATAAATAAAAGCATCTTCGTCTGTGTGCATGCGCAGTACATAAACGAAAGTGTTTTCAGTCGTTTTAGTGTGGATGACGTAAAGAATTGAAAATGATATTGTGGACATGGAGCGTTTTTATTTGAAAATGTCATTTTCAAATTTATCCAGATGAGTGTAGACGTAGCCTCAGAATGTTATACATGTTTACATAGTGTTCATTTGTGAGTGAATTACGAAAAACACAAAGACCCTTTATAGTTTTCAAAACAGCAGATGAAGTACACAAATAAGGCGCTTGAGTAAAAGTACAGATAAACTAATCAAACATTACTCCAGTAGAAATATAAAGTCCTCTATAGCAAAAAAATCAGTGTACATTTAACTCAATTTGAGTTTAACTTAACACTCCTTGGGTGTTCTAAAGTGTGAAATTTGTACATTACTCTCAGAGTTCATTTTAACACAGTAAGAGTTTATTCTTTACATAGAACTGGAGTGTGTTACACTCTTCAAAGTGTTAATATATTACATTTTTTCCTATATTATCAATTGGTGTGTGTGTGACAGATAACAGTGATCAAATATGTTGAAAATAGTTTTAATTTATTAAATGTTCAATTTAAATCTTTTTAGGAATGATTTAAACACATTCAACTCTTTGCATTTTAAAATGCAACAAGACATGTTTCAAGTTTAAGTAAAACATCACAGTTTGTCTGAAAGAACTGGTTCGAGTAAAAAAACAGGACTTTTCCATCACTAGTGGGAAATACACTGCATATTGGGTTAAAGGTTTAACACTGAAAAAAACAACAACTCCTAAATATACGCTCTTTCACACTCATGGATTAAAATTTACTCCAGTTTTAACATGAACAACACCAAAAAAATCACACTGTATATTTAACACTGAAATTTTTGCTGTGTAAATGTGACTCAACAATATGCAATAAGTAATAGTAAAAAGTAATAATTACTTTTCAAGAGTTCACACTGATGATTGATTATAAAGTGTGTTTGGCATGCTGTCCCGGGAGAGAGCCCCGAGCTCATAAGATCCTCGAGCCGGGGGTTTCCTCCCGTTTGCAGGGCGAGGGGGGAGTTTGAGCTCAGGTAGATCTCGAGAACTCACCTGCTGTTTGAAGCTAGTGTGCAATTAGGGATTGCTATGTAGATATGACTGCTTAGGAACACGTCTGTAGTGCCGATTTAGATTAGTCAATTAACTCAAGTTGTATGTTTTTGGATGGTGGGAGGAAACCGGGAGACCTGGGGTAAACCCATGCGAGCACAGGGAGAATATGTGAACTCCGCAAAGAAACATTGATTGGTCTGGTAAGGACTAGAACCAGTGACATTCTTGCTGTGCTAACCACTGGGCCACTGTGCTGCCCATCTATAAAAGGAGGAGGAGTAGGTGAGGAAAGGGGGATTCTTCAAAACGAAGATGACTGTGGTATGGAACTTAGGTTATTTATGGAGACTTAGGAATCGTGTGATTACTTAGGTCCTTAAAGGATCATTAAACCCTAAAACCCATTTTTTGAGATGTTGACAGATTATATATTTATAAAATCTGTCAACATCTCAAAAAATGAGTGTAAATATATACACTTTAAGTCAGAATTATTAGCCCCCCTGTTTATTTTTCCCCAATTTCTGTTTAACGGAGAGCAGATTTTTTCAACAGATTTCTAAACATAATAGTTTTAATAACTCATCTCTATTAACTGATTTATTTTATCTTTGCCATGATGACAGTAAATAATATTTTACTAGATATTTTTCAAGACACTTCTATACAGCTTAAAGTGACATTTAAAGGCTTAACTAGGGTAATTAGGTTAACTAGGCAGGTTAGGGTAATTAGGCAAGTTATTGTATAACGATAGTTTGTTCTGTAGACTATCGAAAAAAAAAAAAAAAGCTTAAAGGGGCTAATAATTTTGACCTTAAAATGGTTTTTAAAAAATTAAAAACTGCTTTTGTTCTAGCCGAAATAAAACAAATAAGACTTTCTCCAGAAGAAAAAATATTATCAGACATGCTGTGAAAATTTCCTTGTTCTGTTAAACATCATTTGGGAAATATTTAAAAAAGAAAAAAATTATTAAAAGGGGGGCTAATAATTCTGACTTCAACTGTATATGTGCTGCACATTGATAAAAACATTATATGATAATATACGCAAATTGCAAATGTGTGTGTTGGAGTGTGCAAGTGGTGTAAAACTGGTTTTATAGCTTGCGGGTCAAAATTGACCCCTAAAACAACCAATGTACCCTAAATGTGAACAGCCATCATGAAAATATGAGCATAGAAAATTATTAATTCATTATATTTTTTTCTAATGTTGCGGTCAATTTAAAAACAAGAGATGATGAAAAAACTTTGTTTATTTTTTTGCTGTTAAAATGGTGCATGGGTCATTTTTTGGACCTGTAAGTCAACAGGAGGTTAATACTAGGTGTAATAAAAGGCTGACAGGTGGTAGACATCACTTAACCCAGGGTTACAAAGATATTAAAGCTTTTCTTTAAGTGTAGAAACTTTAGAAAGTTCATACTGCACTCAATCTGTTCCTATATGTCTCTCTCTCTCTTCCATTCTCTCCAGTGTCTCATTTGTCTGTATCTCTCGTCTCTACTTACCTTGAATGTGGAAAAGGTCACCCCACTCCTCTGAGCGTGTTGCAGGCCACGTTCACAGGAAATTAATGGTTTGTGCCAGCGATTGCCGCCGCTCCCTCCCCGGCGTAATATTTTTGGTTTACTTAAAGGACACATTTATTGAAGGAATATATAAATATGGATTCCTGACAGGCACTTAGTTTGATGCATTTGTATATCAGGCCCTTTTTTTGGGCTTCATTGCTCAAGTAAAGTATTTCAGAGGCAACACATATATAATAGACAAAGAGCGCGAGCTTTCAGCATGGTGAGACCGCCTTGTGATCCGAGCGCTGACTGATGCTCTTTTTGCTCAGACGCTGAGGGAAATCACTGGTGCATCCATGACTGTACACACGAAACTGTCGGATTAAAGTGGAAATGACCACACCAGTGACTCTAAGTGCAAATAATCCAGTCAGCATGTCCTTGCAGTGACCTCAATGACATGTAATATTTCACGTATTACAGCAGTCATGTGGTCAAACATCTCATTTCTGAACATTAGTCTTCATTTCTAAATAAATTGTTGCCCTAGAGTATCACGATGACCATGCCTTTGCGTTTTAGCCCATGCAAGCTCATGATTCATTACCATCTGCTCAATATGGCCTTGACTGTCCGATTGTTACATTAGAACCCTGCAGTCACCTCAACTGGCTCTATTAATCAAACTGACCTGCTCCGGAGACCCTTAAACATTTATAATTTCTGTCTTATAGCGCGGATAAAAGGAAGTCTGCTTAGTAGCTGTTGCAGAGAGCAGAGCTTCATCTTTTTTGTTTGAAAATCCATTTTGACATTGTACTTGACGGAACGCATTTAATGGTGCTTATGTGATGGTGTTCTCTTTACATCCATATGAACAATAGTATAAGTATTTATAAGTGGATATTATCGCGTAGACGAGATGACAGTTGACGTAGTTTCCGATGCACTCTCATTTTGTGAGATGGCGTCTGAGATGGCTATTATCAACTCCAACTGGTTCTTGGTTCCCAATGTGCCACTCCATTAAGAAAATACAATAATCACCCCTGGATGTTGATGGCAACTTTGGCAGTTTTGATCATATTCTTTTTGTTTTGTTAGGTCAGTAGTAAGAGACTAGGAGGTCATTTGTAGTGATCAAAGTTGTAAGAGCAACAAATTATTATTAATATTAACTCAACTTCTAGTTGATCATTTGGAAAAGTGGCAGAAGGTAGATTTTTCGGATGAATCATCTGTTGAACTGCATCCCAATCATCACAAATACTGCAGAAGACCTATTTTAACCTGCATGGACCCAAGATTCTCAGAGAAATCAGTCAAGCTTGGTGAAGGAAAAATCATGGTTTGGGGTTACATTCGGTATGGGGGCGTGTGCGAGATCTGCAGAGTGGATGGCAACGTAAGCAACCTGAGGTGTCAAGACATTTGTGCTGCCCGTTACATTACAAACCACAGGAAAGGGAAGATTCTTCAGCAGGATAGCGCTCCTTTTCATATTTCAGCATCCACATCAGAGTTACAGAAAGCAAAGAAGGTCAAGGTGCTCCAGGATTGGCCTGCCCAGTCACCAAAATGAACATTATTGAGCATGGCTGGGGTAAGATGCAGGAGGAGGCATTGAAGATGAATCCAAAGAATTTTGATGAACTCTGGGAGTCCTGCAAAATGCTTTCTTTGTCATTCCAGATGACTTTATTAATAAGTGATTTGAGTCATTGCAGAGATGTATGGATGCAGTCGTCCAAGCTCATGGGAGTCATACACAATATTAATTCTTGTTCCACTGCACCATGACTTTATATTCTATACTGTACATTATTTCTGTTAAGTGACAAGACTTTTGTCTAAGCAAAGTCAGAGCGTACTGTCCTAATTAAATAATTAAAAATCAAGGCATGATCATATTTTATTGAGGTAAAATAAGCGTAATCTAGAGGATTTTGCCTTTTATATAAGCCACTTCTGACACGAAATGATCAACTAGAAGTCAAGTTATTATTTGTTGTTTCTAAAACTTGAATAGGCGACAAGACTTTAGTCAGGTAGTGTAGTACAGTGGTATAATTTTATATAAACTTAAAAATAAGGAAACAAATGATCAATGTTGTAATCTTCCTAGGAAACATTGTTGCCAATCAAATGCTGCCAGAGGCATTTATATAAATGATACGGTAAGGTTATGATGGATATGGTGAACTCAGTCAGAGTTTTGTTCTCAGTGGCCTGTTTTTCAACTGGATTTTGCACTCACATGATTTACATGAGATTGAGAAATTGATGGTGTTAAGGCTCAAGGTATGTCATTTTAGTGTACTGAACTCTTATTATTCAGCTATGCCTAGGTATATCTGGATTTTCATTATATGGCGTCTTCAACAACAAGACCTTTTACATCTATCCTAATAAAACAAACCCATCAAAAGGGTTTGTGAATAGCTCTGGAAGTGATCAAAACTTTAGACTATATTTACTCTTAAATTTAGCATCAGAAACATGTCTAAATGGTCAAGACACATTAATGCTTCCATGTGATCAAAAACTTCCCAATACCACTTATTAGAAACATTTATAATTCGTGTCTTCAAGTGCAGAAATAAAAGGCAGCCTGCTTACAAGCTGTTGCAGAGAGCAAAGCTTAATTTTGAGTTTGAAAGTGCATCGGAAATGCCATGATTTGACATTTTATTTGATGGAGCGCATTCAAAAATGTCATTATTTACACTCCTCTGAGACCCCATGTGTCCCTCGGTCAAAATCACTACATTTCATTCTAGCAAAATGGGAAAGGTTTAAAGACAAATTTGGCTTGGCTAAGATTATTGTCATCATTTTCAACACCTTTTAGGGTGTTATTTTTATGCCGTATGCCTGACAGACTTTAAACCGAGAAGCTGAGACACACACACGCACACATAATCGCCCTTGCTGAGTGCTATTCTTACAAATGCGATGTAGCCAGAATAGCTCTAATGAATTGACCGAATAATTCACAACATGACACGAGACACTGCTGTGTTCTCTATACCTAATTCTCAGCTCGCATCTAAATGTCCCTGACATTTCTATCCAACTACTTGGATGTACTGTTTACCACATCGACAGTACAATTTAGCTCCAGCGAAGCCAAATGAATTGAAGTGTTGTTCATCAGTAAATTATGCTTCTCTGATGTCCAAATGCTGTTTATCTGATGTTGAGAGCCCGGTGACTCAATTTCACTTGTTCTGCTAGTGAGGAAGATTTCTGTGTACAGGTTTTGTTTTCTTTAACAAGCAATTCTGCGTATGCTGTTTACTGGTCTGTCCACATTATCTTTCAACACCGAAATAAACTGTGAATGCAGGACTTTCTATTCAGTCGTCATGAGAGGGAAATAACAAAAACAAATCTCTTTAACAGTACAAGGCACACTGCAAAAAAAAAAATGCTTTTCTTACTTATAGTTTTTGTCTTGTTTCTAGTTTAAATATCTAAACATTCTTAAATCTAGAAGCATTTTCTAGACAATTTAAAAAAAGAACGTGTTTTTTCCAGAAATAATGTCAAAATTGAGTTAAAAATGAGTTTTTTCTGTACAACAAGCAAACTCATCTGCCAATGAAGTAAAACAAACTTATTTTGAAGCAAAAACAAGATTATATTGCTTACCCTATTGAGGGCATACTTGGCAACCAGCATTCTACTAAATAATGAGCTAATTACAATTTTTAAGTGAATAATTTTTTTAAGAGGACAATTTCTAATTTTGACCAATACAATGCACAATATAACGTGTAGAATACACAAATAGAAATGCGTTGCTTTATAATAATAAAAGTAATAATAAAATAACAGTCAACTTTTTTTATGACATTAAAGTGTGTAATTGCTCATAACCGTTCTGTCTTTAATAATATATTATCTGTTTTTAGTCTATTTGATGAATATGATGAATATTTTAATCCTCGTGTTTTATATGAGAATTGTGTCCTCAATCAGGTGGAAAAGATTCTGAATGATCCAACTCATTTTTTGTTTCCACTTTATGAACTGCTTCCCTCTGGTAGGAGATGTAGAGTCCCAAAGTGTAGGTTGAAACGATATAAGAGATCCTTTGTACCAGTTTCAGTGGGTTTACTACTACTACTACTATTTACCTATGGAGAATATTACGTTTTTACTTCCAGAACCTGGTTCTTGTGCTCTATTGTCTAAAACGATGTTCTAACCAAGAACCATGTAAACCAAGAGATCATTTCTATCGTTTCCATGCCGTAGACAACACAATGTTATAATCTGTCTGGCTCCAGACAGACCAACATTAATTATGCAGCCAATTTAAATTATTCAAAATGAACATTTATTAAATATATACCTAAAAATTAAATAAATAACGTACATTCATTCATTCATTCATTTTCCTTCAGCTTAATTCCTTATTTATCAGGGAAATAAACCACCAACTATTCCGGCATATGCTTTGCACAGCTGATGCCCTTCCAGGCGCATCCCAGTATTAGGAAACACCCATACATACTCATTCACACACACACACACACACACACACACACACACACACACACACACACACACACACACACACACACACACACACACACACACACACACACTCATACAGTACGGCCAATTTAGTTAATCCAATTTAACTAACTGCATGTCTTTGGACTGTGTGAAAACCGGAGCACCCAGAGGAAACCCACGCCAACACAGGGAAAACATGCAAACTTCTCACAGAAGTGCCAACTGACCCAAGCGGAGACTTAAACTAACAACCTTCTTGCTGTGACGTCAAAGTGCTAACCACTGAGCCACCTTGCCACCCTAAATAATGTACAGTAAACACAAAATAAATAATCTTTCAAAAGAAAAACAAACATTCTAGTCAAATTCTTTCAAGATAATGGTAAGCGACAAGGCAAATACCATCTAGTGGACAAGACAACACCAGAAAAAGAAAAAAGAAATACACTTTCAAAAATGTTTTTCTTACTTAGATGTTTCATCTTGTTTCTTGTCCAAATATCTAACAATTATTAAATCAAGAAGCATTGTCTAGACAAGCAAAACACAATGGGTTCTATTTTAACAATTTAGGCGCAAAGTCTAATACACATGGTGCAAAAGGGCTTGTCCGACTCCACTTTTGCTATTTTAAGGATGGAAAAATACAGTTTGCACTGTGGCGCATGGTCTAACAGGGTTGTGCTTATTCTCTTAATGAGTTATGGGTGTGTTTTGAGCAAAACGTGCATTAAACCAATTAGGATTTCATAGAGTCAGTTGCATCGTGCCATGGCGCATTTGCTATTTACATGGCGGACTTTGTAAGTGGAAAAACTGAACGCTTCGGTAGTGAGAAAACAGTTTAACAGACCATGCAGCGCGAGGATAAAGAACGAGCCTCCTCCATTCAGCCTCTTTACTTTCTCTTTACTTTACTTTTACTCTTTACTTTACTCCCTTACTTTCATGGATAAGAAAACGGTGTTGTACGCACTCCACTGAAGACATCAATTTGCCTACATATTTAATTTTAAGCACAAAGATTTGTTTCAAAACTAGTATTAAATTCAGTTCTAATTTCCAGCAAACAAATAAATGAACAATAATAATGAAGTGTGGTCAAAAAACTATATGATTATTTAATTATTATATCATTATTAATGATGGTTTTTATTTGTATAAATTCAATTCAATTCAATTCATCTTTATTTGTATAGCGCTTATACAATGTAGATTGTGTCAAAGCAGCTTCACATGGAAGATTATAGTGAATTGAAACAGTGTCAGTTCAGTTCAGTTTTCATAGATTAAGTTCAGTTCAGTTTAGCTCAGTTCAGTGTGGGTTAATAATCACTACTGAGAGTCCAAACACTGAAGAGCAAATCCATCGATGCGCAGCTCTACAGATCCCGAACCATGCAAGCCAGTGGCGACAGCGGCGAGTAAAAAACTTCACCAATTGGCGAAAGTGAAGATTTAAAAAACCTCGAGAGAAACCGGGCTCAGTTGGGCACGACCATTTCTCCTGTGGCCAAACGTCTTGTGCAGAGCTGCAGTCTAGGCGCATGAAGCTGGACCTCAGCGAAGACTCGTCTCTCCTTGGAGCGTCACAGGGGTCAGTCTCAGGCTCTCACTCCACGATGACCACCACAGCAGCTACTCAGGATACGGCCTGGTCCAGAAAACCTTAGGATCATCTCGTCACTGGTCTTGGATCGCATCAGTGGCACTGCATAGTCTGAGGGCCTCGGGATGAGAACCCCCAGGTGGAAATACAGAATAAGGAGAATAATTAGCGTAGCTGCTGTTCATAGTGTATAAAAACAAGAAGCAAAATCCTGTGTGGGACACATCATGCGTCATACTGCTATGTCCTGCACTGAGTGTATGCTTTGCTAAAAAGATAGGTCTTTAATCTAGTTTTGAAGAGCGAGAGTGTGTCTGAGCCTCGGACATTATCCGGAAGGCTATTCCAGAGTTTAGGGGCCATAAATGAGAAGGCTCGACCTCCTTTACTCGACTTTGATATTCTAGGTACTACTAGAAGCCCTGAGTTTTGAGATCTTAAAGAGCGTGTTGGATTGTAGCGAGACAGGAGATTGGTTAGATAAACAGGAGCTAGATTATTTAAAGCTTTATAGGTAAGGAGTAATATTTTATATTCAATACGAAACTTAACAGGCAGCCAGTGTAAGGAGGATAAAATTGGGGTGATATGATCATATTTTCTAGATCTGGTAAGAACTCTGGCAGCTGCATTTTGCACTAGCTGAAGTTTGTTAATAGAGGATGCTGGGCAGCCAGCAAACAGAGCATTACAGTAGTCTAGCCTAGAAGTCATGAAAGCATGGACTAGTTTTTCTGCATCTGATATAGATAGCATACTTCGCAATTTAGCGATATTTCTCAGATGAAAGAAAGCAGTTTTTGTGACATGGGATATATGATTTTCGAATGTTAAATTGCTGTCTAATATCACACCTAGATCTTTTGTAGTAGATCTAACGCTAACTTTGTATCCCTCTAATTGCAGGTCGAGTTGTGAGAACTGCTGTGTACAGGATTTAGGCCCGATAAGTAATAATTCTGTTTTGTCTGAGTTTAAGAGAAGAAAATTGTTTGTCATCCAGTCTTTAACATCTTTAATACACTCAGTTAGCTTAGACAGTTCAGGCATCTCATCAGGTTTAGTTGAAATGTATAATTGAGTATCGTCTGCATAGCAGTGAAAGTTGATCCCGTGTTTTCTAATAATGTCTCCCAGGGGAAGCATGTATATTGTAAACAGCAAAGGGCCTAAAACTGATCCTTGAGGGACCCCGTACTTTACTGGCCTGACTTGTGAAAGCTGTCCATTAATATTCACAAACTGGTAACGATCGGCTAAGTATGACCTAAACCATTGAAGGGCCTGACCTTGGACACCTGTAGAATTTAAGCGGTCTATGAGAATATTGTGATCAATGGTGTCAAATGCGGCGCTAAGATCGAGTAAAACTAATAGTGAGACGCACCCTTGGTCAGCAGCTAAGAGTAAATCGTTGGTTATTTTTACTAATGCGGTTTCTGTACTGTGATGAGGCCTGAAGCCTGACTGAAACACTTCAAAAATATTGTTTGTCTGCAGAAAGGAGCATAATTGGGTAGAAACAACTTTTTCTAGTATTTTAGACATAAACGGAAGATTTGAAATAGGCCTATAATTAGCTAAGTTGCTCGGGTCCAGTTGTGGTTTCTTAATAATAGGCTTAATAACAGCTAGCTTGTAAGGATTTGGAACATGGCCTAAAGATAAAGAAGAGTTGATAACATTAAGGAGAGGTTCTCCTATAATAGGTATCAGTTCTTTCAGTAATTTGTTGGAATTGGATCTAACATACATGAAGCTGATTTAGAACTATTTATAACTTTATCTAGCTCTTCCTGTTCTATGATTTTGAAGCATTGTAGGTTATTTTGATTCAGTGAAAATATTTCTGCATCTGGAGTATGAGGTGGTGCAGAAAGTTTAACATTTTCTATTTTCTGTCTAAAGCCTTCTATTTTATCACTGAAAAAATTCATGAAGTCATCACTACTGATTTGCGGTGGGACATTTTGTTCCAAAGATGATCGATTATTTGTTAGTTTAGCAATGGTGCTAAATAAAAATCTAGGATTGTTATGGTTATTTTCAATCAGTTTGCGGAGGTGCTCGGCCCTGGCAGATTTGAGAGCCCTCCTATAGCTGGACATACTGTCTTTGTACGCAATTCTAAAAACCTCTAAATTAGTTTTTTTCCATTTACGTTCTAGAGCACGGGTTGCTGTTTTGAGAGCGCGAGTATGATTATTGTACCATGGTGTAGTTTTATTCTCTCTAGCCTTTTTTAATTTGATGGGTGCCACTGTATTTAGTGTGTTAGTAAAGACGGCATCCATATTGCTGGTTACTACATCAAGGTCATTTGCGTTTGCGGGTGTATTTCGAAATAAGGAAAGATCTGGTAAGTTATTTATGAATTCATCCTTGGTGGACGGAACGATAGTCCTACCAGGGCGGTATATTGGTGCAGATCTGCTAATTTCAGGTAGACGCAGCTTATATAGTAAGAGGTAGTGGTCTGTAATATCATCACTTTGTGGTATAATGTCTACATCAAAGACCTCAATTCCGTAAGACAATATTAGATCTAATGTATGCTTTAAGCGATGGGTTGGACCGACAGCATTTTGTTTTATCCCAAGTGAGTTTAATAGATCCATAAAGGCGAGCCCTAGTGTATCATTGGAGTCATCTACGTGAATGTTGAAGTCTCCTACAATTAGTATTTTATCAGTTTTAACTAGCAAATCAGAAATAAAATCAGAAAACTCTTTTAGAAAATTGACATAGGGTCCTGGGGGTCTATATATGGTGATTATAGCGAGAGATAACATAGATTTTTGCTTAATATCCGGTAGCATAACATTAAGAGCTAATAACTCAAAGGAGTTAAACATAAGTCCCTTTTTCTGATTAACATTAAGAATATCACTAAAGATTGATGCAACTCCACCACCACGGCCAGTATGACGAGCCTTATGCTTGTATGTGAATCCTGGAGGAGTTGCTTCATTTAAGCTAATATAGTCATTTTGTTTCAGCCAGGTTTCAGTGAGACAGAGTGCATTTAGATTGTTATCTGTAATCGATAGATAGTTCCTATGCAGTATTTTTATAAATCGCTGAGAAGACATTTCAGGTGTTCAATACATTGCATGTCAGTCTTGGTTTATTATATTATTAATTATTAACGTATTATTAATTAATTATTATATTCTGTTATTTTTTATTTTTTGATAAATCAATAGATAGTTCCTATGCCATGTTTTTATGGGTTGCTGAGAATACATTTCAGGTGTTTAATACGTTGCATGTCAGTCTTGGTAAATAAAAGTAGGTGCTGGAAAAAGTGCTTAAAAGTCCTTGATTTTCATTAGGCTGTGCCTGTATGAACCCTGTATGAAATCAGTGTCACATTTTCAATTGTGAGGTGATGGTAAATTAAGTGATGGTCAATTGTCAGCTCTCTTGGTCATCAGGTCATGTGATGTATGTTGCTAAACTGTATTTAAATGTTATAAATATAAAAACACCACATTTTGAAATTTAATTGCAGTATGTCAGTTTAGTTTATATGTGTGTTCTGCGCTCATAGACTTTAGCAAACGCCGCTCATTTGTTTGGTTTCTCCTCGAGAAGCTGCACAAAAGTTTAAGGTCCTTGCAAACTGACTGAGTCCGAAACTGTCATATTCGTTTTTTCATATTCGTCATTTAGTAGCTCTCAGTTGTCAAAAACACCCCTCAAAATATTTGCTACGGATGCGAAAAATGCAGAAAATCAAACCGAATTAATTTTTATGACGGACAGAAGTTGCAGAGGCTGCAAACGTATAAAACGTAATGTCGTATTTAGTTTATATATATATATATATATATATATATATATATATATATATATATATATATATATATATATATATATATATACATATATATATACGTATATAAAATGAATAAACTAGTCTGAATATAGGCTACAGTTAAAGTTTTCCTTTAGTTTTTGTGAAATACATGCACGCACACACGCAGCCACTGGGGTCACTGGGGCCCCAACTGCAATGAACCAGCGTTGGGGGGCCCAGCTTGCAAAAGGTTGAGAACCCCTGTATTAAGCAATGTATAAGCGTTTAGACCCGCATAGTTGCATAACTAACGCACTCTGCGTTAGACTTTAGAGCTTTTAGTTAGTTAATGGTGCAATCTGTTTCAGTTCTTCAAAATAGCGACGAACCAACAATGCGCCTTAACACACTTCCTTTATAGACCAGCACACCCATGAGTCCACAAAGTGGCATAAATGGATTTGCTATTTAAACAACGTGATGAAAAACATTTTTAAAAAAGGGTTGCGCAAAGATTTGTTTCAAAACTATTTCTAAATTCAGTTCTAATTTCCAGCAAACGAATAAATGAACAATAATAATGAAGTGTGGTCAAAAAACATTATATACAAAAAAATATCCTAAAAAGTTATATCCAAACACACGTCCCATTCCTATGCCCCATATAGTTCAAAACCCGACAGGTGGACAACAAATAGCAACAAATCACGCCATATGCATCTTGCACCTTATTGCACCGGGTGTATGATAGGGCCTGTTGTCTTGTTTTAAGAAATATGTCAAAATTAAGCGAGTTTTTCTTTAAAACAAGCAAAATAATCTGCCAATGGGGTAATAAGCACGATAATCTTATGTCAAAAGTAAAAGCAAGATTATTTTGCTAACCCCATTGGCAGATTATTTTGCTTTTAAGGAAAAACTCATTTAAATTTTGGCATATTATTTCTTAAAACAAGACAGTATTTTTGCTTGTCTGAAAAATGCTTCTTGATTTAAGAATTGTTAGATATTTGGACTAGAAACAAGACAAAAAAAAATCCTAGATTTTTTTTTGCAGTGTAGTATTGTTTTTTAAAGAAGCTCATTCACTGGACCTGGTTAGGATACATACTTGCCTCCTAAATCACACCATTAGTGAAAGGTTGCAAAAACAAAGTCACGCTAGAACAGAATACTTGGCATATACTGCTTTTGTATTCATTAGGTATATTGATTTCATTTAGCTATTTGATAAGGTGACCTACTCATGCAACCCTGCTAGCAGAATGGAAAAAGTAAGAAACAGGTTTTAAAGCAGATGGATCTGTTAGCACAAATAGACTTTTAAAAGTACCCTCATTATGGAGGAGATTATGGGGTTGGAAGGTTGAACAGGTTGCTATTGTGTGTACTCTCTCACTAATGTTGATGCTACTCATCTCCAGTACTCAACTACAAAGGCGCAGTCTTTCATTAGCCACAGATGTTCATGTATTCTAGTTTTTTTTTTTTTTATGTATGAATGTCATTAATCTTTAAACGCATGTAAGAATACTCTTCCTGTTCCCATCAGAAAATGCATAGTTCATGGTCTAGCTATTTTATGGGTCAGTGTTAATGGAAGCGCTGGCAGAACCGCACACAGATCTGTGAGTCACTCTGAACAAACATGTTTACGTCTTCATTGCAGCTTCATTTAGCGCTAATGCTCCAGGTTTGATTTCACTCAGGGAGCGTGTCACAAATTGAGGGTCTGTGTAACTGAAATGCGACTGTTTCTGTTCTTTCTTCTGTCTGAAATCTCAGGAGAGTTCAGAACGTTTTACCTTGCCGTGCTGTAAAGCTTGCTCTGCGTGTCACCCGACTTCACGGGTTGGGATATAATCAATGCTAATGTGACTACCAACGTGGCTCGCAGGCGTTCTGCTGTGAGTCACAGAGGACTGGAAAAATAGAAAATAAAAGCATGCCTGTTCACGCTAGGTTTTTGTTGCTATTCACATTACGCAAGTTGACTTAACGAAACAAAGTAGAGGCAAATGTGCTGCTTATGTACTGTACTGTATGTGTGTAGTTGACTAATAGGCAGTAAAATGTTTTTTTTTATATATATATATACAACCCCAAATTAGGAAAAAGTTGGGACAGTATGGAAGACACAAATAAAAAAGAAGGTAGCGGTTTTTAAATTTTATTTTGATTTGCATTTCATTGCAGATAATATGAACACAAAATAGTTTATGTTTTGTTTTGCTTCATTTCATTTATAAATATACATCCTTTCCTGTCATTCAGATTTGCAACACATTCCAAAAAAGTTGGCACAGGAGCAATTTAGGGCTACTAATCAGGTAAATCAGTTAAATAATGATGTGATTTGAAACAGGTGATGTCAACAGGTGATTATAATTATGATTTGGTATAGAAGCAGCATCCAAGAAAGGTCTAGTCCTTTAGGAGCAAAGATGGGACGAGGATTACCAGTTTGCCAACAAATACATGAGAAAATTATTGAAATGTTTAAAAACAAAGTTCCTCAAAGAAAGAGAAAAACACATTTGGATATTTCACCTCCAAAAGTGCATAACATCATTAAAAGATTCAAGGAATCTGGAGGAATTTCAGTGTGTAAAGTACATGGGCGCAAGCCTACGCTAAACTACTGTGATCTCCGATCCCTCAGGCGGTGCTGCATCAAGAATTCTCATTCATCTATAAGCGATATCACCACATGGGCTCAGGACTAACCTTTGTCAAGTACCACAATACGTAGTTGCATCCACAAAATGTCAGTTAAAACTGTACTGTGCCAAAAGGAAGCCCTATGTTAACAGTGTCCAGAAGCGCCATCAACTTCTCTGGGCTCTGAGGCATCTGGGATGAACCATCAAACAGTGGAAACGTGAACTGTGTTCAGATGAATCAGTATTTCAGGTATTTTTTGAGAGAAATTGATGTCATGTGCTCCAGACCAAAGAAGAAAAGGATAATCCAGACTGTTACCAACAAAAAAAGTTCAAAAGCCAGGGTCTGTCATGGTATGGAGTTGTGTAAGTGCCCTTGACAAAGGTAACTTGCATATTTTAACAAGACAATGCAAAATCACATTCTGCACATATTACAAAGTCCTGGCTGGAGAGGAAGAGTATACAGGTACTTGATTGGCCTGCCTGTAGTCCTGACCTGTCTCCAATAGAGAATGTGTGGTATTGTAACGAAGACCCGTACTGTTGCCAATCCTCAAGTCTTGTTTGCAGAAAGAATGGAACAAAATGACACCTGAAACACTTCATCACTTGGTGTCTTCAGTCCTTAAATATTGTTTAAGTGTTGTAAAAAGGATTGGCAACATTACAAAGTAGTAAATGCTTTACTGTTCCAACTTTTTTGAAATGTGTTGCAAGAACCAAAATTAAAATACATGTTTATTTTGAAAAAAAGGAAGAGCACATTATATAATGTTTGTTGTATTGTCGTTAATTTGGATTTAATAGGACACTTTTCTGACCGACTTTCTTGAAATCTGCTCTGTTTAACTGAAATTTTTATATATATCTTATTTTAATATAAGTTTAAGTACCAATTCTCTGTATTAACTAGTGGCATATTTTCTTCCTATTGTGACACCTGGCTCAGGGATGTAACATAGTGAGGGAGAGGACACGGCGAAATATAATCAAAAAAAATATTTATTTAACACAATTGAAAATAATATAATCAAAACATCAGTACCAGTATGTTCAATCAGTGTGAAAAGCAAGTGAATGTATGTGGTAAGTGCTGTCAGTAATAGTGTAAGGATGCGAAACAAAGCATAATGCCCAAATTGGAATGCAGTTCTTGCCAACTGCCAAGTGAATGAACAGCGGCCCCGACCAACTCTCTGACGGGGTATAAATAAGGGCGCTGACCAGTGGTGTAGTCCTAAAAAAAGGTGGTGTACTATTACACCTGACCCAAATTTTAAATGAAAGTTGGCAAAGAAACGACGAAAGTCAATGTTTCTTTGATTCATTAGATATATACAGTTGAAGCCAGAATTATTAGCCCCCTTTTGAATTTTTTTTTCTTTTTAAATATTTCCCAAATTATATTTAACAGAGCAAGGAAATTTTCACAGTATGTCTGATAATATTTTTTTCTTCTGAGGAAAGTCTTACTTGTTTTATTTCGACTAGAATAAAAGCAGTTTTAAATTTTTTAAAAGCCATTTTAAGGTCAAAATTATTAGCCCCTTTAAGCTAATTTTTTTTCGATAGTCTACAGAACAAACCATTGTTGTACAATAACTTGCCTAATTACCCTAACCTGCCTAGTTAACCTAATTAACCTAGTTAAGCCTTTAAATGTCACTTTAAGCTGTATGGAAGTGCCTTGAAAAATAGTAAAATATTATTTACTGTCATCATGGCAAAGATAAAATAAATCAGTTATTAGAAATGAGTTATTAAAACTATTATGTTTAGAAATGTGTTGAAAAAATCTTCTCTCCGTTAAACAGAAATTGGGAAAAAAAAATAAACAGGGGTGCTAATAATTCAGGGGGGCTAATAATTCTGACTTCAACTGTATATATATATATATATATATATATATATATGTATATGTATATATATGTATATATATGTAGCTTATTTAATCATTTTAATTTTAAAAAAAGGTCAATCAAGACAGTTACAACAATTTAGTTGGCATGGAAAGACAGCTTTTTAACTTACTTTCTTTACTGGTTTATTATTTTACATTTAATAGGTTCCTTTAAACATCAATCAGCCATTATTTTTGATTGTCACATTCATGCATGCTTGTTTTAAATCAAACTATTAGGAGTCTGTCTTCTGTTGTCGCTAGTATATACTAGTAGTTACCATTTTAAATTGCATATGGTTATGCAATTTATGAGAAGTCTTTGCCTTATCGTTTTTAGTGTTTTATATATAGTGTCATTCCCTGTAGCGGTAGGCACTATTAAGACATGTGAAATACTGTTTTACAGGGGCGATTTTAGGATTCTCTCGCCCTGACCAGATGTGGTTTGCTGATTAAATGAAAAAACAAGCTGAAAACAGAGTGGTGTTTTCATATCAAAATTAAAGGGGACTGAGGTGATCATTTAGTAGTGTACAGTTCATGAGCTAATCGCAAAACCTTTAAGGGTGCTGAATAGAAATATAGGAGGGATAAAGCGACACCCATGCTGTTTCATGAATTTACCTGAACGTTTTAGCGAGACATCATTCAGTTGACTTGTTGTGGTCTTCGAAAATCTCTCACGAAATTCTCACAGCTGCTGCGGTCGTCAGGGGCGGGGAATAGCGCAAGTTAAACAATGCACCAGTTGCAACAAATTAAGATGCGAGTTAAAAAAAAACCTTTGGTATACAGTTAAAAGGTACATGAATACACATAAATTAGGGAAGTTTAATCAGAAAATGAGTATACCGAGGGTATACGCAGTTATTGATCCTCAGAAGTGGTAATACCCAAACAGCTCATGGAAAAGCGTAAGCTTACGGAGTATACGTGCGTATAGCAAGGACTACACCACTGGCGCTGACCAGCATCAGGTACGCTGAAGGCACGCCCCCAATCTAGAACAAATCAAACACACAGAAACAAAAAACGCAGTCCTAACACTATTAAGAAGAAATTGGCTGTTTATTATTATTATGGAATAATAAATACATAATCACCATGATCTTATTCTACAGCCCTAATACCCAAACCTCTTAATAACTATTAATAAGCAGCAAATTAGGGGTTTATTGAGCTAAAAGTCAAGTTAATGGTTTTATAATAGCGAGAATTGTACATTAAAATAAAGCGTGACCCACATTGTTCCTTTATATTAGTGTAAAGGGTTACATTCATAACTATTCAGGACTGAACATGATCATATCTGAGACATGATTTAAACCTCATCTCTTGAATTTAATATTATGAACCTCCTGATTTTCGTTTCTTGTCGTGTTCCATGAGACATCCCCATTAATTCTGCCCAGAGTGTGTCGGTTACTTCGAAGGGCTTTTTTTTTTCATATATAATTTAGTTTAAAAGAGAGACCACACTGGATCAATAGAGGCTGAGTCAATGATGGATGGTACACCATTTATTAATTTCACCTCAGGACAAATTAAAACCACTCTGGGTTCTTAAACATGGAACGCATGAGCAGAAATAGTGGCCTGGATTGTTTCACTTTACATAATCTTGAGGTTATTTTATAGGCTGTATCAAAATTTATATAATGAACTGCTTTTATTTAATGGATTTTTAATTATTGTCACTCACTTTCACAGCTCAGCTTGTATTTAATGTATTTTGCTTCAATATTATGTGGATTAAAGTCAAGATGATACAGTACTTTCATAAAATTACAAGATCATGAGATCATTAAATCATGAGATATTATTAATATAGGAACACAAATGTTTTTTTATTCCAAAGTTTCCATTGATGGTGGAACATCTGGAATCCTTTAACCCTGTAAAGCCCACTGTTGCTGAATTACAACATCACTTTTAACAATTCTAAAAAATGCAAGCAATCCCCCCCCCCCCCCAACAAAATTAACATTAATGGGTCCTATTGTGTGTCCTCACGGTTAGGGAGGCACATTTCGGTTAATATTGCCAACCAACAACCGCCGCTTGTTAACCGAATAAATAACGGTTAACTGGTCAGATTAATATTAAATATTTTTTTATAAAAAAATAATTAACATGTCTATTTTGTGTTTGACACATTAAATATTGCATTTTAAATACTGATTTATTTTAACATGCGAACATATTAACAACAGAACGGAAGCACAATATATTCAAGCACCTGGAGCATTTCCAATAGCATAGAAAAAAAGAACAAACTAAATAAAAAGAATAAAATAAATAGTTCTGCCCTAGATATTTTTCACTTAAATGACAAATTTAGATTACAAAACGAAAACAGTGACTGAATAATTTTTAAGAACCAGCATAGGCTGTTTTTTTCCCATCATATGTTTTTTTTTTTTCTTCTTCAGTCAAATAAAAATAGCAGGCTACCTTAAATCCATCGCTCCACGGAAAATAGGCCTATGCATTTAAATAATGCTCAGCTCTAAATCTTATATCACAAGCCTCTGTCAACATTTTTAATAAAAGTCATTAAAGATTGTCTTGAGCATCTGATTTTACCTTAGAGCTTGTGTGTTTTTATTTCTTCTCTCACTCGCGGTTTATGTACGCGCGCTGCGTGTGATGAAAGACATCGACGAGGCTCATCTGTTTACTTTTTGTAAAGTATAGGCTACTATAGCATATAACAATTTAGTTGTTTACATATGATATTGCATTAATTTGCATACATGATTTATAAGCTGTAAAATTAAAGCCTTAGTTTGGTGTGGCCGATTACACCGAACGTGCTTTTATGCTCCAAAAACCAGCACAGGCTCATTCTAAAAACGTAGTCCCATGGACGTTTCTGGAGACCGCGAATTATGTAGCCGGAGGTACGTATGGCTTCATTTAATTTCTTTTTTTTTTTTTTAAACTAACGCTACGAGGTGGTATGACGGCGTTCTTTTTCGCGCTTACCAGCTGACCGATTACCTCCGTGTGGAGGGCTTTCCTGCCGCAACCAGTTTGTCCTGTTAGCTCGTCGTGTATGTTGGCGGACTTGAGACGCAGAGAGGAGTTGACCACGACGACGGGGTTTGAGTCCGGCGAAGAGCGGTTCCAGAAATCATGTAAGACAAAAATAATAGCCAAAAAAATAAAATGAACAAGTGAACAACATGGTGAGAATGTGCTAAAATCCAAAAACGTGGTAAAAATCAGACGAGGGCTTTTCTTTTTCTGGACGACTTTTGTAAACCGTTGGCTGGGTTTAGGGGAAGTGGGTGGGCGGGTCAATCGATAAAATTGGTTGTGTTTAGGGAAGGAGGAGGGTAGGTCAGTCGATTGGATTGGTCGGCCGGCCAGTCAGTCAGACAGTCGACAGCAGCCTCTGGTGGGTTTACGCGAGAACAGCGGGTGTGAACAGCACTTGCGAAAGAAATTTGTGACATGAAAAAGCGCATACAGCGGCCTCTCGCGGATTCGCGAAAACAAAAACTGCAAAAATACGTACCTCCCAGGACATATTTTGCGGTCTCCAGAAACATTCACGGGACTACGTTTTCAGAATGAGCCTGGGTTGCCAAAAATGCAAGGCGCACCACACTGACTTTTTTGTTTGTGGTGCGTCTTTTATGTCACGAGGAAATGACTGAATCAGCTGTGTATTGCCGAGTCGTGTTGCTGTCGATGTTGTTATAATTGTAATATTTAATAATATTGTGATATTCAAGATTTGTAAAGTAATACAGCTCTGGATAAATCGAAACAGCGACCACTAATCTCTCCTCCATCTTTAAAAGTTCTTCCTAGTCGTCTTGACAACACAAACACTGCTGTCACTTCAAGGGAAACCCTGCCTCTGCTTTCATTTGATTGAAGAATGAAAAAGCGCAAAAACACAGCAGGGCACTTAAGCAGCGCGCAAAACTCTCGCGATCGTTAGTAAACCATTCAAAAGATGCCCCTCTCAATGCAAGAAGCGCGTTCACTATGATCAGCCTCTTATGCAGCCAACCTTTATTTATTCATTCATTGTCTTTTCGGCTTAGTCCCTTTATTAATCTGGGACTGCCACAGTGGAATGAACCGCCAACTTATCCAGCATATGTTTTACATAGCAGATGCCCTTCCAGCTGCAACCCATCACTGGGAAACACCCATACACTCTAATTCACACACATACACTGCAGAGATTTTTTTTTAGCTTACCCATTTCACCTATAGCGCATGTCTTTGGACTTGTGGGGGAAACCGGAGCACTCGGAGGAAACCCACACAAACGCGGGGAGAACATGCAAACTCCACACAGAAACGCCAACTGACCCAGCCCAGCCGAGGTTCGAACCTGCGATGTTCTTGCTGTGAGGCAACAGCACTACCTACTGTGCCACTGCGTTGCCCCTTAATAAAATTAATAGCTATTATAATGAAATAGAATGAAGTTATCAAATCTCATTAACCTTTTCTTCACTGTATAACTTACACATTCTGTTTAAAGAGCAACGAATGAATCTCTTATTTATTTAGATTTAATTTTTTTGGTTGATTACATTAAATAACAGTGTCCCTTTAAAAATGCACACATCTAACATCATAATGAAAGCATTCGATTACTTTCATAACTTTTTATGCTCATTAGGACAAAATTAGTTGTGTTTGAAAAAAAAACCCCACCAAGATCGACATCTTTAGATATTATTATTATTAATTATGTGTATATGTCTGTTTAACACGCACCCAAAACCCAGCCTCCGCTTCAAATTACGTGTACGGAATCCGTTTGGGAAACAGCGTCTATTTATCACTATGGAGCGCGTCAGCTGATAGTCACGCACCGCTATATGACTGTTTTGAGGATTGGATATGAAGGGGAGACGGCATCTGTAATGAAAAGGAAAGGGAATCCCGCTGTTTTTATGTTTATGTCTGTGTTTTATGCCTAAACAAAGCGAAAGCACAGAACAGCCTCACATTTAAGAGCAAGTAGCGGCCTCTTGTAGTTGGGCTGTATGGGTTGCGTACAGGGAGGCTCTGCTCTTTAATGTTTATTTGCCACCCTTCAGAGAAACACTGAAAATACGGGAGAAATACGGAAAAATACCTTTACGGAATGATAGCGGCATAGAACTGTCTAATATGGTCGAATCCCGGGAAAAACGGGAGGGTTGACAGGTATGCTGATGAATCCGAACAAAGATCAAAAATTTGCAAAAAAAAAAAAAAATTTCCAGTTTTTTTTTCTCCCATTATATATATATATATATATATATATATATATATATATATATATATATATATATTTTATGTGTTAAAACAGCTTATAAAGGAATTAAAAAGAAAAGAAAGACATAATAGTGAGATCTGTCAGACGTAGCACAGTACTCATTCAGTAAAGGCACAGCTAAACCGATGTGTTTTAAGTCTTATATTGAATGTGCCTAATGTAGGAGCACATCTGATCATTTCTGGAAGCTGATTCCAGCAGCGAGGGGTGTAGAAGCTGAATGGCGATTCACCAGGCTGTGACAAAATCTCGTGGAATTTCTAAATTATTTGATCCTAATGATCTGAGTGATCTGTTGGGTTTGTATTCAGTGAGCATATCTGTAATGTATTGAGGTCCTAGACCATTTAGTGATTTATAGACAAGTAATAATACTTTAAAATCTATTCTGAATGTAACTGGAAGACAGTGTAAAGACCTGAGGACAGGTGTGATGTGTAAAAAAAATCTATTGTAGAATAAAAAGTTTGCATTGATGTTAATGGTTCTTAATAGATCCAGCCATGGTAAGATGGCATTTTATTTTTAAGGGTTTATGGAACCAGTTTCGGAATAGAAATGTTTATAGATGTTAAAATATTCCACCAATGGTAATATGGAACCTTTATTTTTTTAAAGTGTTGTTGACAGGTTATAAATGGAACAATAGCTATTACATCCATGTGAAAACCATAGACTGTAAAAGATATGGACGTAGTATCCGTGACATCACTCATAAGTTTCTGAAAAGTGCAAATGAAGCTACAAGTAGCTGTGGCCAACCGTCGCCATTTTGTTCGCGCGCCATCGCACCGACCGGGGGATACCAAACAAGGGCAAAGAGGCAGAGCGTGAATGGAAATGGTGGCAATTTGAATGATTTGTGAGCACAATTTAGTGCACACTGCATGCCATATTGTCTGATAATTGTAGGAAATAATCCCAAAAGGCAATTGACTGTGTAAAGCCACATAAAACAACACAAATATATGATAGATGCCGAGGTTAGCGGCTAATCAGCCAGAATGACATGACGGCAACCAGCAAGACCTAGCTGTCACTCAAGTAGCTACGCCTCAATTATGCAGATTTAATATCATTTAATAAAACGAAACGGATGAGTAAAAAAAAAATGCACCCCCCTCACAGTTGTCATGAAGGGTAATATTAGCTATATACACCGAACCCATCTTTTGTACCAGGCTGTAAACATGTTTTTATCAGCTGTAAAATTGGCCAATTTAGCATTGCAGTCAGTGGACATCTGGATTTCTTGAAACCAGCCCCCAAAGGCGAGTTGAGGAATTGCAGTTTCAGTTACTTCCATATCAGCTTCACAAAGGAGAGTGTGATGTTGCCGCTTGGTGAAAACCCAGATTTGCACATTTTTTTTAACTGCATTTACTACTGACAAACTAAACTGTGATTTTTCACACACGTTTGAGACAAAGTCATTTTGATTTCATATTGGACTTATCTGAATGTAAAGCAACAGCAAGCTTCAGAGACAAAGCAGAAAAGGCACCAAATGAGAAGCAATGACCTACTGGTTTTCTTTTGAGTATTGATTGATTTGCACAGCGAGAGAGGGAGACAGACAGACAGACAGACAGACAGACAGACAGACAGACAGAGAGACAGACCTGCAGACAGGGACAGAGCTGATGGATGCTGAGGTGTGTAAGTAGGCTAGGTCAAACGCGAAGCCGAGGACATGTCCAACTTTCCCGGGCCCTGCCGCTCAGATGAACTCATTAGAAGTTAATTAATCACATGAATCGATCCATTGTCACTTTCCTCTGTGGCTGCCTGAGAGAGAGAGAAAGAGAGACAGAGCTCAGGTTCTGCAGAAAAAGCTCTCCGTGTCAACATTCACATCCTCTAAGAGCGCTTTCTGCTGAGGCGCCAAATCAACAGCAGAAATATGAGCAGGTTATCGGCTTAACAGGTTGGGATATGTCCTCTTTATATACTGACGGTCGCTATAGATCTATCATCATGCATGCAGGAAATGTACACAGTTATACTGCCTTTCTCCTGCTGAAATGCTTATATGATGAAGCTGAAGTGGTTTAATGTGACAATATTGAGACGTTGACAATCTTAGGACTTTATTTTGTGATTGCAATGTTCTCTTGAGTAGGTTTAATAAGCCAGTATTACTGAAATGAGGGCTGAAGTGATGAAGGGAAATGTTTGGGAGTTGCTTGACCTTGATTATTTCATTTTCTTCCTGGATGGTTGCATAATAAATTATTTCGTTTATCAAAAATGGGCATGAACTTTCACTTACTGAAAATCTAGTATCTAGTAGTAATCAAGTACTTTTACTAGACAGTATTATTGGGTTAATAAAAAGTATATTTACATGCATATTCTTAATCTGATTTTGCTTTCAAAAAAACTAATAACGCTTGATTTTGTTGTCATCTAATTGTGTTAACTATTTTTATAAAACCTATTTTTTTTTATTGCAGTAATGTAATATTCAATTTAATTCATCTTTATTTCTAAAGCACTTTTACAAAGTAAATTGTGCCAAAGCAGCTTATAGGGCCACGACCCACCAAATCAAATTATTTGCCTTAATCTGAATAAGACAACCCGTGATCGCGTGGGTTCCCTCCGGGTGCTCCAGTTTCCCCCACAGTCCAAAGACATGTGGTAAAGGTGAATTGGGTAAGCTAAAATTGTCCGTAGTGTATGTGTGTGAATGAGTGTGTATGGATGTTTCCCAGTGATGGGTTGCAGCTGGAAGGGCATCTACTGCGTAAAACATATGCTGGATAAGTTGGTGCTTCATTCCGCTGTGGCGATCCCTGATTAATAAAGGGACTAAGCCGAAAAGAGAATGAATGAATGAATGTCACATAAATTATGCTATATTGCTGTGCACATACCCACGTATCCACAACTGTATGCCTTGTGTTCTTCATCCTTTCTTAACCCAAAGAATTATTAAATAAATATGTGTTCTCATCTTGTGCAGCAGTAGAAGGGTTCCTCTGTCAAAATACTACATCCTGAGAGGATAATATAACTTCTGATTTCATATGGATGACTAAATATTTTCCACAGAGTCTTGAGATCATGCATTCACAACACTATGAGCCATTATGGGTTGGTCACATGTATTTTTGTATTATTTAACTTTTAATATCATTATTTAAAATTGAGATTTAATTTCAAGTTCATTAAATTTGTTTAATGGTTATTTTTATTTTATAGAAATTGTCACAGAAATGTCTTTTGGGAACCTTTTGGAAGCTCTATTTTTAAGAATGTAGAATTCTTAAAAGAGTCATTTTTTATAGTGTTGAGTAAATTTTAACAATCCAAAGAATGTTTTGCCACAGTATTAAAAGTAAAGGTTCTTTATTTGCTTTATGGCTCCATGACAAACATCGACAGAACAAAACATTGCACAAAAGTAATACTTTTTTTTTACAGTGCAAAAAGTTTTTTTATATTATTAAAATGTTTTTCACACTAAGAAAAAAAAACTTATTTTATCTTATTGCTTTGAAAAGCCATTTTTACACAAGTTTTTAAAAAAATGACCCTTTTTTTTTTTTTACAAAAGCAATGTTAAAGGTTTTTCAGAGATCATTGGAACAAAGCACTGTAAAAAAAGTTTCAAATAGGAACTTTATCTTAATAAATAAAGTGGAAAATGTTATTTAGATAATTAAAATGTTCATCAAAAATGGTGATTTTGAGAACATCATTCTTTAAAAAGCACCTATTTTACCCCTTATACAAGATGTAAGATAAGCCTTTGGTGTCTCCAGAATGTGTCTGTAAAGTTTCAGTTCAAAATACCCATCAAATTATGTGTTATACAATGCAGAATATGCCCATTTAGGTGTATGAGTACAGTGTAGCTGTTTTTGTAGCCTGTGGCTTTAAATGCAAATGAGCTGCTTCTTCCCACCCACCGTTCCCATGTATTAGCCAGTTTCTGATCATGCGATTATTTTACTCCAATATGACTGTGGACACACTATACCTACACACAGTTCTGTCCAAACAGCTTACAAAAGTTGATTTACATTGTAGGTTCTTTATTGGTGTGACCATTTCAACATCACAATGGTATGAACCATTATGGGGTGGTCAAATGTATTTTTGTATTATCTAATAATTTCATTATCAATATACAGTTGAAGTCAGAATTATTAGCCCCCCTGAATTATTAGCACCCCTGTTTGTTTTTTCCCCAATTTCTGTTTAACGAAGAGAAGATTTTCTCAACACATTTCTAAGCATAATAGTTTTAATAACTCATTTCTAATAACTGATTTATTTGATCTTTGTCATGATGACAGTAAATAATATTTTACTAGATATTTTTCAAGACACTTCTATACTGTACAGCTTAAAGCAACATTTAAAGGCTTAACTAGGTTAATTAGGTTAACTAGGCAGGTTAGGGTAATTAGGCAAGTTATTGTATAATGATGGTTTGTTCTGTAGACCAGTGGTTCTCAAAGTGGGGGTCGGGACCCCCCGAGGGGTCGCCTGGTGATTTCCAAAAATCTATTTATTTTTATTAAACCATAAGAATTACCATATTTTATCAATAACCTACAGAAGAGAAAAAAATAGTCTTTTAAATTACTATATACTATATAGTTACTATAGTAGCTTATACATACAGTAGTTACTAGTTCTATTGGATTGCGACCCCTGGGGTAATTACATTATATTAAAGACACAGCAATAGCATCAGATGCAGCAGATTGATTTTATAACACCAGGTTAAACTTTCTGGCACATTTACAGCACTGACATACATTAAAAAAAATTAAACGAAGAATAGACTTGGGTCTGTTGGTGTGTGTGCGCCATTGAATGCAAGGTTTCTGTATTTATAACCACCTCAGAGGATATTGGGGGTCGTGAGTCACTGGCATTGTTATTTTGGGGGTTGCGGGCTGAAAAGTTTGGGAACCCCTGCTGTAGACTATCGAAAAAAATATATAGCTTAAAGGGGCTAATAATATTGTCCTTAAAATTGCTTTTAAAAAAATTAAAAACTGCTTTTATTCTAGCCTAAATAAAACAAATAAGACTTTCTTTAGAAGAAAAAAACTTTATCAGACGTACTGTAAAAAATTTCCCTGCTCTGTTAAACATAATTTGGGAAATTCATTCATTCATTCATTCATTTTCTTGTCGGCTTTGTCCCTTGCGGGGTCGCCACAGCGGAATGAACCGCCAACTTATCCAGCATGATTTTACGCAGCGGATGCCCTTCCAGCCGCAACCCATCTCTGGGAACTTCCACACACACATTCACACTCATACACTATGGACAATTTAGCTTACCCAATTCACCTGTACTGCATGTCTTTGGACTGTGGGGGAAACCGGAGCACCCGGAGGAAACCCACGCGAACGCAGGGAGAACATGCAAACTCCACACAGAAACGCCAACTGACCCAGCCCAGCCGAGGTTCGAACCTGCGACCCAGCGACGTTCTTGCTGTGAGGCAACAGCACTACCTACTGCGCCACTGCGTTGCCAATTTGGGAAATATTTAAGAAAAAAAATTTCAAAAGGGGGCTAATAATTCTGACTTTAACTGTAAATATTTAATATACATATCAATGCAAACTATTTCCACTATGTAAGGGCCACAATGTTTTCACCCAAAAAAGGTAATTTTTTTATGCGCTTTACCTGTTCATTTATCTGAAGTGGAAGTTTTTGAAAATGCCGCTGTTGTCATGTCAGTGTAACCTCAGAAAGCGAGAGTCTTTGAAAATGATGACTTGCATGCATGTGTTTAGAGAAGTGCAGATTAAAGGCAAGTACAAACTAACATGTGGAACAATGGTGGACCTCACCTCATTAGAGATCATGAATTGTTGAACTGGTTGGAATCATGCAGGTCTGGAGTGAGTTATTGATTATTAATACTACCAATTTCAATGATATGCTGACCTTTTAACCCCTGATTTAAATGTTCAATCAAACAGATCATTAGTATCACAGAGCTACACTTTTATGCAGATTCTAGCTTTGGTGAAAAAATAAATAAAATTACATTTAAATTTGTGTTGTTTTTGTCGAGATGACTCACTCAAAGGATAAAATAACATCAGACTAATATCACCGCACAACTTCTCAAAAGTTCCTCTGGTGATTCTGAAATGCTGAAATCACAGCTGGCGTTTATATTTTCCAAGAGAATATATGTCATTTTTTTTTTAACTCAAAGTTGCCTCTGCATATTTAGCTGGGGAAGGAGAAAGTGTTTTAATGTTGGCAAAAATGCCACACTTCAGCTTTAAATGCTTCGAATGTGCTGACTTAAGGCTCAAGTATTTTTTTTTTTTTAAGAAATAGGCCAGTATTCATTATACCTCAGGAGTGTTCTGTAACATTTATGAAAAGCATACTTTATTTCTGTAGCTGTGGAACTGAGGTGGCAACACAAGTGTCAAATATGCAAAGTTGGAGCATGTGCAGTATTTACCTCAGCCGGCTGCAGACTGAAACATGAGGGCTTGTTATTTCTGAGACATTCAACCAGACTGTTGACACCTAAAGTAAGAATCTCGCTGACAACTATGTAAAGCTACTTTCTGACAGAATTGGAGGTGCAAATTGCTTTATTTTTCTCTCAGGCTTTTTAAGAATATGCTCAAAGGTTATGCTGCTTGAAATGCATAGCGCATAAAAATAACTTCTAATAAATATATATTTGTACGGTTCATTACAGCTTTAAAAATTGATTATAAATGTCAAATTCACATAAAATGTCTCTCAATTGTGTCAACAAGAATTTAAGAATTTCACAAATTATAATTAAAACCCTTCTGACGTTATGCAGGATTGGGTGTATATCTGCTTTGACTGTTTTAAGGGTGACAACAGAATACATTTTCACTTTTGTAGATTTTTTGTGTTTAGTTAGGCTCCTGCTGTGGTGGAAAGTTGAAAAGACAACATGCAGCTTGTTTTATACGCTATCTGAGTGTACACTACCTGAACAACAAATAATAACTTGACTTCTAGTTGATCATTTGGTGTCAGAAGTTGCTTATATGAAAGGCAAAGGCCTCTAGATTACGTTTATTTAACAAAATAAAATATGATCAAGTCTTGATTTTTAATACAGTACAGTAATATACTGAATAAAGAATGAATATTGTGTTTGACTCCCATAAGCTTGGAGGACTGCATCAGGCACGTGTAGACGTGGGGGCTTTGGGTGCTTGAGCCCCTGCCCTTTTTTCTCCTGGAGAGAAAGTGCCCTTTTTTTCTGGGGATAATAATTATTTTTTAAATACTAATAATAATATAATATATATATGTTAATGCGTGTTCTATTTAAGGACCGCTTTCCCTGTCAAACAATAAAAAAACGAAATTTTAAAGTATATCTTGGTTTTAGTCTAGTCGCTCCAAGCGAGCCTCGAACCAGTGATTTGGAAAGAAAAGCCACATGCGAGGCGAATGCTCTAACGAAGACTCTATTGACATTGTTACTCTCGCCTCAAAAGTAAGGTGTCAACAGTGGAGTAACGTCTATCAGCGCCTATGCCAACTCCTGCATCCGCATTGCACACAGACTGCATCTGGGCCATAGCTTTACAGTCTGACCCATACACACACTGCAGTCTCCAGATGGAGTGTGTGTAAAACATATATTACTAGCTGCCCTCAGTTACGGCAGCGCGATATGATCGACAGAACCGCCGATGTAAATTCATCCATCATTCATCTTCATTGTGTGGAGGTGAGTAACGGTTAACAAAAGACTACCTGAGGCTCAAATTTAACGTCAGCGTCAACGTCAGTCCAAAAGTTCAAAAGCAAATAGACTATTTTGTCTTGCTAACATCCTCCTGATTAACAACCATGTAATAAGTTAGCTAAAGTTTAGCCAGGGCAATATCATAGGCATACAGGCTAATGTAATGAAGAAACGACAGCTGGATAGTGAAAATATTGCCCTCTTGTTTTTGCAGTCACACAGAATATAAAATGTCAATTGAAGCTATAAAACATGTACATATAGGCTAGCTGTGAAAGTCAGTGGCTATCAGTGTGTCCTACATTCTTCTAAAAATTTTATTTTGTTCAACAGAAAAAAAAACTCAAACAAAAATAATAGATTGAAGAAGGGATAGTTCACCCAAACATTTACATTTACTCACACTCAGGTGGTTCCATTTCTTTGTTTCTTTATTTTGTTGAACACTAATGAATAAAAGATTTAAAAAAGATATTTTAAAGAAAGCTATAAACTTGAAATCATTGACTTCCAGAGTAGGAAAAACAAATACCATGAAAGTCAATGGTTACAGGTTTCCTGCTTTCTTCAAAATATTACTTTGTGTGTTCAACAGAAGCAGAAAAAGTCAAATGGGTTTGGAACAAATAAAGGTGAGTAAAGGGTGACAGAATTTTCAGTTTTGAATTAACTATTCTTTTAAGGGTGAGTATATGGTGAATTTAGGGTGAAATCTCCTTAATAATCTCATTATAATATATTTTATTTATTAAAGTACAATTATTACTATTATTTAATAAAAAGTGCCCTTTTTCCATTTGAGCCCCTGCCCTTTAAAAGGTCTCTGCACGTCCCTGGACTGCATCCATACATCTCTGCAATGACTCAAATCACTTATTAATAAAGTCATCTGGAATGGCAAAGAAAGCGTACTTGCAGGACTCCAAAAGTTCATCAAGATTCTTTGGATTTATCTGCAATGCCTCTTCCTTCATCTTACCCCAAACATGCTCAATGTTCATGTTTGGTGACTGGGCTGGCCAATCCTGGAGCACCTTGACCTTCTTTGCTTTCAGGAACTTTGATATGGAGGCTGAAGTATGAGAAGGAGCGCTATCCTGCTGAAGAATTTGCCCTCTCCTGTGGTTTGTAATGTAATGGGCAGCACAGACATCTTGATACCTCAGGTTGTTAATGTTGCCATCCATTCTGCAGATCTCTGACACACTTCCATACAGAATGTAACCCAAATCCACAATTTTTCCTTCACCAAACTTGACTGATTTCTATGATTGGGACTAAAATCTAGAAATTCAATTAGAAATCAAGTTATTATTTGTTGCTCTTATAACTAGGATCGACGACAAGACTTTTGTCAGGTGGTATTTATATGCCATAGTTTACCTGATTGTATCTTGTACAGTAACTGTCCAAACAAACTATAGACTCCGCCCACCTCCCACCTCTTTTTGTAAACAGATGGCAAAGTGTCCAACAATGATTCCTTTCATTTCTTTTTGATCCTGGCAGGCTGTGTGTTGGATGTAGGCTCAAAGGTGTCCTTGCACAGAATCCCAGCTTCAGAAGACACAACAGAAATGTATTATTTTTATATATGAAGGGAATATCCCAGATGTAGTCTGCAAAAAACTTGCTTGTGTTTGCAAAAAAAACGTTTCACCTGACGGTGACGATGATAATAATAAAAATGCCATGTAAAAAATATTATTCTGAGAATATAGGAAATGTCATCAATAGTTTACAGCAGTGGTATCAAAAAGTTCCTGGAGGGCTGCAGACTTCAGAGAGGTCACGTTTTGATCTTCTATTGGTAACGCAGTGAAACTTGTCGCACAAGCTTGCGTTTCCAGTGTGCCGCAGTCACATGTGTATGCGTATGAACGGAAGTCTATGGGGTGAAAATTGCAGTGTGACTGCAGACTTTTCTCCCCATAGACTTCCATTCATACGCACGCGAATCCGTCAGACTGGAAACGCAAGTTTGTGCATCAAGTTTCGCAGTTCACTGCATTGCAAAGTTCAAGCTTGGTGAACTCTGACCTGCGAAATCACATTACCTGACTGCGTGAGACCAATCGAGGATGAAAACATGACCTCTCTGGACAGAAATGTAAAACATGGTCCAATCGCTCGCTTTTTAAAATGTCTAATCATCTTGTTTAACCCTGGCCTTTTTCGCAGCGCCGTACGACTGAATTTTGCACGCACAAACTCTAGTGTGACCGCAGCTTTAACTTGAGGTTTCAAACAAGCCTGAAGGACTCATTTAGATCAGCTGTGTTTAATTAAAGAGGTTAAAGCTAAACTATGCAGAGCACTCCAGAGAGTTTGACATCTGTAGTTTACAGAGGCAACAGTGTTATTTTTATATATGAAGGCAATATCCCAGAAAAAGTCTGCTTTTTTGCTTGTGTTTGCAAAACTTTTCACCTGACTGCTTTATGATTTAAAAATTATTTTAAGATTTCAGTTCAGTTTTCCTGCATCACTTTTCATATGTATAGATGTTTGTTTGAATACATTTTACACTGATAATGGTGGGCCGCAATGTCAAGCAATGATAAACTATACTCGTCGATTATACTTGCAGTGTGTGCTGCGCTGGTTTGAGGGGGTGGTGTTGGGGGTTGTTTGACAATGACTAACTAGCATTAAACAGGTCACTGAACTGAGGGGGGGTTTTGACAGGGTAAAGAGTGTGTATATTTACACTATACCATTCAGAAATTTAGCCAAAGTAAGTTATAGACATTTCGTTAAGACCTTTTTATTTATATTATTTGCTTAAAATGGGCATCCGATGTCACCTTTAAAGCACACAAAAAAGTCAAATGTCGCTGGTCTGAGTTCCGGCTGGGCCAGTTGGCATTTCTGTGTGGAGTTTGCATGTTCTCCCGGTGTTGGTGGGGGTTTCCTCCGGGTGCTCCAGTTTCCCTCACATTCCGAAGACATGCGCTATAGGTGAGTTGGATGAACTAAATTGCCTGTAGTGTGTGTGTGTGTGTGTGTGTGTGTGTGTGTGTGTGTGTGTGTGTGTGTGTGTGTGTGTGTGTGTGTGTGTGCGTGCGTGCGTGCGTGCGTGCGTGCGTGCGTGCGTGCGTGCGTGCGTGCGTGCGTGCGTGCGTGCGTGCGTGCGTGCGTGCGTGCGTGCGTGCGTGCGTGTGTGTGTATGGGTGTTTCCCAGTACTGGCTGCATAAGACTAATGCTGGAATAGTTGGTGGTTCATTCCCCTTTGGCGACCCCTGATAAATAAGGGACTAAGCTGAAGGAAAATGAATGAATAAATCAGTGGCTCCAGAAATAGTTTATTATTTTATATACATAATCCAAATACATCATACTTTTTAAGTGTGGCTTATGTATCCAAACACTATTTCAGATAACGGCCATTAAATATGTATTTCTGTTGGTTTTCAAATGCAGTGATTGTGTGTAATGATATTGTGAACAGTACAGCACATATACTGTATGATGACAAATGTTCTCTGTTCATACAGGAATAAAAGGAAGACAATAAACCCTGTTATTTAAGTTTACAACATAAAAACAGCACCGCATAACTTCTGAAGACTGTGTTTTAGAGTTAGCTGTGGATAAATGGATCAATATATTGATTTTGGCCGAGGCGCTGACTTGTGGTGTGACACTGCATTGTTATGTGGCAGTGGATACAGTATGCTGTGAATATACTGGATGGTCACACAGTGACCTAAATGCACAAAGCAAGATATTATATGGTTAATGTAAAGTAATGGGGGATTAATTTTAATAAGCAAGTCAACAGCACACAGACTCTAACAATATAAACAAAATAACTCTGTCTAATGTTCATTTCTTGTCACAATATTTGATTAGTAAATTTGTTTCAAAAGAAGACCACTGGTTATTCAGAATCTACAAAGCGTTTTACAAAAACTTCACCACAAAAACTTTGCCATTATAGAAAACTGTGTGTGTATTAGCCTTCCGTTCAATTAACAAATCCCTCTTTCCCAAGGCTGATGCTTTAGGAATAAGCTAAAAGCCTTTTACTTCCCTCGCTGAAGTCTCTCATGCATATGCTGAAGTATTTTAACAGTAGATTAATGTGGCGACGCTGAGAGGACCTTGGAATTGGGCTTTCATGTGCTTGTATATATGTATATAAGCAGAGGTCAGACCTACCGTTATAAATATTTTTTTCAGCTAATTATAGGGCACTTGGCAAAAAAATAAAAAATACTGAAAAGCAATAGGGTAAAAGTCACTTAGCCAGTACAGCTGTGCTCCTCATATAATACATACTGTGCATCCAGAAAAGTATTCATAGCACTTCCACATTTCTTTATGTTAAAGCCTTATTCACAATGGATTTAATATATTTATTTCCTCAAAATTCTACACACAATAGCCCATAATGACAATGTGAAAAAAAATATTTTTTGAAATTGTTGCAAATTTATTAGAGATAAAAAAAAACCTGAAAAATCACATGTACATCAGTATTCACAGCCTTTGCCGTGAAGCTGTAAATTGAGCTCAGGTACATTCTGTTTCCACTGATCATTCTTGAGATGTTTCAGCAGCTTAATTTGAGTTCACCTGTGGTCAATTCAGTTGATTGGACATGATTTGAGGCATAGACATACACTTTTGAGGCATACGTCTGTCTATATAAGGTCCCAGGGTTGATAGTGCATGTCAAAGCACAAACCAAGCATTAAGACAAAGGAATTGTCTGTAGACCTTCGAGACAGAATTGTCTCGAGGCACAAGGCTGGAAAGGTTACAGAAAAATTTCTGCTGCTCTGAAAGTTCCAATGAGCACAGTGGCCTCCATCATCTGTAAGCAGAAGATGTTTGGAACCACCAGGACTCTTCCTAGAGCTGGCCGGCCATCTAAGCTGAATGATCGGGGGAGAAGGGCCTTAGTCAGGAAGGGGATCAATTACCCGATGGTCACTCTGTCTGAGCTGCAGCGTTCTTCTGTGGAGAGAGGAGAACCTTACAGAAGGACAACCGTCTGTGCAGTAATCCACCAATCAAGCTTGTATGGTAGAGTGGCCAGACGGAAGCCACTCCCTGCCTGGAATTTGCCAAAAGGCATCTGAAGGACTCTCAGATCACAAGAAACAAAATTCTCTGATCTGATGAGACTAAAGCTGAACTCTTTGGAGTGAACGCCAGGTGTTACATTTGGAGAAAACCAGGCACTGCTCATCACCAGCCTAATACCATCCCTACAGTGAAGCATGGTGGTGGCAGCATCATGCTGTGTGGATGTTTTTCAGCAGCAGGAACTGGAAGACTAGTCAGGATAGAGGGAAAGATGAATGCAGCAATGTACAGAGACATCCTGAATGAAAACCTGCTTCAGAGTGCTCTTGACCTCAGACTTGGGCGACGGTTCATCTTTCAGCAGGACAATGACCCAAAGCCCACCGCCAAAATATCAATGTAGTGACATCACAACAACCCTGTGAATGTCCTTGAGTGGCCCAGCCAGAGCCCAGATCTAAATCCTATTGAACATCTCTGGGGAGATCTGAAAATGGCTGTACGCCAACGCTTCCCATCCAACCTGATAGAGCTTGAGAGGTACTGCAAAGAGGAATGGGCAAAAATTCCCAAAGACAAGTGTGGCAAGCTTGTGGCATCATATTCAAAAAGACCTCAAGTCTGCCAAAGGTGCATCAACCAAAGTATTTAGCAAAGGCTGTGAATACTGATGTACATGTGATTTTTCAGGTTTTTTCTTTTTAATAAATTTGCAACAATTTCAAAAAAAATATTTTTTCACATTGTCATTATGGGGTATTGTGTGTAAAATGTGGAGGAAATGAATGAATTTAATCCATTTTGGAATAAGGCTGTAACATAAAAAAATGTGGAAAAGGTGAAGCCCTATGAATACTTTCCAGATGCACTGTACAGAATAGAATAGAATAAAATCATGTGTTATAAATTTGTATTCATATAGAAACAATGTATTACTTGTTAGCCTTGTGGCAAATTATTATGTGATGAAGCTACAGTTCAAATACTAACCTAATTATAAAAGTATGTTTTATAACATTTTAGTAATTTAATGTTTTTGTGGAAATTTGTAATTAAATATTGTTATTTCCCTCTATCCATCCATCCATCCATCACCCCTTGTCACAATCACCAGCGATCCAGGCTTGTAGATTGCTGGGAATCATTCACTTTCACTCAGGACTATAGATCTGTCACCATGTGGACTACAAGTCCTGTCATGCACCACTTACTCACACCTGTTCTGGTTTCCGCTAACACACACAGCTGAAGCTGTTCATAACTGATTACTTGGACTTTAAAAGAGACACAAACAGACACACACACTAGTTACTGAGTCTTGTTTAAATTTACTGTGAGCATTACGACACGTTTCCTTTGCCTTGCCTTTCCGTGTTTGACCCTTGCTTTGTTTTGTTTGTTTTACATTGTTTGCCGCTCGGAACGACCACTCGCCTGTTATTTGACCACTCTGGTTGACCATTGCTTGCCTGACCATTCTCATAATAAACCTGCATTTGGATCTTCAACCATGTTGTCAGCATCCTTCACATAACACACCTAGTCACTCTAAACGAAGGATTAAGTGTACACTTTTGTCACTACTGATACAGTTATGTCCCTGCCGAAGTTTTGATACTGACGGTTTTGCTAGTGACAATTGATATACTTTTGAGCATATAGCACAAACATGCTAATCGGCACATGGTTAGCAAGCACATTCAAACAGTTGTACACAAATAAAAATATTTTTTAATAACACCAAACAAATTTTCTTTATTAAAAAAAAAATAGTTTCGGTAGTGACAAGTTACACAAAGATTTTCAGAGTTTTAACACCTTTACCACAAAACTACTTAATCTCCTCATTGTGTAGATATGAGAAAGAGGGCCATGGGATTAATTCTTGATCAAAAATGTAGGAGCGTGTTGGCGCCAATGGTGTAGTGGTTAGTGCGTCGACACATGCACTCCGGTGCTCACGGCTACCCGAGTTTGATTCCCGCCTCGAGGTCCTGGGCTGATCCTTCCCCTCTCTCTGCTCCCCACACTTTCCTGTCAATACTCTACTGTCCTATACATTAAAGGTGAAAACCCAAAAAAAATTATTATAAAAAAATATTTAAAATGTAGGAGCGTGAATAAAACCATTCTTAGGCAATAAACTAAGAAATATACAGTTTCGGTAATAACGTAAAAATGTGGGGCTCATTTATTAAAATAATAATTTTAAAAGGAAGATAAAAAAAAAAAAAGATTTTTTGAAATTCACTTTTTAAAAATAATATATATATATATATATATATATATATATATATATATATATATATATATATATATATATATATATATATATATATATATATATATAACAACAGTGGAAAAATATACAAAAATAATTTCAACCAATTATTCAAACATTAAAATTTTAAGCAACCCAGGCTCATTGCAAATACGTACCCAGGTTTAAATTTCTGGGAACAGCGAAGTACTTAACTGGAGGTATGTCTGCTTGCAGTTTTTGTTTTTGCAAATCCACCAGAGGCCACTTTTTGATGATTACAAATTCTTCTTGCGCATCCTCTTCTTGTGTAAATCCACCAGAGGGCACAATATACACTTCAGCCAACCAAACCAGCTTGCTGCAAACTAACTGACCGGCTGACCCAAACACCCCCTTCCCTAAACCCAACCGATAGTGTTTTCAAAAGCAATATAGAACAAGAAAAGCTGTTGCAGCTGCATGATTTCACCACATTTTTTAGCCAGTTGTTTATTTATTAATTCATTTATTTTTGCTTGACTTCAGAAACGTTTGGTTTTTGGAACTTTCACCAGACTCAAACCTTGTTGTTGCAGTCAACTCTGCTCCATGTCCCAAGTCCGTCGGCATATACAGCATGCTACTGGGCATACTGGTAACACCGGAAAAGCTGTCCGTAAGAAGGTAAGCGGTCAGCAGTAGCGCGAAAAGAAACAGTAGCTGTCATTCGTGTCATACTGCCCCATAGTGTTTGTTTCACAGATGAAATGAAGCCAGATGTACCTCTGGGTACATATTTTGTGGCCTCCAGAAATGTAGACAGGGGTACATATCCACAATGAGCCTGTGTTGATTTTAAGGGTCAGTGTTTGGGATTGTCACATCCTAATTTAAGGTACCCAATATATAGATCTAAAGTATTATTATTTAAAATATTATTGTAGGTTTCAATTGATAGTAGAATGATTTTTAGTAAACATCTAATCTTTGATTTTTGAAATATGTATATATTTTTACATTTTGAATGTGAGACAGCAGTTTGCACACACAAAAATAATTTCAATACCTATTACAATACAGTTTTCAATACATTTTAACATATTTAAATATATACTAGGTGACACGGTAGCTCAGTGGTTAGCACTGTCGCCTCACAGCAAGAAGGTCGCTGTCCCAACTGGGTTAGATGGCATTTCTGTGTGGAGTTTGCATGTTCTCCTTGTGTTGGCATGGGTTTTCCTGCGGGTGCTCCGGTTTCCTCTACAGTCGCCGTATGGGATGAGTGTGTGTAAATGTGTTTGTATGGATGTTTCCCAGTACTGGGTTACAGCTGAAAGGGCATCTACTGTGTTAAACATATGCTGGATACGTTGGCGGTTCATTCCGCTGTGACGACCCCAGATGAATAAATGGACTAATCCAAAGGAAAATGAATGAATGAAGGTTTCTAAAAAAATATTAAGCAGCTAAAACCTGTTTTCTCATGGATTTATTTTTCATGAACAGCTAGCCCTTTTGAGAGACTTGAATGAGATAGTGACATTATGCACTTATAAAATATTACAGATTTAAAATATATGACGTCCACCTTTCTATAGCTGCTAATCTGCTCAAACTGCTGATGTCTAATTTTACTTCAAATAGGACTAAGCAGATTTTTTAAAATCAGGAAATTGCAGGTTATCTAACTGTAAATGTGTATTGGATGGCTCACCCAAAAAAGCAATGTCTTTATCACAAAGCATGTCTGCGATGTTGCCTTAGAGTCTGGCTAAAATAAAACGCCTCGTAGAGAAGCATAGTTATTCTGCCATTCGTTTGAACCTGCTAACATTCCTGACTCCAATCCATAAAATAGGAGAAGTAGTTCTTACAGTATCATCATCAACATTGATGACCCTCTGTTCCCCCTTCAGCATCTACTTCAGAAAAAAACACGTCCAACAATGCCAGAGAAAACCCTCCTGTGATTTATGTCTGATGATGTTAGAGTACAGTTGAATTGTTTTATAGTGCTACAATACTCTTTGACGTCAACCAAGTCACCAAGAGTTGAAGTGCTCAGGCAGAGTTGTATAATGATATTTTAAGGTTGGCAATGCTCGGGAATTCATGGCTTTAATGGGCTTATATGTTCAGTAGGAAGCTTTTAGAAAGTACAAATATTTCTTCAATCCAAAAGGGAAAATGGCCCAGTCACTTCAAAAGCCACCATCTCGATGAATCAAAACTGAATCCCTTTTATATTAACATACACATACAATTGAAGTCAGAATTATTAGCCTTCCTGAATTATTAGCCCCTGTATATTTTGTTCCCCATGAATTAGCATGTAACTAGCATGATTTTAGAATGTTGCTATCATGATTTTAACATGAATCAGCATGTTTCTAGCATGAAATAGCATCTTTCTAGCATTAATTAGCATGCAACTAGCATGGTTTTAACATATTGCTATTATGATTTTAACATAAATCAGCATGTTTCTAGCATGAATTAGCATCTTTCTAGCATTAATTAGCATGCAACTAGCATGGTTTTAACATATTGCTATTATGATTTTAACATGAATCAGAATGTTTATAACAAGAATTAGCATGTTGTAAGCATGAATTAGCATATAACTAGCATGATTTTCTCATGTTGTTATCATGATTTTAACATGAATTAGCATGTTTCTAACATTAATTAGCATGCCACTAGCATGATTTTAACATATTGCTATCATGATTTTAACATGAATCAGCATGTTTCTAACATGAATTATCATGTTTTTATCGTGATTTTAACATGAATCAGCATGTTTCTAACATGAATTAGCATGTTGTTAGCATAAATTAGCATTTAACGATCATGATTTTAACATTTTGCTATCATGATTTTAACATAAATCACCATGTTTCTAGCAAGAATTAGCATGTTTTTAGCAACAATTAGCATTTAATCAGCATGATTTTCTAACATGAATTGACATGTTGTTAGCATGAATTAGCATTAAAACTAGCATGAATTAGCTTTTAACTAACATGATTTTAACATGAATCAGCATGTTTCTAACATGAATTAGCATGTTGTTAGCATGAATTAGCTTATAACCACCTTGCTTTTAACATGTTCCCATTATGACTTTAACAAGAATCAGCATGTTTCTATCATGAATTAGCATGTTTCTATCATTAATTAGCATGACTGTGACATGTTGTTATCATGATTTTAACATGAATCAACATGTTTCTATCATGAATTATCATGTTTCTAGCATTAATTAACATGTAACTAACATGTTACTAACAAAAGAGCATGTTAGAATTGTTAGCATGTGTTAAAACAGCTAGTCACAGTTTATGGGACAGTTGCTAGATGGTTGTAAGTGGTTGTTAGGGCGTGGCTAATAAGTTTAAAAGTCATCTGTGATTGGCTACTCATTAGACTGAGTTAAATGAGGCCAGACTCTAGTCCAGAGGTGGGCAAACTACGGCCCGTGGGCCATATGCGGCCCGCTAAACTCTTTCATCCGGCCCGCGAGGGAGTTTTTAAAATGCTGCTTCTGAGTAACGGTTTGGTTTCAGAATTAGTAGATGCAATACAAGTGAACGCCATTTGATGGCAGTATTGCATGCGGTACAGTTAGCGCAACCAGTAAAATTAGAACACACTCTCGCATATTAAAATGAGTCAGGCAAAATAAAGAAAAATTGACTCTGAATGTCGTGTGTTTAAGGAAGAATGGGCAACAAAATACTTCTTCACCAATATCGGACAGAAAGCGATATGTCTAATATGCCAAGAAAGTATTGCTGTTTTTAAAGACTACAACCTAAGTCGGCATTTTTCACGCAAACATTCAAATATTTTTAATGTGTTAATATGAGATTTTTTTTTTTATCAGACAATATCTTTTCTATTATCCACTGTAGAAATTACTACATTTTATTATTATTATATTTTATAAGGGATTATTTTATTGTTTTATGATGATTGATAAGTAAATAAAAATAGCAGTGCAAATTAATTTGACTTGTAAATATGACTCAATAATAACTATTAAAAAAATGTGTGTTAATGTGACACGTTTATGTCCGATATTACATGTTCCATGCATACTGCCACTATAAATAAAAGTTATTTTTTGAAGGATTTGACATGTGGCCCTCCACTTGGTTTGCAAAACTTAATGTGGCCCTTGGGTCTAAAAAGTTTGCCCACCACTGCTCTAGTCTGTAGGGGAGTCTGATGCAGAGTTATGAGCTTACAAATTTTGATCCAATGTTAAGTCAATGACTACGTTTACATGGACACCAATAATTCGATTTTAATGCGATTAAGACAATACTCTGATTAAGAGTATACCATGTAAACAGCGATTTGTGATTGATTTAATCAGATTAAGGTCATAATCGAACTAAAGAGAAATCGAATTAAGACATGTGGAGTATGCTGATCTTAGTCGCATTACTGAAGTGCAGTACAGACATGTAAACACCTTAATCGAACTATTACTGTCATGTAGGACTTTAAGCTGCTTTTTGCGACAAGGTAGTCCACACACCCACACGCACACACCCAGACACACACGCACGGCTGATTGACACTTTTTGCACCTACCGAGTCAGTGCAGACCACAGACACCTGCATCGTGAAATGCAGTTTTTTTTTCTTCCATTCAGCATGCGGTATGAACTTCCATTAAAACAACTCTACCAGCAGTTCATGGTTGCATCCAATATCTCGTTTGTCACGATGGGCTTGCATGAAATCTTCGTGAATGAAAGTGAAAGTGGCAAACTATAGTTAAAGTCGACAAATAAAAAATGAAACACCCGAAATTACACGATTCTCCGGAGGAAATGCGCATAGCGTGGTGACGCAATGTTATTAATCGAATTATGTGCTGTAACATGTAAAACGGGATCATGAAAGGAACATTCAAAAAGCAACTTATGTAAACACCTTAGTCTTATTATTCACTTAATTAGATTAAAGCAAATAATTTGATTACTGATGTCCATGTAAACGTAGTCATTGACAGTCTTTTATAATAGAAGTTGCTAGGGTGCTGAACAGTTGCTAGGGTGCTGAAATTGATTGCTAGGGAGTGGCTAGGAAGTTAAAAGGTCAACAGTGATTAGCTGCTGGCTAGACTGAGTTAAATGAGGTCATTTGTAGGTGTGTAAATCTAGCCAAAATAAAACAAATAAGACTTACTTATTTCCTAGAAGAAAAAATATTATAGGAAATACTGTGAAAATTTCTTGGTCTGCTAAACATAATGGAAATGTTTGAAAAAGAAAAAAAAAATCATCAAGCGCTAATCATTTTGGCTTCAATTCTATACTCTATACGCTACAGTCAAACTATAAAAGTACACAAAAAGCCTTTGCTAGTCTAAATACGAGGTAGTGTTTACTATTTAAGCCCAACAATCTCCTCTATAATGCCACTCTGAAACAGTGATCGCCTCGAGTCTTTGCAGGTCACTCTGAGAAAGGAAAAGTCACACTTTAAAAGCTCATCTACTGTTATGCTGCACATTACATCAAGGACATCCATTTATTCTACTCGCTCTTGAAAGCCGCTCGCTTTAATTCAAATCAGACGTGTGCTTGAATGTACAGAGCTAAAACCGGTTTTGAGACCTGTCATGGAGCCCGACCTTTGCCCTCACGTGTACGAATCACATTTTCCCCAACAAGTAACCCAATTAACCTCCAGCCAGAGACATGCTTCTCATATTTGCCAAAGGAATTAAGAAGCAATTGTACATGAAAGCCACACAGGCTTGAATCGAGTCATATAGACCTTGTGTATATGCGGGGAAAAAAGTCACGGTGGCTTTGAATGCTTTTGTGCTAAAAAACACATTTAGCAGCCTTCAACCACGACTCGGCTTTCATCCTAAAAATGCGTTTCCTCTGGGTTTTGTTTATGGGACTATATTCCTGTTGCGTATAATCCAAATATGGTGACACTTCCTTTAAAAAATAGACTATATCTGATATATTTCTGAGCATAATTTCGATACAGCTGCTGTTACTCTAGGGGTTGGTGAAGATAGGATTTCTTTTGAAGGGAAACGTGAAAAATATCATGGCAGAGATGTTAGAATTCCAATTAATTTGATGCATGTTGTTGTTGTATTTCCTACGTCTCTGTTGATTCAACAATAATTGGTAGGATCTCCAAGGTCATTAATTCAGTACTGTTAGTTTCAGTGTTTGAAAATTAATTATTATTATGCAGCTTTCTGGAAAGCTTGATTCAGATTGATCATCTGTGCCATTCAGTTGTCTGCTATTTCCAACCCAGGCTCATTATTGATACGTACCCTTATATAGATTTCTGGAGATCCTGAAATACGTCCCAGGAGCTATGTTTTATTGTAGTTTTTGTTTTCGCGAATTCACCAGAGGCCACTGTGTACAGTTTTTTAAGATCTCAAATTTTTTTTGCGAATGCTATTCGCACCTGCTGTTCTTGCATAAATCCACCAGAGGCTACTGTCGACTGACTGAATGACTGACTGACTGACCAATAACCCCAACCTACCCCTTCCCTAAACTCAACCGACAGTGTTTTCAAAAGCAATCCAGAACAAGAAAAGCCCTCGCCTGATTTTTACTACGTTTTTTACTCTGTTGTTTACTTGTTTATTTATTTATTTTTCTTTTGTTTTACTTGCTTTCTGGAACTGTTCTTCACCGGACTTAAACCCCGTCATCGCAGTTAACTCCTCTCTGTGTCTCAAGTCCGCCGATGTACATGACAAGCTACTGATAACAGCGGAAAAGCCGTCCACATGGAGATAAGCGGTCAGCTGGTAGCACAGAAAGAAACAGAAGCTGTTATGCTGTGTTCACACCAGACACAAAAGAAGCGTCAAGCGCAAGTGATTTACATGTTAAGTCAATGCAGTGACGCGAATAGACATCCTGTGATGCATACGTGCGAATGGTGCGGCACGAATGACGCAAATTGCACGGATGGCGCGGCGCGAATTGAGCGTTTTGCGCGTTTGAACGCTCAAGTTCAAAAATCTGAACTTCGCTGGACATTCACGCCGCTTTAACCAATCAGGAGCATGCTCTTGTGGGGGCGTGATTATGATGTAGCGCCTGTTGTTGGTGTCCTGGGGGGAAATCATCCTGCCTACACTGACAACAGTTCATCAAACTAAGCTTGGCTCTGTCAGAAGCACCGCTGAATTCCTTACATCATCCAGGTTAAATTTCTAAAGGAGTTTATGAGCTCACAGAGCTGGGTGCTCCTCTGAAAAGGTCTAGTGGACTCAGACACTGCTCCAAACGAATCTACGCTGTTTTTCAGCCTTTATAAAGCACATAAACACAGTTATTTTCTCAACAAAATCCATTTTAGCCATTTAGCAACGAAGCTACAGTCACCAGGCGACAGAAGCCCTGCTCATTACGCGAATCCGCGTCTGTTCTGAAGTGAATTTGACGCGCGAATGAATCGGAGTTTGACGCGCGAATGAATCAGAGTTTGACGCGCGAATGAAGCGGAGTTTGACGCGCGAATGAAGCGGAGTTTGACGCGCGAATAAAGCTAGTAAACTCAAATGTTCACACGTCTATTTATGCGCAAATAGCACGATTTATCCGCTCGTTCCGCGTCTGGTGTGAACACAGCATTAGGGGTGTCATATATTTAATAAAACTGTTTTGTTTAAATGCTCCAAAATATATTGGCTATATTCACTGAGAAATGGATAAAAATATAAATTTTCAAAACTTCTCGATTATGCTGTTTATTATATATACAACTTAAATCAAAATTACATGTCCACATATTTACTTGATTAATTTTGCTTAATAGAATTTCTACTACTATTTCTAACCAATAGTGTTTTCAAAAGCACCGATTGCCCAGATCACCCCCTGCCCTAAACCCAACTGACAGTGTTTTCAAGAACAATCCAGAAAAAGAAAAGCCCTGGCCTGATTTTTACCACCTTTTCAGATCTTACCACGTTCTCACTCTGTTATTTACTTGTTTATTTTATTTTTTGCATTTTGTTTTACCTGCTTTCTGGAACCATTCTTCATTGGACTCGAACCCCATCGTCGTGGTCAACTCCTCTCAGCATCTCAAGTTCCCCGACATACATGGCGAGCAACTGGGCAAACTGGTAACAACAGAAAAGCCGTCCACATGGAGGTAATTGGTCAGCTGCTAGCACGAAAAGAAACAGAAGCTGTTGGTGGCATCATACCGCCTTGTAGCGTTCGTTTTAAAGAAGAAATGCAGTCATACGTAGCTCTGGCTACATAATTTGCGCTCTCCAGAAATGTATATGGGGGTAAGTTTTCACAATAAATCTGTGTTGGCTATTTCCCTATAGAATGTGTTAGTCCCCGCCCACTCTTCTTCTTACAATTATTCTATTCATTTTACCCACGGCGTCACCGTGGTGCAGTGGGTAGCACAATCGCCTCAGAGCAAGAAGGTCGCTGGTTCGAGTCCTGGCTGGGTCACCGCTTTCCTCAACAAGTCCAAAGACATGTTGAATAGGTGAATTGGGTAAGCTAAATTGTCCGTAGTGTATGTGTGTGAAAGAGTGTGTATGGATGTTTCCCAGTGATGGGTTGCAGCTGGAAGGGCATCCTCTGTGTAAAACATATGCTGGATAAGTTGGCGGTTCTTTGGCTGTGGCGACCCCAGATTAATAAAGGGACTAAGCCGAAAAGAAAATGAATGAATAATTTTACCCACAAGAAACAAACTTCCCCAGCTCACTATTTATAGCATATATAAAGTTGAAGTCAGATTATTAGCCCTCCTATAACATTATTATTTTTTCCCCAATTTTTGTTTGACCGAAAAAACACATTTCTAAACATAATAGTTGTAAAAACTAATTTCTAATAACTGATTTCTTTTATCTTTGCCTTGATGACAAACATAATATTTTACTAGATATTTTTCAAGATGCAGGTATTTAGCTAAACGTACAATTTAAACACTTAACTAGGTTAATTGGGCAAGTTAGCATCATTAGGCAAATTATTGTATAACAGTGGTTTGTTCTGTAGACAATCATATATAACATAAAACAAATATTACATTTATATTGTGGTTTGGATTTTTCTTTATTTTAATTTTTTTGCAATAATTGATTTGCATTTAAATCAACCCAGGCTCATTCTGATTATGTACCTCTATATGCATTTCTGGAGAGCGCCAAATACGTCCCAGGAGCTGTGTATGCTTTTTAAGATCTCAAATTTTCTCGCAAGTGCCATTTGCGCCTATTCTTCTCATGTAAATCCACCAGAGGCCACTGTTGACTGACTGACTGTCCAACTGACCGATACCCCCACCCAACCCCTTTCCTAATCCCAAAAGATAGGGTTTTAAAAAGCAATCCAGAAAAAGAAAAGCCCTCGCGGCAGCCTGAATTTTTACGACATTTTAAATTTTACCACATTCTCACCCTGTTATTTACTTGGGTTTTTTTTTTTGTCTTACCTGCTTTGTGGAACTGTTCATTTGCCAGACTCAAACCCCGTTGTCACAGTCAACTCCTCTCTGCATCTCAAGTCCGCTGACATACACGGCGAATCACTAGACAAACTAGCAACAGCAGAAAAGCCATCCATGCAGAAGAAAACGGTCAGCTGGTAAGCGCAAAAAGGAACCGTCATACCGCCCCGTAGCATTCATTTTAAAGACGAAATGCAGCCATACGTATCTCTGGCTACATAATTTGTGATCTCCAAAAATGTATATAGGGCTACATTTTCAGAATGAGCCTACACTGATTTAAATGTATTATCTTTCTACCCCTAAAAATGTTTGGTGACCAAACTCATATTTTAATGGACATACATGTTTAATAAATGTTTATTAAAACTGTTTGTTTAAATGCACCAAAATATATTGGCTACTGTATATTCACTGAGAAATTGATACAAATATTAATTTTTCATTTTCAAAAGGAAACCCCTCAATTATGCTGACCACTATATATACCACTTTAAATCAATATTGCATGTCCACATATTTACTTGGTTAGTTGTGTTTAATAGAATTTCTACTCACCAGCAGCTGAGTTCAAAATCCTCCTTTCCAGTCTCCTCAATCTCCCATCCAACCCTGAGACAAGAGATGAAGGATAAATTTACACGATGGCATTTACTTCCACTTCTCAATGAACAGGTGTTATTGATCACCTGCCAGCTCTCTGACATTCAGTAAGTGTAAAGTGAGTGAAGGAGAAAGTGTGTGCCTCCATTTGAGAGTTCAGAATCACGTTTTCCAGATCCATTTCAAACCCTGCTCTCATAAAACCTTGCAAGCATGAAACCTTACACTAATGCCTATTTGGTTATTAAGAGAAACATAATTTGGTAAAATAAGAGCAGCAAAATTAGATTTTTCGAGGACAATCGGATAATGGTATCTATTTTTGGTAATTTATTTATTGCAACCATAAAATAACACCATAAATAAATAAATTAATTAATTAATTAATTACAGAAAGAATTAACGCCCACTAGTAGCTTTATTTTTGTCCTTCAAAAACCTATGGGTGACATCACGGATATTATGTCTATATCTTTTACAGTCTAAAGCACAGGTGTCAAACTCAGTTACTGGAGGGCCGGAGCTCTGCACAGTTTAGTTCCATCCCTAATTAATCACACCTGATCAAACTTATTGAGTCCTTCAGGCTAGTTTGAAACTTGCAGGTAAGTGTGTTGAAGCAGGGTTGGAACTAAACTGTGCAGGGCTGCGCACCCCTGGTCTGACACCCCTGGTCTATAGCCTCAACACACCTGCAGGGATGTTTCTAGAAAGCCTAGTAAGTGTTTGATTAGCTAGCCCAGGTGAGGTCTGATTGAGGTTGGAACTAAAATTTGCAGGACACTGGCCCTCCAGTACTGAGTTTGAGAACCCCTGACCTATAACAACCAGTCTAAATTCACCAATTAACTTTTCCCTTGGGTGACTCAGTGGTGCAGTAGGTAGTGCTGTCGCCTCATAGCAAGAAGGTCGCTGGTTCGAGCCTCGGCTGGGTCAGTTGGCGTTTCTGTGTGGAGTTTGCATGTTCTCCCTGCGTTCGGATGGGTTTCCTCTGGGTGCTCCGGTTTCCCCCACAGTCCAAAGACATGTGGTACAGGTGAATTGGGTAGGCTAAATTGTCTGTAGCGTATGTGTGTGAATGAGTGTGTATGGGTGTTTCCCAGAGATGGGTTGCAGCTGGAAGGGCATCCGCTGTGTAAAACATGTGCTGGATAAGTTGGCGGTTCATTCCGCTGTGACGACTTCGGATTAATAAAGGGACTAAGCCGAAAATAAAATGAATGAATGAACTTTTCCCTTTTTCATTGGGATATGGTTACAACTTTCTCATTTGGTACCAGAAGAATCTACAGATACATTGTGGAAAATCCTGGACTACATTTTTAAATCAATATATTAGGTTTACTTGTATATGTAATTATAAACCCGATTAAAATCCAAACAATTTAAAGTTGCTACAAAACTTGATAAGTTTTCACAGATAAGATACAGTTTCATATAAAGTTTCTAAGTATGATTTTGTAGATAAATGGACCAAGGTGAATGCACAGACAGGCTGTGAATGCTGTTTTAATTTCAGACAGTCTTATATCATATTCAAAAAAGGCCAGTACAAACATTACTGTCGCTCATCAATGGTAGCTGTCACAGTTGCTGGGTGACAAGATCAATCCTCTCTAAAGGCTAGACATGCCTTTTAACAACACTTGGTTTGGCCTTAGAAGTCTGCATCCTTTAAAGGTTACAGCCTCTAATTTGGAACACAGCTTACAACCAGTAACAGATCACTAAAACTGCAGTAGTTTTTAACATTGCTCAGATTAAAATATTTAGGTGAAAAGTAAATCTACACAATGATTGCAAGTTCCACATGCAGATTTTGCTGATTTTTAAATAAGTCGAGTGATTTCTCTGGAATGAAAGGTCTAAATGACTTCTGTGTGAACTGCTTTGTTTAATACTTTTCTATACAGCACATTTGGGAAGCGTTCACACAGTTTGAACAATGCTATAGATATAAAGATGAAAAAAGCCGAACCAGGCTCATTGCGGATACGTATCCAGGTCTATATGTCTGGGGACAGCAAAATACATAACCGGATGCATGTCTCTTTGCAGTTTTTATTTTTGCAAATCCACGAGAGGCCGCTGTTTACACTTTTTGATCATCTCAAATGTATCTAGCGAAAATTCACCAGAGAGCGCAATATACACTTCAGCTGACCAGGCCAGCTTGCTATCGACTGACTGACCAACCCACCCACTTTCCTAAACCCAACCGATAGTGTTTTCAAAAGCAATCCAGAAAAAGAAAAGCCAGCACGTGATTTCATCATGTTTTTAGCCTGTTGTTTATTTATTAATATATATTTTTTGTTTTGTTTTTGATTTACCTTGTTTCCGTTCTTTGCTGGACTTGAACCCCGTCATCGCAGTCAACAAGTCTGCAGACGTACACAGCAAGCTACTAGGCAAACTGGAAACACTGGAAAAGCTGCCCATGCGGAGGTAAGCGGTCAGCGGTAGTGCAAAAAGGAAAAGAAGGAACAGTCATACTGCCCCTTATCATTCATTTTAAAGCCGGAATGCAGCCAGACATACCTCTGGCTACATAAATTGCGCTCTCCAGAAATGTAGACAGGGGTACATATCCACAATGAGCCTTTGTTGAAAAAAGCTTGGTCTGGATCAAAAAAGAAAGAACAATGGCACATTTAATCATGGTTCACTTCCACACTATAATTTTTAGTCCAAATCCAATTAAATAAAACTACAGTACATATGTTATAATGTATATTTTACAATGGAATATACAAAACCATGCTGTGTGCAGCCTGATCTCACAAGGAAACAACTATTTAGCATATTTAAAGAAAAGTAACAAATTTGTACAGAATCATATGATTTTATTTGTGTTTTTCCTTTCTATTTCCAAAATTTCGTTTGAGGTTTGCAAATTAAATTATTTCCATTCAGACACAGACCTCTCTGATTGGCTAGTGAGTTTTTGACAGACCCAAACATATATGGAAAGCAAAAACGAAAAACTTAGGCAGCACATTTAACAAAGAATGTCAACAAAGTCAACACAGAAATGTAGTTTATTTGGAAACATTGTTTATAATTTTTTTTTATATTCACTTGATTGCTTTTTATTTTCAGAGTGTTTTCTCATTTTTTTATGTATTTTACTGAAATGAAATTATGCAATAATTTCTGAAAGTAATGTTTATTCACTTTGTAGAGTGCTTTAAAAAAGTTTTCAATGACACTATAATAACTGCACACTATACATAATGTATTTGGCATTAGCAAATAGTTAATTCATAATTTGTTAACTCTACATTATATGACATTAGTAAGCAGTTTATAACTAGCTACATACGTTCATTAAATTTCCTCTGGCTTATTTATTAGGAGTCACCACAACGGAATGAACCACCAACTCTTCCAGCATGTTTTACGCAGCGGATGCCCTTCCAGTACTAGTAGTAGTACAGTACCCAGTACTGGAAAACACACATACACACTCATTCACACACAGAGACTCGTTGGGCCCTATATCATACACCCGGCACAATGCGACGCATGGCGCGACGCAATTGTTGTTTGCTAGTTTTAGCTTGACGCAAGAGTCATTTTGACGTTTTTCACCACGCTGTTTAAATAGCAAATGCATTTGCGCTCATATGTGCGCCCATAGGTGTTCTGGTCTGAAAAAGGAGGTGTGTTGAGGCGCATTGGTGGCGCGTTGCTATTTTGAAGAACTAGAAGAGACTGTTTAATAGACCAGCTAAGATGAGGTCTAAAGTCCAGCGCAGAGCACGTTAGATGTGCGCCTCGCTTAAACATTGCTTAATACACACAGGATGTAGAGCAATGCGCAAATATCTTTACAAATAAAAAAGAATTAAAGGATTAAAATATTACAAAAATTATTACTTTCTAGCCTACATAAATATAAAAACCACTGCCTTCATGCCTTCTTCATCTCTGGCGGCTTTTTCAGTTTATTCATGACAATTTGCTTTTGTATAATGTTATTAATATTAGCAGTATTATTTATTATATGCATATTTATATTTGTTTTATTAAAAAAAGCTTAGATCTACTCACCTGTCAGCTTTTAGACCATATGGGGCATAGCATGTGTATTTGGATATAACTTTTGACATTATTATTGATCATTTATTCCTTTGCTGGAAATTAGAACTGAATTCAGAAATAGTTTTGAAACAAATCTTTGCGCTTAACAAACGAAATTGATTATGTAGGCTAATGCATGTCTGTGCTCACAACACGTTTCCTTATCCATGGAAGAGAGTGAAAGTAAAATTAAAGAATGAGGAGGCTCATTCTCTCATTCCCACACTGCAGATGGTCTGTTTAACTGTTTTCTCGCTAGTGAAGCACTCAGTTATTCCACTTACAAAGTCTGCCATGTAAAGAGCAAATGCGCTATAGCGCGATGCAACTGACTCTTAAAGGGAATGGGAGATGAGACTCTGATTGGTTTATTCTCAAAACACACCTATAACTCATTAAGAGAATAAGCTCAACCCTGTTAGACCATGTGCCACGGCGCAAAGCTGATTTTTCCGTCCTTAAAATAGCAAAAGTGGATTCTGACATGCCCTTAATGCTTTTGCGCCCTGCGTTTTGGACTTTGCGCCTAAATGGTTAAAATAGGGCCAATACAATATGGCCAGTTTAGTTTATTCAATTCACCTATAGCGCATGTCTTTGGACTGTGGTGGAAACCGAAGCACCCGGATGAAACCCACGCTATTTCAAGATAAACAAATGAAACTGTATCAAATAAAATATAAATATTTGCAATCTTACATCACTGAATAACCCTGAAATGAAGATTGGATCTTGTTATTCAGTGATGTAAGATTGCAAATATTTATTTTTTATTTGATACAGGTTCATTTGTGTATCTTGAAATAAAAAAATAATAATATGCATATTTAAACTAAACACATTAGTTTGGATAGTGCAAAATATCTGCTACAAGGAAACCAGATGCTGTGGAGAACATCACAACTATGTTGAGGAAAAAACAGGTATTCCTGTCTGAGCCTTCTGTCCTTTTTATGCTTGCATCTTGTTACATCATGTCCTGTTTTTTGGTTTGTTTAGATGCTTTGTTTGTTTAGAAGTAGACTGAGACCACTTGTTTGGTGCACACCAGGCTTCTGATGACAGAGTTCATTCTCATTCAAATCAACTGCACTAGCAGAGCATTTACTCGAGAGTTTGCTTTAATCAAACCAAATCTGCCAAGTGTGGAAACACCAGTAGATGTTATTATAAAAAAATGTATGCATGCTATTTAAAATATAACATACACAGCACACAATATCCTGAACATCACATATGAAATCATATGGTTGTACATTATTTTACACTTGTATGCACTTACCACTTACATTAGGTTATATTAAGTAACTAGGTGTCAGTGCAGTTTGTACATACAGTAGCTATGACCTGGTACTGATACAGCTATTACCTGGTTACAGCCTTATTCCAAAATGGATTAAATAAATTTATTTCATTAAAATTCCACACACAATACCCCATAATGACAATGTAAAAAAAAAATTTTTTGGAAATTGTTGCAAATTTATTAAAAATAAAACAAGCTGAAAAATCACATGTACATCAGTATTCACAGCCTTTGCCGTGAAGCTCTAAATTGAGCTCAGGTACATTCTGTTTCCACTGATCATTCTTGAGATGTTTCAGCAGCTTATTTGGAGTTCACCTGTGATCAATTCAGTTGATTTGATTATTTGAAAAGGCATACACCTGTCTATATAAGGTCCCAGGATTGACAGTGCATGTCTAAGCACAAACCAAGCATGAAGACAAAGGAATTGTCTGTAGACCTCAGAGATAGGATTGCCTCGAGGCACAAGGCTGGGGAAGGTTACAGAAAAAATTCTGCTGCTCTGAAAGCACAGTGGCCTCCATCATCCATAAGTGGAAGATGTTTGGAACCACCGAGACTCTTCAGAGGAGAAGGGCCTTAGTCAGGGAGGTGATCAATAACCCGATGGTCACTCTGTCTGAGCTCCAGCGTTCTTCTGTGGAGAGAGGAGAACCTTACAGAAGGACAACCATCTGTGCAGTAATCCACCAATCAGGCCTGTATGGTATAGTGGCCAGATGGAAGCCACTCCCCGCCTGGAATTTGCCAAAAGGCATCTGAAGGACTCTCAGACCATAAGAAACAAAATTCTCTGGTCTGATAACACTAAAATTGAACTCTTTGGATTGAATGCCAGGTGTTACATTTGGAGAAAACCAGGCACCGCTCATCAACAGGCTAATACCCTCCCTACAGTAAAGCATGTTGGTGGCAGCATCATGCTGTGGGGATGTTTTTCAGGAGCAGGAACTGGAAGACTAGTCAGGATAGAGGGAAAGATGAATGCAGCAATGTACAGAGACATCCTGAATGAAAACCTGCTTCAGAGTGCTCTTGACCTCAGACTGGGGCGACGGTTCATCTTCCAGCAGGACAATGACCCAAAGCCCACCGCCAAAATATCAATGGAGTGGCTTCACAACAACTCAGTGAATGTCTTTGAGTGGCCCAGCCAGAGCCCAGACCTAAATCCTATTGAACATCTCTGGGGAGATCTGAAAATGGCTGTACACCGTAGCTTCCCATCCAACCGGATAGAGTTTGAGAGGTACTGCAAAGAGGAATGGGCAAAAATTCCCAAAGACAGGTGTGCCAAGCTTGTGGCATCATATTCAAAAAGACTTGAGGCTGTAATTGCTGCCAAAGGTGCATCAACAAAGTATTGAGCAAAGGCTGTGAATACTGATGTACATGTGATTTTTCAGCGTTTTTATTTTTAATAAATTTGCAACAGTTTAAAAAAAAAAAATAAAAATCACATTGTCATTATGGGGTATTGTGTGTAGAATTTTGAGGAAATAAATGAATTTAATCCATTTTGGAATAAGGCTGTAACATAAAAAAATGTGGAAAATGTGAAGCGCTATGAATACCTTCTGGATGCACTGTAATTATTGTACAAAGTTCATAGTATGTGCATGTGTTACAAAAGTTATAATTAGACCCACGGAATCTGTGCGCATAGATTTCCGCAGTTTTAGCCAATTTTTGAGTCTATTTATTTACTTGTGTAAATGTGTGTAAATTTATATGTATTCAGTTTTTAAATTAATTTCAGTAATATTATTTACTAATATAAAACTGTTTATATGATTAATTTACAATACAGTTTATAAAGTAATATTTTTTGTCTTTTAGGAGAGATATTATATGATAGACTGGCTTTGTTTACCAATTAAGTGGATCTAATTAGATTTGCAGTATAAACATTAAATAAAAGTTAAAGGTATTATTTTTTTATTGCATATATAAAATTTTTAGTTAAGATACTCCAAAAATATTCCCTATAAATCTAGAGATATTTTTTACAAAATTCTGAGCAGAAATAGCAAGAAATGTCTGCAAATTCGGTCTGGCCCTACTTATAATAAAAATATTGTCATTCAAGAGTCATACCATCACAAAGTCATAAAAAGCAATGACCTTGACAGTTTGTTAAGGTGATAAATAAGCAAATTCAGCTTCATATTAGTGATGCACTGCAGCAACTATTGTGTTGTACTGTAAACTCGCTTCCTGTTAGCAAAACCAAACCAGACCAAAATAGATCAATAACACTGTATATTTTATGCATTGTGTGAAAATACATTTCACACACACACACACACACACACACAACATTTTGATTCACGCTGTAGATAGTGTCATTATCACATTTTCCAGTGCTTTTTACTCCTTCAATTATTATACCAGATGTTGGCTCACTCAAGGGAATTTACCTACTTTTGTTTTTCTACTCAAGATTAAAAATATCTGCATTTTAACTAGTATAAGAGTGGTAAACTCAGTGCAGCACAATAACAGTACTGGCATTTGTCTTGTTTAGTTGGGATTGAAAAGATTCTTATTGTTTCGTAATTTTATTGTTTGTACTGTACTGATACTCTTGGGGGCAGCACGGTGGCTCAGTGGTTAGCACTGTCACCTCACAGCAAGAAGGTCGCTGGTTTGAGTCTCTGCTGGGCCAGGTGCCATATGTGTGTGAAGTTTGCATGCTCTCCCTGTGTTGGCGTGGGTTTCCTCCAGGTGCTCCGGTTTCACCCACAGTCCAAAGACATGCGCTATAGGTGAATTGGATAAACTAAATTGCCCTTAGTGTATGAGTGGGTTTGTGAATGCGAGAGTGTATGGGTGTTTCCCAGTACTGGGTTGTGGTAAAACATATGCTGGAATAGTTGGCGGTTAATTCCACTGTGGTAACTGGAAAACTCCAGTTGTAGTGTCCACATGACCTCACGGTACCAGGTGACTCTAGAAATCTCTTGAAAGTTTCAGTTTCAGTCCGTTGATAATCTGTTTCTTGTGGACAAAAAGCAAAACCACATATAAAAAAGTGTGTGTGGACATAAAGGACTACTAGAGGTATGCATAATTCTGGACCAGGCCATATCTTGAGCAGATGCTGTGGCAGTCATGAAGGAGTGGAGAGCATGAGACTGATTCCTAAAAAAACCCAGTGACAGATGAGTCTCTGCATTGATCCCATGGGCCAGCCTGAATACCCTACCTGTGACCTACTCACACCTGCTGCTTCTCCACAATGGACGTCCAGCATCCTCCAGCCTCCGGCGCCTAGCAGGTCTGCACAAGAAGTTTGGCCAGAGAGAAATGGTCGTGCCCAGCTTAGCCTGGTTTCTCTTTAGGGTTTTTTCCTTCACTTTCGTCAATTGGTGAAGTTTGTTCCTCGCCACTGTCGCCACTGGCTTGCTTGGGACTTGTGAAGCTGCGCATTGATGGATTTAGGTGGATTTAGTTAAAGGTTTGTAGGAACTGGCATTAGTATTTCAAAATACCAGTAGACTAACCTGTCAGATGCGTCTCAGATGGACCTAATGCAATGTGACTAACAGCTTGAGCTCTATATGCAGTGACCAGCCTCCCCTGAGAAACTAAAACTGGCTTAATTTTCATCCCTCTGGGTATGGATCAGTTCTCCACAGGGGCGGTATGTGCTCGCCCTGTCACGTCTGGGGTGGCTGGCTTTTACAGAGAAATCCTGTTGGCTTTACGGAGCAGACACAAAGAGCAGACAGCTGTTTAATGGGATAACGGACAGCTATGGACAGACGGCTAAAAGAGTGTGGCCGAGGGGTGGAGAGCTTTCATAACTGCCGATAGACTGGGAAACTGTGATGGCAGGGAGGAAAAGGCTGATCTTTAACTGTGTGTGTGCGCTAATGCTGTAATAATGGCCACACGGTTATTAGGTTACAGAAGCACTGGCTGGAGAATAAGACTGCTGTTAATGGAAGGTCGGTCAAACATTATCTCTGTTTGTTATTTCATTCTCGATCTCTCCCTTTCTCGCTTTGACACGGTGTCATGCTTGTATAAGGTGTTTCTCTTTCTTTTTTTTTTTTTAAGTCTCTCACACTCTCAAATACAACATTTGTTCACAGACTTTCTTGAGATCTAATAAAAAAACAGGTTATAATTACTAAAAAAAAAGCACAGAAAATATTTTAAAGCTGAATAGTACAGTAGTATCACTTAAAACACAGAACTGTGTGCAGGTATAGTGTGTCCACAGTCACATTGGAGTGATATAAAGACAACAATCTCTCTTTTTAAATTCCTGATGTTAAAATAGGATCCAAATCCCTCTCATTTTGAGGCCCACCGCAACGTGACGTAGGAGTGTAGCTTCCCCGCCCACCGAATTGATTGACAGCTAGCTATTAACATGTCTCTGTAGTAATGCGTATAATCATATCAACAAGACAGGACGTGCGCAAAGCAACTGGGATTAAAAGATCTGTTCAGCTCTCTGTGATCATCAATCATCATCAAATGTGATCAAGAATGAGTTTTACAAGTTTAACACGTGTTTAAAATAGAGCATGTTTGTAATGAATTACAGCAATTTTACCGTCTTTACTTCATCACCACAGCCACATGTCAGTACAATTATGAAAGACGACGCTTCAATCCTGGTTTGTGGACGTTAAATCAGGTTTATTTTGTACATTAACATAACGGATATCCATACAGCAGTGGATATTAACCTGTATCCTGTCACATTTGTCATGCAAAAACAGTGCAAAGTGAAGAGCGCGCACTGTGTTGTGTGTGTATGTATGTGTGTGTGTGTGTGTGCGTGAACTTTGTGACGACATTGTGTGTGACTCATTTTTGCAAAAAGGCTTGAATTAACTCCACAACAAAAACATCAAATAATCATTGGGAAAGTTCTTACTGTAATATTTCTCACAAACGTTACATGAGATCTGCTTCCTTCATGTCTGTCACTGTGCTGTTTATCTGAAGCAGATGGAGATTGTTGCACACTCTGACAGGCACGAAGGAATGGTGGGTGGGGAGAACTAGCATTGAAGGCACAGGCAATCAAAAACAGCTACATTGCGTTCAGAGATGAAAATTCCAACATTCTGTAAGGTATAACAAATAATCTGATGGGTGTTTTGAGCTGAAACTTTACAGACACATTGTGAGGACACAAAAGACTTCTCTTGAATCTTGAAAAATTTTATCTTGAAAAGATTTTACAAGTAAGATTAATAAATAAATAAATAAATAAATAAATAATGACCAAATGAACTGAATTACAAGTGTGAATGCAGACTTTAGTCAGGCAGAATGCTAATTATTAATACTTACAAAGTACATATTCTGCATAATTTTATTCTACGTCCCTAATCTAATACCTAAACCCAAATGACTACCCTAAAAACTATCAATAAGCAGCAAATTAAGAATTTATTGAAGCAAAAGACAAAGTTAATGGCTTGTTATTAGTGTGAATAGCACCTTAAAATAAAGCATGACCAAAAGAAAGTACTGTATGCTGCTTAGTTTCATTTGTCACAACATTAGGTTCTCCGGAAAGATAAAAAAAAAAAAAGCAACTCACCTTTTTGTTGGAACATGTTCATTTCTTTTTATTTTCTTTTTATGACACGAATGGAGGCAGGGGGTGGGCATAAATTTACCTTTTCTTGCAACGTCAACTCTTTTTTTTTTTTTTTCCACTGACCTACATAGAGACCCAGACCTGTGCTAGAGAAACACAGAGGAATCATGAGGCATTATGAAGGAGCTAGGAAATTTGACGGCGAGGGTGAGGAGGGCACTTTTTTTTTTACCAAAGCACTGCTTGGAAAGGTTTCCTCAGGTCACTGATCAAACGGTTTTCTGAAAATGAATAGGAACTTCCTGTCACTTTCTGGATCAATGGAAACTGATTGATCCTCATGCTAATGCTAAGGGCGGCTTTTTTAGAGGACCCGAGAAGTCAGACTGAAAAAGAAGATGATGAATCAAAGCCGCCAAACAACTGACAGGTCTGCAGATGCAAAATAATATTGGGTTTATTTTTGCCTTGTTTAATGGGAAGCCGGTAATGAACTGACACTGGTCTTCAAATTCAAGCAGAAAATAATTGGTGGTTTACGTTACATTAGGAGTCTCATTTACTGTGTTTTGCTTTATTTCACACACATCGTTATGCCGTTAAGTGGCATCTTGCAATGACATTATTAAGCCTTAAACTGCATCTGCAGTTTCTAATAACTTTTTGTCCTCCCTAAATGAAAGTAAAACAAATAAATGAAAAAAAAAACAACCAATGGAGATTTTTTTATGTTTAATACAAGCCAGTCTTGTTTCAATGTGAGAGCCTAGATAGATTCTAGAAGGCCTGGATGGGCTTCCTGGGCTAGCAAAGAAAATATTTAAGAAAACCAAACACTAACTAAATGTTCTAAATATGACTGAAAGTCATGATGAAAATTAAGTAACGACAGGTCTTTCAATATTGTATACATTAAGATTGTTTATCCTATCCTAGTTTAATACTCTCAAAGAGCAAAAGTAGCTGCAAGTATATGCAGTGTGTGTGTCTGTCTGTTTGTGTTTACAAGAAGTCTCTGGGTTCATACGGGTGCTGGAAAATCTTGAACATGCTTAAATTTTTGTCTAGTGTCTTGTAACATGCTTGAAACGGTTTAAAAGTGTAATTGTTTAGCTTTCATAGTAATTTATCTTACTAAATAAATAATAATAATTAACTATTTAAATAAAACAACATTTTTTTTTTATTAAAATTATATATATATATATATATATATATATATATATATATATATATATATATATATATTTATTTATTTATTTATTTATTTTGCGCTATTTTTTTTATTTTATTTTTGCATGATCTGTCTGCCTTTTTTTATCGGTGGCTTTTGATTAAGCAGTGGGATGCAATGAGTGCAATGCAATGAGATTACCACCTCATGAGTAAAGAATGCATGAAATGAAAATAAATATACATTTAAGTTGAAAGATTACAGATTTAAAGTATAAGTAAATTACATTTAAATGCTAAATAACTAAATGACATTCAATGGCAAACATATAAGTTTTTCGCCTCGGTATACTATACTATACTATACTATACTACACTATACTATACTATACTATACTATACTATACTATACTATACTATACTATACTATACTATTCTCAGGGCTTAATTTGTGCCGGAACACGCTGGATCCAGATCCGGCACCTCAGAAATCTGATCCAGCCCCTCATTTTACAGATCCCCCTCCTCAACCGCCCTTCTCCCCCGACCGCTGTTCACTGTCCGCTGTCCGCAACACCCCCGCCCCGCTCACTTTCATCCGCGACACCTCTCCATCCTCGGGTAACATGCCGGATCCATTAACCCGATCTGTTCCGGGAGCTCGCAACTCACAAATTAAGCACTGACTACTATACTATACTATAACAAATAGCCTCTGATATAATGTGAGGAAGTATGTATATATACAGTGGGGAAAATAGGTACTAAACAAGTCACCATTTTTCTTAGAAAACATATTTCTAAAGGTGCCGTTGACTTGAAATGTTCCACAAATGTTGGTAACAACCAAAGAATTCTATATATGCAAAGAAAACAAAACTAAATAGTTTTCAAATGAAGCTATGTGTAATACAATTACATGATAGAGGGAAAAGTATTGAACACATGAAGAAAGTGAGGTGCAGAAAGGCAGTGAAAGCCCAGACAGCAGCTGAAATCTCTCCCTAAAAGGGTCCATGTTCTTGGTTTCTTTTTGAACTTTAAATGTTTCCCTTGCTGTCTTTACTGTCATTTATTTTGTCTAATCTAAGCAGAAGCTGTGTAAAAGTATTAATTCTAGAGCATGCTAAGTGGCAGCTAGGATGCTCTAGGTCATTTTTAGGACATGATAAATTGTTGCTAGGATGTTATGGGTGGTTGCTAAGGTGGCCTTGAAGGTTTCTAGACCATTGGTAAGTGGCTTTTTGAACATTGTAGTTGATTAGGCATTTAGTTGGTTTCTAGGGCATATGTTTTTTTTTCTAAGGAGCTTTGAGAAGTTTTTAGGGCAAGTATTTTCTACTTTGTTTTGGGTGATTTCTGGCCCATATGTGGTTGCTAATGCGCTCTGGGTCGTCTATAGAGCATGCTATGTGGTTGCTAGGGTGCTATGGGTGGTTGCTAGGATGGTTAAATTATTTTAGGGCATGTTATGTAGTTGCTTAGGTGCTCTTGGAGGTTAAAAAGTCCATGATTTTGTTTGTCATTCGTAGGTGATAATCCCTGCATGATAGATAGATAGATAGATAGATAGATAGATAGATAGATAGATAGATAGATAGATAGATGGATGGATGGATGGATGGATGGATGGATGGATGGATGGATGGATGGATGGATGGATGGATGGATGGATGGATGGATGGATGGATGGATGGATGGATGGATGGATGGATGGATGGATGGATGGATGGATGGACGGACGGACGGACGATGGATGGATGGATGGATGGATGGATGGATGGATGGATGGATGGATGGATGGATGGATGGATGGATGGATAGATAGATAGATAATAAATGGCTGATGGCATAGGATAAATGCTTGTGGAAAACAAAACAAATTATCATTTAAAAAGTGATAAAAATAATTTAGTGTAATTAAAAATTAAGTGTTAAACATTAAAAAAATACATTTGTTGCTTGTTCAAACTATTTATTTAAAATGAGTTGAAAACACAATTGTTAAGTTTTTTTTTTTTTTTTGAGGGGGGGGACTTAATTATTTTATGTTCAATCCACTTCAATTTGTAAAAACAATTAAGCTAACTTAATCAATTTGAGTTGGAACAACATGAAAGAATTGTCTGAAACCCAGTATTTTTTACAGTGTATATTTGTGTGATATGCATTTATTTTTAGATTACTGCACAAAAATGAAGTTGTAATGAAAGCAATAGCGGGTCGGGTCTCCCATGAGGTGTGCTATTTGTGTGGGCAGATTTGCTGCCTATAGAGTGTTCCAAATCTGTCAAATAGGACACGAGGTGCCATATCAGTTAGGATGTTCCCTTAGAAGTCAGCAAACTGTGAGAAAGTTCACTGTTTTGGAACAGACTTGATGATAAACTGAAAAAAAAAGATTAATTGGATTTACTACATTTTTTAAGGTACGAGGTTGTAAACCATTTATATGCGCTGAATTTAAACAAACAAATTAAATTTAGTAATGTTACTTGTTTAAATTCAGCCCATATAAATTGTTTGCAACCACTTACCTTAAAAAGGTTTAGTAAATCCAATGAATATTTTTTTTCAGTGTACTCAGTATTATATTATTGTTTGTCAATTGAAAAGGTCCATATTTTTTGTACGAACTTGTAATTCCAATCATTGAAGAAAAAAATACAATTGAAATATATATAGCATATATGACATATTTTATATACAGTATGTAAAACCAAATATGACCTTGTATACAATTTGCATATATTTTCATTACATCCGATTTCTATATGACATTATGGGCTCTATTTTAACGATCTAGGCACAAAGTACAAAGCGTAGGGCGCAAAACCATTAAGGGCGTGTCCGAATCCACTTTTGCTATTTTAAGGATGGACAAATACGCTCTGCGCCGCAGCGCATGGTCTAACAGTGATGAGCTTATTCTCTTAATGAGTTATGAGTGTGTTTTGAGAATAAACCAATCAGAGTCTCATATCCCATTTCCTTTAAGAGTCAGTTGCGTCGTGCCATGGCGCATTCGCTATTTACATGGCGGACTTTGTAAGTGCGTAAAATAATAAAATTTGCCCTTCGCGCTCGCGGTTTTAAAGGAAACTTTTTGGTGCATTAATCAAGTCAATACTATTGTTCAAGAAGGTAATGATTCGCACTCATCAAGTAATTGCTTCGTGTTGTTTTTATTTTTACATTCTACGGGTGACTCAAAAAACACAAACGTTTCGGCACAATGCCTTCCTCAGCCTACATAATTAATTTCGTAGTTAAGCACAAAGATTTGTTTCAAAACTATTTCTAAATTCAGTTCTTATTTCCAGCAAACTAATAAATGAACAATAATAATGAAGTGTGGTCAAAAGACAGTTATATCCAGTGGTGGAAACAGTACTGAAAAATCGTACTCAAGTAAAAGTACCATTACTTGCCTAAAAATGTATTGCAGGTAGAGTAAAAGTATCTGCTGTAAATATTAGTCAAAGTATGAGTAAAAAGTAGAGCTTTTAAAAGTACTCAAGAGTAGTGAGTAGTGAGTATTACACTGTTAAAAGCTGATATGTTTACATATAATTTTTGCATGTGTGTGTAAACGTAATATTCTGTAGTGCATTTAGTTATTGCCCTGAAGGCACACAACATCATGAGACATTAATATTAGGCTAGATTTAGGTTGTAATGTCAGGTGTTCAAAATCAATTGTCAAGCCAGCAACTAAGGACGTTATTTTGAAGTCCAATAATGACGTCAGATGTTGTTGATATTTGGTTGATTTTAGGTTGTTAGAAAGTTACCAAAATCCAGCGTCGAGCCAACATCTTAAACCAGCGTCATATATGACGTCAAATACTGACATTTATTCATCAGGTACGGTAACCAAAATCCAACGTCTGATAGATGTCATAGGGGTAACGTTCACACAATGTCAAGCTGTAACATCATTAGATGTTGATATTTGATTGGTTTCCGCGGGGTCTTAAAAAGTTTTAAAAAGTCTAAAATTTAAAAATCTAAATTTTAGGCCTTAAAAAGTCTTTAAAAATCTGCTGTTCTAGGTCTTAAATATTTTTGCACAGGTCTTTTTTTTCCAATGTCCATGAAACGCTACATCTAATGCTCATTTAAATTCTTTTTGTTGTTGTTGCTTGGTTTTCGTGGTTTTGTAGCCCTTAACTTCACTAGTCCTAATGTAATTTGCGGTATTACAACTACACATGAGACCAACATGCAATAGCCAATCATCTTTTTGTTATTGGGCCCAGTGCGAGCGGCGAATGTGACGTCATCGCTGTGTTTGCAGAGGTTCGCTTTTGGTGCATGCGACATGATTTCGGCTGGCAGCGTGAACAGATCTCGGGTGAACAGGTCGCACGGCGCCGCGTTTGATTTGAGTTGAATATGAAACACTTTGAAGAGAATTTGTCTGAAACAGGTACAACTGTACAGACATCTTAACGTTCCATCCATGCGTGATCATCATAGAGATACCCAGATGACCAAAAATTCTTGGCTAGAAATTGCAACAGCCATGGGAAAGGAGGAAAGTTTTTGGAAAAGTTTGGAAAAACCTGAGAGATAAGTTTGTTAAAACAAAAAAAAAAGATGCCATGGCAAAAGTGGAGACCCGTGTGGTTAATAGCAATAAACTAAAATTAAAGGTGCAGTATGTAAGTTTGACACCCAGTGGTTAAACTAGGTATTGCACTCGTAGATCAAAATAAACGCACGCGTGGGATGCCAGATTGAGTACAGGAGCGAGTGATTTAAACCTGTGTTCTAAATAAAATCAACGACACGCGACAGAGGGAATATTTTCCATATTAAAAGGAGTTTTAGTTCTAACCAACACCTCGAATTGAGATATTAGAAACGGTTTCATTTTCTCACAGCTCAACATGTGAAACCTATGACAGTGCACCTCAGGTAAGCCTCGTGTGTTTTATTCAGTGCTAAATGCTAACAATGTGAGTTTGAATGGATTCCAAACCTTACCGTTTCGTGAGTGAGTGCATATTCTGTGCTTCTGAAAGGCTCTATTTACATTTCTGTCATGTTTTGTCTGGTGCAAACAGTCAAACTGCTGTTTGCGTGTTGTTAGGACACGAGATTACAAAGTAACCTGCTCACCTAATGTTTACGTTCGTAATGTTTATATCATTTGCTAAGTAATATCCTCATGTGGAACTGAATCTGTCTCATTTCGACGTCTGATACTGTCCATTTCGGTCACGGGCGCATGCTTTCAGAGCCTTTCTGAATAAATGAATGAAATACGCTGTTTTCCAACAAGGCAACCCGGAGTGCTGAAATATAATTGGCTAAAATGGCATTCTGCAGGTTAAATTTACCTAAACAAAGACAGCGTTCCGGCACGGAAAAACCATTTTCAAAGCAGAATATCTGACTTCAGCATTGTTTTTCAGTTAAACAAGTATGTTCACTTGGGATGTTTCTTAAATATCTGCAAACATATTATGGTATTTTTATGCTTTAGAACAGTCAAAAACTTAACACACAGCACCTTTAAGTGACAAATTATGTCTTTGATACCTGGAAAAGAATTTATGAACCTATCAGTTTACATTATACAGTACTGATGCCCAAATTCTGGGCTTTATTGGTGATAATGGTCAGGAATGTTGGACCATTATTGCCTTTTTAGCCTTTATAGACAGAAACTAGCCAGACAGTAATGTGTGAATTGTTGAGTGGGCAAAATAAAATAAAAAAAAAAACATCTGTATTTTTAGTAAGTTATTTTTTTGCTTTTATTCTTGCCATAATAAAAAATATAATTGTAGAGCAACCCAAGTTCTCTTGTCATTGATATTTAACTTTAATAGGTAGAACTGTCTGAGATATGAACAAAAGCAAGTGATGCATCAAAGTTTGTTCAGTGGTGCATCTAACCTGTCTTTAGTACAGTTCAATTTAAATTAATTTATTTTACCACTTATTTTATGATTTTGCATTTTCTCTCGCATGTTTTTGATATTGTGATATAGGTCTTAAATGTAATACTTAATGGTCTTAAAAAGGTCTTAAAGTCTTAAATTTGACATTATGATGTCTGCAGAAATCCTGAAACATCCGTCATCTTCTCATCAGTGACATGCATCTAAACAGTCTTTTGGTCAATGCGTGTAAGGATTTTGAACATCTTCATGGACACTTTTAATATTTCCAAACAGTTTGCTGCAATTATAAAGTGCACACGTCTTGAGGTGGTTCATTATGATGCGATTTACTTTCTACGATATGTGTGACGGTATGTATCTAATCCCCATGGACAAGAAAAATAAAGTAGTTACTGCAGGTTGAAAGAAAGTAGTGGAGTAAAAGTACCGATACTGCACTATAAATGTACTCAAGGAAAAGTAAAAGTACACATTTATAAAACTACTCAGTAAATTACAATTCCTGAGAAAAACTACTCAATTACAGTAATTTGAGTATTTGTAATTAGTTACTTTACACCACTGGTTATATCCAAATACACATGCTATGCCCCATATGATCCAAAACCTGACAGGTGGGCAAATCTAAGCTTGTTTTTATTAAAACAAATATAAATATGCATATAAAAATATAGATAGAATATTTATATATATAGAAATTAATAATTTTTGTAACGTTTTAATCCTTTAATTCTTTTTCATATGTAAAGATATTTGTGCATTGCTGTACATCCTGCATGTTTTAAGCAATGTGTAAGCGAGGCACACAACGCGCTCTGCGCTGGACTATTGCGAAGTCAATTTTAGATCCTCAAAATAGCAACGCACCAACAATGCGCCTTAACACACCTCTTTTCTTGACCGGAACACCAATGAGTCCACAAAGTGGTGCAGATGGATTTGCTATATATACAAGGTGGCTGAAAACGGGAAAATTAAGATTGCGTTGATCTGAAAATAGCAACACGTCATGGAAATACGTCTTGCGACTTATTGCGCCGGGTGTATAATAGAGCCCTATGTGTTAAGGAAGGTAAAATATCAAATTATTAATATAGAAAAACAAATCCCATTTGTATAGCTTGATATACTAACATAGCTAAAACTAAAGAATAAATCAATCAATTAATTCAATGTTTCTGTTAACAAGCAGTTGGTCAAGTGAACCCAAAATTTAAAAGGATAATCAATGATTTGCAGCATTTATAATCATTTCATGCAAGGCAAGCCATTGATTATCCCGCGTTTACTCCATAGTCATTTTCCAAATTATAGTGCAGCACAATGTTTGACCAAACTTTCAGCAGTTATGACATGTTAGATCCCTGCTTTGAATCAGTCACAGGCAGACAAAGAGAATGTAAATGATATGGGCATATCTAATAGCTCATAGTAACGTGTTAGCTACCTCTATATGTCCTTTTAGCGAACAAAGGGAAATCTTTTTTTGTACATTGCAAAAGACTTAAAGGGTTCCTGGTGCTTAGTAGATGCTTAGATTTTAGGATTATATTTTCTAAGTTTGGATTCATTTTTGGTGTCAAGTTCTCAAAAAAACAGGACAAAGAATTTTTGTGTTAATTTTGTTGATGAAAAATACAAAAATGGCTATTTAACTAACAAGAAAATAAAGGATATAGGGTGCAGTTAGTGGTACAAGTCTAAAGTCCATGTGAACCTGAAGTTGATGTACTTCTAACTGAGATAAAATACTGAGAAGGGGGCGGGGCTTTCTTTTTGTACATCTTTCCCTGGTGGTAATTAATGGTAAGGGGCATGGTTAAAAATATTGCGCCTGAAGCTGTTAAACTGGCATCAACAAAGAAGGACCACCACTTTAAATGGTCAGACTTTAATTTAAGATTACAAAAAAACGATATCAATGGATTAACTTGTTCACTTTTTTTGTAAAGCACATTTAAACATTAATGTGCTTAACAGACAGGTCAAAATACAAAAATAATTAGGAGACATACAGTTTTTTTTATTTGATAAGTTAAAACAATAGTAACATTTTTAAAAGATCTATACAAAAACATGACCTAAAAATGTATGAGCAAGAGAAAAAGTTTTGACTGACGCTTTAAAAATGCTTAGTGTAGGAGAAGCTCTGATTCCTAAAGGTAGTGTGTTCCAGAGTTTTGGAGCAGACCGAAAAAGATCTATCTCTCCTTGTTGTCAAGCAAAATCTCTTATTTGATAAAAATGTGAGGGATTTGAAAATTTGTGAACTTATAAAGAAATGTTGTGCTCTGTTACAGATGGAGAACAGAGTTTAGCAAAATGTCTTAAGTGAAATGTACATTCGTTAACTGTTTTTATGGTATAAAATAACAGAATAGAAAATAGTAGAATTAAAAATATATATTTGAAAAAGTCGATCGATCGATCGATCGGTCCGTCTGTCTGTCCGTCCGTCCTTCCATCCATCTATCTATTGTTCAATCTATCTACTCTGTTAGGCATTTATTGTATTTTTGCAGTAACTTACTGGCAGCACTTTTGCCAGCAAATGATAACACTTGCTCCTTTACAGTAATTTACCTGTATACATGTTTTACTGTGGCAGGGCCCTACCACCTACACATTTTAATTTTACAGTATGACAATTTTTACAGTAGCACTGTATTTTATTTACAGTTTTTCTCAGTCGCTTTGGTGCATTTCTCACAACACTATTTACATTTGCACAACAGTTAATGCATTTCTCAAAACAATTAGTCATTTGTGCACATCATAGTAGGAGTTTCTCATTCCTTCCAACAAATTGCAAACGCTGTTGGACATGCATCAATTGCTTTCATACAACTCTCTGCTGTTTGTAACATTATCATTTGCTTAAGTCATGTCAGTCACAATTAACTAATCTTGTGGATGCTGAATAGTCATTCCATATAAAACTAATAGTCCTCATGTCATTACTTGAGTCATTACATACAAAAATGTAATTTAAATCTTTTTTTTTTTCTGAAAATGTCTTCTAAATTGAACAATTTCATGAATGATTTACAGACCTGTGTATGTTGTAGGTTCAGTTCCAATATGTACTGCAGTATTGTTTACAGTTGTGCACAGCTCTACCCAAAGGAAGTTTATGTTTGTTGTAAATAAGGGTGTATTTATTCTTTTGCACAATGCTGTGAATAAATTAGAATTGCAAAGAGCAAATGCAGTAAAAATGTGAAACATACATATTCAGTGTCTTGTACTCAGATACCTCACTAAATGCAGTGATGTCTAACTACTTTAGCTTTCAAATGGCTGTGCAAATAGTATATAGTGCTGTCTTGAGCATTTTCAGGAAGTGTCACCAAAATCTGACTTTTTTGCATTGGAATAAATGTACAGAGTAAAGTGTCATAATGAAAACATGACAAAGCCATTTGACTATCTTGTTCATAAACAATGGTGGCAGGACTTTTCATCTTGATGACATTGACACTTTCATTGACATCAACACTTGCTTTTGAGGAATGAGCTCTCCATTTTGAGCAAGTGACACGCTTTTGCAGGTTATCCACTAGGTTTTGCAGTTTGTACTAATTATTTTGAGAAATGCATGAACTGTTGTGCAAATGTAAATAGTGTTGTGAGAAATGCACCAAAGCCACTGAGAAAAACTGTAACAACTTGGACTAGCAGAACAAAATCTTTTTTTTTTAGTAGTTACCAACAAGTGACTCATTTATTAATTAACATCTCATCGTCAACTAGCAATACTTGACTACTTTGATTACAGTAGAATAACACAAATTCCTAATATGCAGTAAGTTACTATAAATGTTTTTAAATGACCCACAATGCAGTGCATGTTACAGTAGTAAACTCTAAACAAATATGTGGTATTATACTGGATGTTTTTGCAGTAAATAACTGTAAAATTGCGGCAAAGTCTAACAGTGTGTACTGTAGCAAATGCTGGGTTCCACACAATCAATTTGAGTTGGGGCAACATGAATGAATTAACTTCTTTTTTCTTTTTTTTTTTTTTTTACAATTTTAAGTGTATTGAACATAAAACAATTAAGCTGTCTCCATATACACTTTTGGAGAAAAAATTTATAGAATTGTGTTGTTTCAACTCATTTTGAATAAGTAGTTTTAACAAATAGCAGACATCCTTTTTAAGTGTATATACAGTGTGTGTGTGTGTGTGTGTGTGTGTGTGTGTGTGTGTGTGTGTGTGTGTGTGTGTGTGTGTGTGTGTGTGTGTGTGTGTGTGTGTGTGTAGTGGTTTTGGTGGTTCACAAGGCTTATAAATTTGTTTAATGACATGGGTGGGACTTATGCCGAGTTCCGACTGCATGATTTTAGCCCCGATTTTGACAGGTATTGAGAAATCTCTGACAAATGGCTGAAATCACAGGCGAATTGGTGCTCATTCACGTGAGTGCAAATATGTAATAATTCACACCATAATTTACGCCATCCATTCACACTACCCTGGAGTTTTTGAGTGCCGAAAATGGAGCTTTTTGGAAACACTGAGGAAGCCGTTTTCATTTTAAAATTCTGCTGCTCCGTGTCAGTGTGGATGGGGGAAAACAGAGACATCTGAAAATGGAGGCGGGGCTGCAGACATTACCTTATCTGATTGGGGCTTTTTCCTCAATACTAAGTAGCCTACACACAGTTCAGTCCTGGACCCTCTCCTTTTAAGTTCAGACTTCGCAAGTTTAATATGGAAAACAAACTCCCGAGGACAGGTCGGGTAAATCTTCAAAGGGAACAGTGTACTTTATAACATAGTTATATCCAAATACACATGCTATGCCCATATGGTCCAAAACCTGACAGGTGGACAAATCTAAGCTTGTTTTTTGTTAAAACAAATATAAATATGCATATAATAAATAATAATGCTGATAACAATAACATTATACAAAAGCAAATTGTCGTGAATAAAATGAAAAAAAAAAATGAATAAAATGAAAACAAGATTTAAGAAACTGCATATTTTCATTTTGAAATTAGCAACTTAACAGACACCAAAAAATGTTGAGGCGTCGTGTAGCTGCTTATTTATATGAGCGTCATCTTCATGCATATTTATAACAAAACGGAGCCTATAACATAACTGCCTCCTTTCATTCTCATTGAAATAAGAAACATACCCTCTCTTTCACTGAATATCAGTTTTAAAAATTAATATTGGCCATTATAAAAGTATAACGTACAATAAGTTCATACGGTATAAAGGCAAACAATCAGTCAATGTGCAGAATCCGTGTCCGCGGTTACATTAATTAATAAAATAACATGACTTATCTTTGCGTTCAGCCAAAACACGTTACCTGAGAACAAGTATGAGATTCAAAAGACCAAAGTCGGGGAATATGTCATTAGATTTACACAACAGGATGAATTAAATATCACGTTTAACAAATGTAGTGAGATTAGATCCAGCGGTAGATCCTTTATGAACAGTCCGACGTGCACAGCTTTCATCGCAGTTTTAAAACTGAAACGTATTAGTGTAAACAGGGCCTGAGAATCGCCGATGAGTCGCCGATGCCGTGAGATATTTGGCATGCTAAATATCTGAACCCGTGATTCAAATCATGCCGTGTGAAATTAGTTCTGATTCAAAATATCATCATCAGCGATTACCTACAGCCAATGAGAGAGCAGCATCCACTAGTGTCTTTTCAGTCTATTTGGACCCAAGAAATGGTGGAAAGCTAGTGTAAATTTGTCAGGAGCACCCGTTTGACGTGTCATCTGAGCAATACCATAACTGGGTCAATAAAGATAAAAGATGAGGAGAAATTGCTAATTCCTTTTAAAAGCCAGGTGAGCAAAATAAGTACATTTCTACCTCACTAAAGGCTCTTTCTCATTATGCAGTTAATAACAAACGATATACTACGTGACCTCGCGTTGTTTCCATGTCACTTCTGGCATGTGTTTGGTTGCGAGACGTAGTTTGGACAAAGTTGTCAATGATTCTTCTTATTTTAAAGTCAAGCGGTGTGAAAACCTCTGTCGCCAATCCATCTTACAGTGTAAACACAGCAGGGAGGAAACACTAATTCAATTCAATTCAATTCATTTTTATTTGTATAGCGCTTATACAATGTAGATTGTGTCAAAGCAGCTTAACATGGAAGATTATAGTGAATTGAAACAAAGTCAGTTCAGTTTTTAGAGATTAAGTTCAGTTCAGTTTAGCTCAGTTCAGTGTGGGTTAATAATCACTACTAAGAGTCCAAACACTGAAGAGCAAATCCATTGATGCGCAGCTCTACAGATCCCGAACCATGCAAGCCAGTGGCGACAGCGGCGAGGAAAAAACTTCACCAATTGGCGAAAGCGAAGATTTAAAAAACCTCAAGAGAAACCAGGCTCAGTTGGGCACGACCATTTCCCCTATGGCCAAGCGTCTTGTGCAGAGCTGCAGTCTAGGCGCAGGAAGCTGGACCTCAGTAAAGACTCGTCTGTCCTTGGAGCATCACAGGAGTTAGTCTCATGTTCTCACTCCACGATGACCACCACAGCAGCTGCTCAGGATACGGCCTGGTCCAGAAAACCTTGGGATCATCTCGTCGCTGGTCTCGGATCGCGTCAGTGGCACTGCGTAGTCTGAGGGCCTCAAGATGAGTACCCCCAGGTGGAAATAGAGAATAAAGAATAAAGAGAATAATTAGCATAGCTGCTGTTCATAGTGTATATAAACGAGAAGCAAAATCATGTGTGCGTCATACCGCTATGTACTGCACTGAGTGTATGCTTTGCTAAAAAGATAGGTCTTTAATCTAGTTTTGAAGAGCGAGAGTGTGTCTGAGCCTCGGACATTATCAGGAAGGCTATTCCAGAGTTTAGGGGCCATAAATGAGAAGGCTCGACCTCCTTTACTCGACTTTGATATTCTAGGTACTACCAGAACCCCTGAGTTTTGAGATCGTAAAGAGCGGGTTGGGTTGTAGCGAGACAGGAGGTTGGTTAGATAAACAGGAGCTAGATTATTTAAAGCTTTATAGGTAAGGAGTAATATTTTAAATTCAATACGAAACTTAACAGGCAGCCAGTGTAAGGAGGATAAAATTGGGGTGATATGATCATATTTTCTAGACCTGGTAAGAACTCTGGCGGCTGCATTTTGTACTAGCTGGAGTTTGTTAATAGAGGATGCTGGGCAACCAGCAAACAGAGCATTACAGTAGTCCAGCCTAGAAGTCATGAAAGCATGGACTAGCTTTTCTGCATCTGATATGGATAGCATACTTCACAATTTAGCAATATTTCTCAGATGAAAGAAAGCAGTTTTTGTGACATGTGATATATGATTTTTGAAAGTTAAATTGCTGTCTAATATGACTACCCCAGATAGTCATGCATGCTACTTTAAAAATCTTGCAGTCTGAACGTGACATTAGGTGTTATAACGTTGAGGTGGTTTACGATTCATTGTAATTCTGCATTATTCTAATTATGCTTAAAAATAATATTAATGGTTTAAAGGTATAGGGCCATAATACGCCTTTTTTTTACAGTATAAAATACATCACACCTATAGAGAGTCTTCGTAAATCACCAGTACCAACATGTTTGTGCCGTGTGTGTGTGTTCTGCCATTTATCTGACACAGGCGAATTGGCAGAAACATGTTCTCCTCTGGTTTCTCTCTCCTCATTAGCACTCTCCATCTTCAGCTGTGTTCTCTCTTTGCACTTTCCTTTTCTCATTTTCTCTCTTTCCTAGTCTCGGCCTGTAGGCATGGGTTGTGTCTCCTGCTCTGTGCCTGTAATAAATGAGGGGGCTGTCCTGGCCGCTGGCACTCAGAGGGGGGCTAAATTACCACCATTGATTGTCCGCCTTCGACAACCTGACAAAAGACTTGATCACTCATCTTGTTAAAAGTGGATTACCGTGATGTTTGCATCTTGTTACGCCCATAAAGATCTCTTATTCTCTCTTTGCGCTATCATTCTTGCTCTTTCACTCATTTAAGGCATTAAACGGTGTCGCTAAACCATAATTACGACACTGTTTCGAGCCGCTCCTTCATAGACGGCACTGTCAGAAGTGCTTGCGGGCGATGAAGGATTGAACATCTGCATAGGGAGGATTCCTCTTTTCTGGAGGCTGTCACTGTGAATGTTCCTCAGACTAAATAAAGCTCTGACTGCATTGCTGTTTTGACACTCTTATGGCAGGAGGGAATGATTTCAGGTGCTTTTGGATGAAAACTATATCATAAGCGTCAGTTGTGGAGTGTCTGTGGGTTGGCCCTTTCAGCACCACGTCTTTGAATCACATTTCATAATGTGTGAAGAGAAAGAGCCGTGACTGATGTGCTGAGAAAAAATATATCACACATTTACTTGATCTAATCTGCACTTGAGTCATATGGAGTTTGAGTATAATGTTTTATTTTTGTGATGTTATGCATGCACATGTTTAATAGTTAATTTAAATTACATTAAAAGATTCTAAGACTGAAAAAAATGATGAGTCATTGCTCTCATAGTTCTGTCTGGTTTCTTGGATCTGATTGGCTGTTATCCTTGCGATATTCCGCAATATCAGAACTCGTACAGCCTCTTCATTCTTGACTCCGCCCACATAGAGTGACAGCAGATCAATAAACTCACTACAGTTTGACAAATACTGCAGCTGTTGGACAACAAAATGTACTTTTGAGGCTTTTTAGGCAAGAATTTAGTTGTTTAGATTGCAACTATGCAGTTTATTTATAAGGATGGTGCCTATTTTAAATATTTATAATTTCGGAGATACAGCACATCGGATCCTTCAGCCCTCTCATTGAGCAGAGCAAAGACCTTGTCCACCCACAAGATGGCGACAGAGACCTTATAATAAGTCCTTAGGGGAGAAAAGATAGTCATATTTTCTAACTACAACTGATCAAAACATTATAAAATTGGTGAGTGACTTTCTAAGTCGATCTCTCTCTTTCTCTTTTTTATGTTACAGTGCTGTATTTATACCAAAGTAACTGTAGTGTATTGACTGTGAGATTGAATTTGGAAGAGTTGGCCACTCTTTGTATAACCCTGAGTTACTTTTTGGTTGGCCATCTGTTTGTTTCTAATGAGTCTCCTGTTTTCGTTACTGCAGATTAGTTCAGTAAAACAAAAGAAAGAAGAAATGCCCGCATGTGTTTAGCGTTTTTCCTTATCGCAAACACAACAGTAATCTGGTAGTGATTGCGTTACTTTGGCTTTTTCGGGGTTAATTATTGTGATATCCTGATTGCAGCAGAGAAATACTGGGAAATGTCTTCTAGACTGATGGCATTTCATGCCTTATAATCTTAAAACATGAGCAAAACAACCTGTTTTGTCATCACTTTAGACATTACGCTAAAGAATTATTCAACTACTAGCTCTAAAGTGACGTTGGTGAATTAGCAATGGTTTCTGCTGTTCTGACATCAGCTGCAGATGTGAATGAATGGCGGAAGAAAATAGTTCCTCTTACAAAATGATTTTTAGACTCTCCATGTTTGATTCTCTTTTTTATATACTTGATTATGGCGTCAAACAGTTGTATAAAAGCAATATCACACTCGTAGCAGTGCGATATGGCTGTATATTGTCACTGGTGGGACACTAAGGTACTCGGCCTCAATCCAAAGCACGCCTCCCACCAGTGCCGATATACAGCCATATCGCACTGCTACTCGTGTGATATTGCTCATATGTGTGTATGTGTGTGAAGTAAAATAGTAAAAATTTCCATTCAGATTTTCTGTTAAATCTTAATCTTAAAACAAGTTACATACTTTATTTTATTGACTTAAAACAAGAAAGACAAAAAGCTGCCAGTAAGTGGGTAATAAAAATAATCTACAATTCAAAGTTAAAGAGGATTTCTGACACCAATTGCAGATTTAACTAAAAACTTTTCAGAAAATCTTTCTGTTTATAAATGGTGTGTTTTGTTTCAATGCTTTGGCCTTAAAATACTAAGAATATTTGAATTATTATATACACAGAAGTATACAACATTTGAAATGGATAAAAACCTTTCGTCAAAGTTGTCTTAAAACTATTTAACAAAACCCATTATAGATGGATGGATATTATTTGTATTTCATAGATGAAATACAAATGGATGGATGGATATTTATCATATGTCATGGATGGATGGATTGATGAATTGATATTTATGATATTTATAGAGGATGGATGGATGGATGGATGGATGGATGGATGGATGGATGGATGGATGGATGGATGGATGGTCAGATGGATGGATAGATAGATAGATGGAAGACAGATAGATAGATAGATAGATAGATAGATAGATAGATAGATAGATAGATAGATAGATAGATAGATAGATAGATAGATAGATAGATAGATAGATAGATAGATAGATAGATAGATAGATAGATAGATATTGATCCATTTCAAATGTTAACTCCTGTACAAACAATAATTCAGTTATCCTTATTATTTTATACTAAAACTCTATTAGGTAGACTAAAATGCAGCTAAAACTGCACCTATAGCACTGTCCTACTTTAACTTATGGCTAGCTCATTTTTTGCTCTCTTTCATAACTCAAATGACATCACTCCTCCCTCATAACTTTACTTAACCCACAAACACATAAACAAAAGCAAAGTAGAACAGTCTCTCTTAAATCCCCTTCCATTGTGGCTGCATCAGCATCATCTAATAACAAATTAAATGCAGGTTAATCTGGATTCCTAGTAAATACATACTAGCATCTGATGTGCCAAAACTGAGGCTATCTGGAGCACCTCTCCAACTCTAATCCCCGGACATCCAGTTAGCTTTCAGCGTGTGTTGTAACAAATACCGGCCTCTCTGAACGGCCATGAAAGAGGCTCAAAATGGAAAGGATTAATACATAACAGGCATTATAGGGGCAGACACCTCATATTGTAGTGTGGTAATGCTATCTGTGTCTCCATTGAGGTTAGACAGGCCTCACATCACCAGCTCATCTCGTTTTTAGCTGATTCAGGATGCGCCTGCATTCATATCGTGTTGTTGTTATTTATATTGTATTGTCATGCGTTTAGTCATTGTCAGTCGTGTATTATTGGCGATTTTTGCTGCAGTGAAATTCAGCAATATGTCACATGTTGGATGAATAACACTTGCATAATTGCTCTTTCTTGCTAGAAAAAAAATAAGATGTCACAAATACTAGTATATTATCTTTTTTTTAAATACATCATTAAGCATTGATGTACAAAGTCAGTTAAATAAAGTCAAGCTAAAAATAAATAATAAAATAATTACTATATTACATGGTGTAATGTGGTGATGCTGACAACAGGGGTTGCAGATCAAACGCAGGTTTATTTAAAGTGGTCAAGCAAGCAATCAGGAGCAAACAGATGTATGAAGGCAAATCCAGAGTTGTGGTCATAAAACAGGCAGATGGTCAAAAAGGCAGGCAGCAAGCAACGTAAACAAACAAAACAAAGCAAGATACAAACACGGAAGGCAAGGCAAAGAAACCATGTCGTAATGTTCACTAACAGTACAGCAAACTCTGTGTGTTAATGTGCTGTATAAAAAGTCCAACTAATCAGTCTTTGAACAGCTTCAGCTGTGTGAGTAATCAGCCAGGATTAGGAACCGGTGTGTGTGTGCAGTGCATGACTGGATCTTGTAGTCCATATAATGGCGGACTTGTAGTTCTATGCAATACTGTGTGTTGCACAGGCTGGATCGCTGGTGATCGTGACACCTGGAACATTGCAATTTATTATTTTAATGTGTTTTAAAATGTAATTTATTTTTTTGATGCAAAAATTAGTATTTTCTTCCTGCATTTGCTGTCACATTTGGTCAATTTACTATTTAGTTTAAGGGGGAAAAAGCTAAATGTACCGACTTCCAGTTGTAAGAGCAACAAATAATAACTTGACTTCTAGTTGATCGTTCGGAAAAGTGGCAGAAGATAGATTTTTCCAATGAATCATCTATTAAACTGCATCCCAATCATCACAAATACTGCAGAAGACCTATTGGAACCTGCATGGCCCCAAGATTCTCACAGAAATCAGTCAAGTTTGGTGAAGGAAGAATTATGGTTTGGGGTTACCTTCAGTATGGGGGCGTGTGAGAGATCTGCAGAGTGGATGGAAACATCAAGCTTGAGCTATAAAGACATTTGTGCTGCCAATTACATTACAAACCACAGGAGAGGGCAAATTCTTCTATAGGATAGTTCTCTTTCTCATACCTCAGCCTCTACATCAAAGTTCCTGAAAGCAAAACAGTTCAAGGTGCTCTAGGATTGGCCAGGCCAGTCACCAGACAATAACATTATTAAGTATGTCTGGGGTAAGATGAAGGAGGAGGCATTGAAGATGAACCCAAAAAATCCTGATGAACTCTGGGAGTCCTGCAAGAATGCTTTCTTTGCCATTCCAGATGACTTTATTAATAAGTTATTTGAGTCACTGCAGGGACACATTTGGCCAGATAACTATTTAATTTAAGAAAAATAAATAAATGTACTGACTAAAATATATACTTTTTTTTTTATCCATGTCCCAAGAGCCAGTTTCTGTGTCTGACCATCAGGCTGTCGTGGACCACAGGATGGTTCAGGGACCACAGGATTTCATCTCTTGTTATTCGTAGACGATGTTGTGCTTTTGGCTTCATCAAACATAGACCTTCAGCATGCACTGGGGCGGTTTGTTGCCGAGTGTGACGCAGCTGGGATGAGAATCAGCATCTCCAAGTCCCCATGATGCTCCACCGGAAAATGGTAGTTTGCCATCTCCAGGTTGGAGGAAAGTCCTTACCCCAGGTGGAGGAGTTCAAGTATCTTGGGGTTATATTCACGAGTGAGGGAAGGATAGAACGTGAGATTGACAGGTGCATTGGTGCAGCGGCAGCAATAATGTTGTCGATGTACTGGTCCGTTGTGGTAAAGAAGAAGCTAAGCCGAAAGGCAAAGTTCTCGATTTACCTGTCAATCTACATTCCTACTCTCACCTATAATTATGAGGTTTGGGTCATGATCGAAAGGACAAAATCTCAGATACAAGCAGCCGAAATGAGTTTTCTTCGCAGGGTGGGCGCACCCTTATGCATAGGGTGAGGAGCTCAGTCACTTGGGAGGAGCTCGGAGTAGAGCCGCTGCTCCTCCACATTGAGAGAAGTCAGCTGAGGTGGCTCGGGCATTTGTTTCGGATGCCTCCAGGATGCCTACCTAGGGTGGTGTTCCCGGCATGTCCCACTGGGAGGAGGCCTCGGGGAAGACCTAGGACATGCTGGAGGGACTATGGGCTTACTCACACTATGCTATCCGAACCGTGCCCAGGCCTGTTTCCCGGATCGTTTGAGAAGTGTGAGTGCTCTGAATCGGGCTCAGGCACGTTACACCTGGCCGGCCCTGGCCCGGTTGGAAGAGGTGGGCCAGAGCGCGGTTCACTTGGGCTCAGGCGCGGTACGCTTACAGTGTGAGTGCAAGCTTGCTTGAGCCCGAAACTGAAAGCGAGACGTGACTTTTAAAAGAGACTGTTTGATATGGATTAATTAATCATTCGTTCTGTTCAATGAACTCAAACTGTCGTAGATTATTGAAGACGCAAACCCCTCACTGCACGACAGCTGCGCCAGCAAACTTCCTAATTCCTGCAGCACGAGGACTTTATAATTGTTTATGAGCATCAAAAGTGGATGATCTGTTCAGCAAAATATTAGACTGCGTGTCACCGCATATCAAACGACTTAAACTATATAACTAAAGAAATCTCCACTGTGCTGAGCGAGAGCGCTTACTGAGCATCGTGTCATCGATGACGTAAGCGTGCCCAGGCCCAAATGTAATGTGAGTGCGGGTCGTCGGGGGAGACGGGAGGGGGGACAAGCGTGCTTTGGCCCGGTTTAAGGCAACTCAACATAGTGTGAGTACGCCTATGTCTCTCGGCTGGCCTTGTGAACGCCTTGGGATCCCCCCAGAGGAGCTGGAGGAACTGTCTGGGGAGAGGGCAGTCTGGTGTTCTCTCCTAAGACTGCTGCCCCCGCGACCCGGCTCCGTAAAAGCAGTAGAAACTGAATGAATGATTGAATGAATATTTTTTTATCATGCCTAATACAATCATACAATCAAGCCAATTTTGAAATTATCATTTTAATTACAGCTATAATTTACTATATCCAAAAGAGAGTATGTAACATTTAAAAAGTATAAACTGTTAATTATTCTGATAGTGTCATTTATTAAGAAAAAAACTGCAGAACACAATTAATCTTTCAACAACTTTTAATTGAAACCAACTTATATTAAATATCATGTTCATTCCTTATTTAGGATTTCTAAGTGTATTAAAATTGTGAATCCTCTCTGATTGTTTAATTTTTTACACACAGAAGCTTAAAATATGCATTTACATGCTAAATAAATAATATACTGGCTAGTAAAAAAATCACTTTGGATCAATACTTGTGTGTGAAGATTGACCCTCTTGATTCATTATCTAAAGAATCAATAGTTCCAGATCAATCTGTCCATCACTAAGCATCAGTGTTACTGTGGGGATTTGAACAAAGTCTTAACCTTAATTATTTAACTCATCCTCCTGCTTGACCAAGTAATCAGTTGTAGGATTTTTCACTGACAGACAATAACATTTGTAAAGGAAGTCATAAACGACCAAAAATAATGGATAGGTGTGAATAGGCAGACGGATGGATGAATATACAGAACAAGGGATGGGGGAATGAACAGACAAGTGGGTGGATGAAAAGAATGATTGCTTGAATGAATGGTTTTATAGAGCATGGATGGATAAATGGATGGATGGATATGATAAACTGTTGGATGATTGGATGGATGGATGGATGGATGGATGGATGGATGGATGGATGGATGGATGGATGGATGGATGGATGGATAGATAAACATGATAAACTGTTGGATATTTATATGGATGGATGGATGGATGGATATGATAAACTGTTGGATAATTATATGGATGGATGAATGGATGGATGAATATGATAAACTGTTGGATGATTATATGCATGGATGGATGGATGGATGGATATGATAAACTGTTGGATAATTATATGCATTGGTGTATGGATGGATGGATGGATGGATGGATATGATAAACTGTTGGATAATTATATGCATTGGTGTATGGATGGATGGATGGATGGATGGATGGATGGATGGATGGATGGATGGATGGATGGATGGATGGGATGGATGGATGGATGGATGAAAATAATGATGAACTGCTGGGTGATTATATACATGGATGGATGGATGAAAAGTTGAATGGATTTACAGAACCAGAACAATGAATGGAGGAATGGACAGATGGATGGATGGATGGAAATTATAAACTGTTGGATGGTTGTATAGATTGAGAGATGTGTGCCTTAAGGGATGGATGGATGGATATACAGATCGATCGATGGATGGAAGGATATGATAAACTGTTGTGTGATTATATGCATAGATGGATGGATGGATTATGAAATGTTAGATGGATGTACAAAACAATGGATGGAGGAATGAACAGAGGGATGTATGGAAATGATAAACTTTCGGATAATTATACGCATGGACGGATGGATGATGGATGATGAATAATAATGAAATAATGAAAGTTGGATGGGTATACAGAACGATGGATGGATGGATGGATGGATGGATGGATGGATGGATGGATGGATGGATGGATGGATGGATGAAAAAAAATTATGAAGTGTTGGATGGCTATATAGAATGATAGATACGTGTATTGAGGGATGGATATACAGATGGATGGATGGATGGATGGATGGATGGATGGATGGATGGATGGATGGATGGATGGATGGATGGATGAAAATGATAAACTGTTGGATGATTATATACATGGATGGATGATGAATAGTTGTATGGATATACAGAACAATGGATGGAGGAATGGATGGATTGAAAGAATGATAAACTTTTGGTTGATTATATAGAAAAATAGTTTTTAGTATTTAGGGATATACAGAATGATGAATGATAGAATAGACAGATGAGAGGATGAAAAGAATGATAAGTGTTTTGATGATTATATATGCATGAATAATGAACAGATATATGATTATATAGATGGTGGAATGGATGGAATGATAAACATCTGGATGGATATACAGAACAGATGATGGAGGAACGGACAGATGGGTGGATGGATGAAAACAATTAGTTTTAATTAGACACAAAGCTACATTTTGTCACTTGTCAGGATTATGAAACTAAATTAGCTCCGCCCACATTGGAAAAATCATTGGACCAACTTACATTAGAGGGATTTTTTTTAATTAAAGAAAATCCTCATTAAACTCTTGTCATCTTTGCTCTTTAGCTGCAGTGGGCTGCGAGCGATTGGCTGTTCTGATTGGCTGTGATTTTGTGAATGCTATTTTTCCTCTTTCAGTGTGGACAGACAAATTGCTTGTCGCATCAAGCCTGGCGTGGACACAGTGCTATGAGCTCACGCTACACTCTGATATTAGCCTGTTCTTCAACCAGACTCAGCGGTGTTTTGATTCTTCCTCTGCTTTCTAATGAAATTTACTGGCCGTCTTAGGAACAGTGGGGTGCTACACTGGTTCAGGATAACATCATTTACTGAGCGGAAGAGACGAGAGATTGTCTGTGCTGCCCACACAATATATGAAAAACCTGTAATTGCTGCCTTCCTGACCAACGGAGAGATAAAAGAGGACAAATATGTCCCGCTATGAACACATCTCTAAACCTGAACTGGATGATTCACCTGAAATTGGAAAAGATGACAATAACGTTAACAAACTGGGGGAATAAAGAGCTATTTGCAAGAAAATCATTTCAGCATGTATGATTATCATCCTTAAAGATCATTTAAACAATTATTGACAAACATACAGTAATATCCTCCAGTCTGACTCTGAACAACAGATGAGGGACAAATGAGAAGAGATAGCATTTTATGTGCTATTTCATTTTGAAACAACACTATAATATGGATGGATGGATGGAAGAGTAGAAAAACAAACGAACGGATGAACGGATGGATGCATAGATGGAGAAATAAAAAGAGAAATTGATGTATGGATATCTGCAGAATTAATGGATGGATGGATGGATATCAGCAGAATGAATGCATGGATGGTTAGATATCAGCAGGATGAATGGATGGATGGAACAACAGAAATAGAGATTGATGGATGGATGGATGGATAGATGGATGGATGGATGGATGGATGGATGGATGGATGGATGGATGGATGGCAGCAGAATTATTGAATGAATGGATGGATGAATTAATGGATGGATGGATAGATGGATGGATATCAGCAGAATGAATGCATGGATGGATGAATGGTTGGATATCAGCAGGATTGATGCATGGATGGATGGATGGATGGATGGACATCAGCAGAATTAATGAATGAATGGATGGATGAATGGATGGATGGATGGATGGATGGATGGATGGATATCAGCAGAATGAATGCATGGATGGATGAATGGTTGGATATCAGCAGGATGGATGCATGGATGGATGGATATCAGCAGAATTAATGAATGAATGAATGGATGGATGAATGGATGGATGGATGGATGGATGGATGGATGGATGGATGGATATCAGCAGAATGAATGCATGGATGGATGAATGGTTGGATATCAGCAGGATGGATGCATGGATGGATGGATATCAGCAGAATTAATGAATGGATGGATGGATGGATGGATGGATGGATGGATATCAGCAGAATGAATGCATGGATGGATGAATGGTTGGATATAAGCAGGATGGATGGATGTATGGACAGATAGATATCAGCAGAATTAATAGATGGATGGATGGATGGATGGATGGATTGATATCAGCAGAATGAATGCATATATGGATGAATGGTTGGATATCAGCAGGATGAATGGATGTATGGACAGATAGATATCAGCAGAATAAATGCATGGATGGATGGATGGATGGATGGTTGGATATCAGCAGGATGTATGCATGGAGTAATAGAATAAAGATTGATGGATGGATGAATGGATATCAGCCGAATTAATGAAAGGATGGATGGATGCTTGGATGTCAGCAGGATGAATGGATGGATGATTGGATAGCAGGATGGATGGAATTGGTTGGATATGAGCAGAATGGATGGATTGAGCTATAGAAAGAGTGATGGATAGATGGATATCAGCAGAAGGAATGAATGGATAGATGGATGGTTGGACATCAGCAGGATGGATGGATTGAGCTATAGAAAGAGTGATGGATAGATGGATATCAGCTGAATGAATGAATGGACGGTTGGATATCAGCAGGATAGATGGATAGATGAATGGAACTGGTTGGATATGAGCAGAATGGATGCATGGATAGATGGATGCATGGATGGAGCAATAGAAAGAGTGATGGATGGATGGATATCAGCTGGATGAATGGGTGGATGAATATCAGCAGAATGAATGGATGGATGGATGGATGGCTGGATATCAGCAGGAGGGATGGATGGATGGATGGATGGATGATGGATAGAGCAATAGAAAGAGTGATAGATGGTCGGATGGGTGGATGGATATCAGCAGAATTGATGGATGAATGAATAAATTGATATCAGCAGAATGAATGAATGAATGAATGGATGGAAATTAGCAGGATAGATGGATGGATGGATGGATGGATGGATGGATGGAACAATAGAAAGAGTGATGATGGATGGATGGATGGATGGATGGATGGATGGATGGATGGATGGATGGATGGATGGACAGCAGAATGGACGGATATCAGCAATAGATGGATGGAACAACAGAAAAAGCAATGGATGGATGGATGATGGATGGAATAATAGAGTGATGGATGGATGGAGCAATAGAAATGTGAATGAATGGATGGATGGATGAAACAATAGAAAGAGTGATAGATGAAAGAATGGATGGATGGATATCAGCAGAATTGATGGATGGATGAATAAATGGATAACAGCAGAATGAATGAATGGAAGGATGGATGGATGGATGGATGGATGGATGGATGGATGGATGGATGGATATTAGCAGGATGGATGGATGGAACAATAGAAAGAGCAATTGATGTATGGATGATGGATGGAATATTAGAAAGAGCGATGGATTGGATGGAACAATATAAAGAGTGTTAGATAAATGAATAGATGGATGGATGGATATCAGCAGATTGAATCAATGGATGGATGGATGGATGGATGGATGGATGGATGGATCAATAGATAGGTAGATAGACAGACAGACAGACAAAAAGACAGGCGGACAGAAGGATGGATGGATGGATGGACGGACGGACAGACAGACGATGACAGACAGGCAGACAGACAGACAGATAGATAGATAGATAGATAGATAGATAGATAGATAGATAGATAGATAGATAGACAGATAGACAGACAGACAGACAGACAGACAGACAGACAGACAGACAGACAGACAGACAGACAGACAGACAGACAGACAGACGGACGGACAGACAGACAGACAGACTTGAATGACAAAAAGTAGTTTATTTAGTTTAAAAAAAGTTTGAGATAGATAGATAGATAGATAGATAGATAGATAGATAGATAGATAGATAGATAGATAGATAGATAGATAGATAGATAGATAGATAGATAGATAGATAGATAGATAGATAGATAGATGGTCAGATAGAAAGGTCAGAATGGTACAGTCACTGACAGCTGTACAGTACATAGACAGAAATGCAGATCTACAGACATGCAGAGAGCCGAACTGGTCATTTTAACACCTACTGTAACAAAATACGAAAACTACTCAAGACTGTGGACAGAAATTGCAACAAATTGGAATGTTATCCGGTTTCACTGAGCAACCTTGAACTGAAACATCCCGACTCGGTGAGCGTGGCCTTGCCAAAGCTGGAGCAGAACAGAACAGAACAGACACATGAAGCTGGACACACTCTGCTCTTAATGCACAAGAGATGAGGCAGAAACACAATTACAGTCTTAACCTCGTTCTTTTCCCATTTTGCAAACCACAACAAAGAAGCCCAGTGGAAATGTAATACAAAGCCCTATATTTGCTTGGTGAAACCCTGGGATGGTTTATGGTGTTTTGCTAAAGTAAAAAAATGGTGTACAGTAACACAAAACCAATGTGAAAGTGACCTGTGCTCATATTTAACTGCATGCACTCTTCCAGATCCCTTACCTAAAGGCAGAAGGTAACCACCTGGAGTCAACCTTTTTTGACAGTGCTCTTTTTTTGTTTATGTAAGGATGGCTAAATCTCTCCACAATATCAGACCCTGAGAACTCTTATGGAATTTCTTGAGACAAGACCACAAGTATGCAATAAAAAAAAACACTTTCTAGTCTGAGTAGCAGACCTGCAAAAGAGCAAGTTCTTCAACTGCCTCAGTGAGAGGGGTCTGGCTGCAGACTTGGTGCAGATGCAATCTAAGCTGCATGCAATGCTTTTGAATGAGCTCACTCAACCCCACGCCTAACCCTAGCTATCACAGTGACGTCACTAGCTCCATTGAGTGCATTGTGTCTGACATTGTATCTCTGAGAGATGCACTCTCAGCTTGCATCATAAAGGCTGCATCCAGATACTATTGGCCTCAGTTACCCATCATGTTCCCCCCTCTCTGCTGCCCCCTTCCCTTCTTCACTCAGAGCTCAGATCACTGACATTCCACACCTAATCTTCATCCTCTTCATATGGTGTATCTTGTGAATCAACGGCTGTTTCTCAATATATGTTCTTCAGCGATCTTGTGTCCTTGTGTCCTTGTGTTCTTGTGTAACGTCACCATCAACTGCCAAAGTTCAGTTCCAATACTCAAGACCGCAAGAACAGAGGACGCGTGAAAGTTCCCAGGATGTGTTCTTGATATCGAGGATGCACCGATGCAGACTTAATAGGTTGATTGATATGTGTGCTGAACCTTTTAACTACACTAGTTCAAATCCCGTTGATGACATGTAAATTATAATAATTGTTTTGATTAATTTTGGTTATATACTGTTCTGCTACACAGATATTAAAGTCAATAATGCTTACAATGCACTGACACCAAGTAATAAGAATCTTTATTTGGTATGGGCATGTTTTGTTGCTGTGAAAAAGGGACGAATCTGCCAAACTGCAAACGTGGATAGCTTACATCTGGAAGGGACACCAGTTAACACGGTCACCAGTTAAACCGGAACACCGGCACAAATTAAGCCCTGGATAAAGACAAGATTAATTAAATATCACGTTTAACAACTGTAATGAGACGCGATCCACTATCCTCCTTGATAAACTGTCCGACGTACACTGTTCTCTGCAGCTCAGACGAGCGCATGACAGTGTGTGTGTGGCTGGGTGTGTGTGTGTGGGTGTGGTCACGTGATGTGCGTTTTCAGTGGACAAAGGGCTGTTCAGAAATGCTAGGTGAAACGCCAGTGTGGACGTGGGTCATTTTCATTCTAAAATGGCATTTTAAAAGTAAGCTGTATTAGTGTAAACGGGGCCTGAGTGTGTATTTTTCACGAGCGGGTTTGCGACGGGGGCGGGGCGATGGATCACGATGCCGGCTCAGCAACGTGATGTCCATCGGTGATGGACGATGGCATCGTCTATCGGCCCAATCCTAAGAAGCCGTTGATCCAGGTTACTTCCAAATTAAAAAGTCCTTCCGCATAATTCTGCAGATACTCTATTGAATATAAAGGAAAAGCATTGCAAAAAAAAAAAAAAAAAATTAAAATCCAGAGAAAAAGAGCTTTAACTGAAATGGAAGACTGAGCAGAAATTGAGAGAGAGAGAGAGAGAGAGAGAGAGAGAGAGAAAGTGTTTCTTGTTTACAAAGAAACTCAATCACTTAGTCACAGTAATGAAAGAAAGTGATGCAGGCTGTCATAATGGCCAACCTAAATATGACAAACTACTTTTTAAACACACTCGCCTTTAATTTAATTAAGGCCTTCACAAACAAAACCCTGATCTTGCAGCATATAAAGCACCAAAATGTGCTCTTTTCAATATTTTTATACAACAACAACAACAACAAAAAAAAAAGCTGTCCATGGAGCATTGTGTAACTTACCATCACTCAAACCTTGGTCATAGATTAACACCTTTTTTTTTTTTTTTTGCCATCACCAGCCCAGATCTTTAAACACCACTCTATCGCCACCCACCAAGCCTGTCGAACAAACAAGCGTTTGAAAAGGTCAACATGTCTAGGAACACCACTGTAGACAGACCATGCTGAACGTCTGAAATCATAGCTGACCGAACAAACAAGTGGTTTGGTGGCAATTCTGCTGGCCGTGAAGAAAGCTCAGTGACCTCAGTGATGTAGGACGCTGAACAGCAGTAGAAACCCAGCAGTCAGTGAGAAGTTTTAGGATGTTTTGAAGCAACAGGAGAGGAACTTTGTATGCAGTATAGATGAATATAAATAATAACAAATGTGATGAGTGATGAATGGCGATGCAGTGGCGCAGTAGATAGTGCTGTCGCCTCACAGCAAGAAGGTCGCTGGTTCGAGCCTCGGCTGGGTCAGTTCTGTGTGGAGTGGAGTTTGCATGTTCTGTGTGGAGTTTGCATGTTCTCCCTGCCTTCGCGTGGGTTTTCTCCGGGTGCTCCGGTTTCCCCCACAGTCCAAAAACTTGTGGTATAGGTGAATTGGGTAGGCTAAATTGTCCGTAGTGTCTGTAGTTGAGTGTGAATGAGTGTGTGTGGATGTTTCCCGGAGATGGGTTGCGGCTGGAAGGGCATCCGCTGCGTATAAAACGTGCGGGATAAGTTGGCAGTTCATTCTGCTGTGGCGATCCCACAAATTTATTAAGTAAATGATCTGTGTGTATATTTATTAAAACTAAGTTCCAGTGGGTTTGCTCAATTTTTTTAAGTAAAGTCAACTAATTGCTTTTACGTTTACTAACCTTTTTTCAAGAACATCAACTAACTGCTGAAACCCAGCAGTTTTAAGACATTTTGAAGCAACAGGAGAGGAACTTGGTACATCCTGAAATGAATATAAATTCATACATTTTCCTTTAACTGCCATCAATTCCAGCATATGTTTTACGCAGCGGATGCTCTTCCAGCCGCAACCCACTACTGGGAAACACCCATACACTCTCGCATTCACATACACACTCATACACTATGGGCAATTTAGTTCCCCTTCATAGGGAACTCCAACGTGTGTCTGTAATAAACAGACTTTTGGAAGTGCGTTAGACGACCAATCACTTCTGAAGATAAGAAAACGGGCCAATGAAATGCCAATTGAGTTGGTGGAGCTGAGCTCCACAGCTGAAACTGATGAGCTCATCAAGGCTATATAAGTCAGCTGCTGGAGTCAGCTTCTCAGAATTGTTGCTTCAGACCCGATCACGAGACTGAAGAACCCTTCTGCTGAAAGCTGACTTCCAATTTGAGAAAGCCTTGAGAAAGCCTTACCTTCACCAGTGTGTGAGAAGACGTTTGAGCGGCGGTCGAGCTGGGTTTCCCATCCTCCTGGCGTTTCGCTGGTGATCTAAAAGAGCAGTTTTCAAAGAAGCAGATTTTCCTAAGAGAGCAACACAGTCAATCAACACGTCTTTTTCAAGACTCTTTTCTGACTGTGCGTTTCTGGATGCGGTGGTTCCTATCTCCGGATGATGGGCACAGGTATCGCATGACAGGTCTGTGGGTCCAGCATGTCGATGCGGTGCCCACGGACAGCTCATGCTCTCACTGCGAGGGCGTGGTTGTTGCATCGCTGAGATTGCGGCTTCGGCCACCCCCGTTGCTCCCCGTTAAAGTGGTTAGCATGCGGGCAGATCTGAGGATCACAGTGGGGGTTTATCCGTCGCCTCCGGGCCCGCGGACCCCCCACTCCTCCACAGCGCGCCCCATCCAAGCTTTGGGCAGTTGTACGGTTCATGCCCCGGGATGCCCGCTCCTCCGCCTGATGACACCGGAGATAAAAGGTCCATCGCGATATTGGAGGGCAAGCTGTGATGCTCAGATGACAGACTGGGCTCGCTTCCATCCTACGGGGTGCAATGCGTGGTCACGGTTTTCGAATCAGACATAACGGTTGAGCTTCCTGGGCTGTTTCGGCAGTGCGGCTGGAGATGGCTTGTCCCCCAGTCTCACCGCCGGACCGACTAGAGCAGGGGTGTCCAAACTTTTTGGGCCGAGGGCCAGATACAAAAAAAAAAACGTTGTCCCGGGCCAAATTTTACATGCATCACACAGACACATATATATTTACACAAACGCACACACACACATACTTATATATATATATATATATATATATATATATATATATATATATATATATATATATATATATATATATATATATATATATATATATATATATATATATATTAGATTTGCTGACAAGTCTTCAATTCGTCGTCCAACTGTGTTTCTAGAAAGACTTACGTTTTTAAAATCTTGAATCTTCTCTGGGCAAATTATATTTGCAACACTCATCAGACACTCCTTTATAAATTTTCCTTCGGTGAAGGCTGCAGAAGTGAGACTTTTCTTCCTTTCTTTTGTCCATTATTTCTGTTTATTAAATTGTCATGCATATAAAACATTAGTGCAAAATAAATTTTTCTTACTGCAATGCTTCATTTTTGTTTGATGCAAACCATAAATTTATTTTTCATAATGTAACAGTAGGACTTTTTATAGCAGATAACATTCAAGCACATTCAAGGCAGAATGATAATGAGAAATGTTATTCTTTGTTAGTATTATTGTCATCTTCGTCATCATAAATATTTTATAATTATTAAACATTCATTTTGGAATTATTGCACAAATATCAATAAGTCATAACAGAATTAGTTACTTGTTTCTGGTTTTTGTTAGTCCTAATTGATGTTGTTTTCAAATACAATAAATCCGTTAATATACAATTTGCAGTGGTGCTCATTCATTTTGGTGGGTGCTCCTAATTTCTTTCTGGTTCTCCGACATTTTCTTAAGTTGGGAGCACTGGTGCTACCAGGTAAACAAGTTTATTTCAAGCTCTGCATTAGACAAATAATGTTTTTTAATTTATTTATTAATTGTTCTGTCATTTATTTACAGTGTAAAATTAATTGTTTAAATGTCAAAAAAAATCACTTATTTTTAAGCACAAAGAAATGGACTATTGTTTGTTTCTAATATTATTATGTGCTGTGTTAATTGGTTACTGAGCAGCAATAAATAACACTGTAAAAATTAGGGAGTTTTCATCTTATTTTCTAAACTAGTGGTGTTTGAAATTAATGAATGCATAATAATCGTGATATCCGTGATTATTTCTCAGACTATAATCGTACAACCAAATTCTATAATCGTTGCATCCCTACTTTTAATATTATATTCCTTCATTAGTGCAACTGATTCCTGGCAAATTAAACAGACACATTTCCCGCTGACCTCTGTGAAGAAATATTCTTTGCCCCAACGTGACTGAAATTTCCTGCACTCACTGTTGATTTTCCTTTTTCTTGGTTGTGCCATGGCTCGCCAAAACGTGGTTATCAATAATGTTTCCTTCAGTTTTGGTAGGTTGGTTTTACGTCATAACAGGAAAGGCTGCCTAATTGAATGCATGTAATAGCGACACCCGGTGGTTATTCATTGAATTACGTTCATTTTTGTATAGCGGGCCAGATTCTATTATTGTTTATTAAAAGCCTCGCGGGCCGCCACAAAACTGATTGCGGGCCGCAGATGGCCCGCGGGCCGTACTTTGGACATGTCTGGACTAGAGGGTGTGACGTGTGGGCTGATCTAAGATTAATCTTCCAGCCCCCGTCCCCTTCCCAGGGGCGCACAGTGAGCACACGCTGGCAAAGAGGGCATTTTTCTCCGCCCGGTTCACGTGTGCTTCCGTCTTAACCTCTCTTGATGGCGAGGCTGCCAGTGGGTACGAAGCTATTTCCTCAGGTGGTTGGCGCCGCCACTTGGAGGGGTAAGCTGAGACCCCCGTCTAAGGCGGGTGGGTTATCTGTGTCTATCAAGGCCAGAGCCCACACAGCTGCGGGCCATGCCGATTCCGCCGTGCCCCACGGCCTCCTGGCTGTGCTGCACTGGGGCGGTTCTTCCCCAGGCTTATGCGTAAGCGTCGCACGGCGATCGACTATGCTCTCATGACATTCAAGTCGGCCGCCCGTGCCCTGAGGAAGACTATGGCCACATAGTGGTCCGGAAATGCCACCCTGGCTTGCCCTGAAGATATGCGCCATGCTGACAAAGTACGCTTTCTTAGTGTGCCCATATCCCAGGCAGGCCTTCTCGGCGACACCATCAGGATTTTACCCAGGAATCCTCAGTAATGTAATCAAGCCAGTCCCCTAGCCGAGATGAAGAGCAGTTTACGCCCCCCTTCATCGTATCCAGAGAGTGGTGGGTTATACCAATCCTATCTGCGCGTTTTGATCTGTCATCTGTTCAGGATGTCTATCAGGATGCTCATGCAGAAACGCATCCCCCAGTCCGTCCGTCCGTCTCTCCCTCCTTATACTATGATTTTTCCGTTAATCGACGGGGGGCCGAACATGGTGGTACCAGTCCTCCCATTCGGGCTGTCCCTGTTTCCATGCGTGGAGGATGCCCTGTGCCTCTTGGCGCACGCGCATCGGCATTTTTGATTATTCATTGACTGTTAATATTTTAGATCTCTAAACTGATCGATTATGCACAGGGACCTGGTGCTCCGGCACCTCGGCCTGTTTGGGTTTCGGGTCAACCGAGTATGAGAAGGCTCTCCCCCGGGCAGGGCTTCTCTCATCTCGGGTTGGAGCTGGACTTGGTCTGCATCACGGTGCGCTCTTAGCGCGCTGGGCTGGCGCTGTCCTGTCCTGTCCTGTCCGATTAATTCGGCAGTTATATTGGTCTCACTGAAATTATTCAGAGGCTCCTGGGGCATATGACATTTGTAGCCGCTATCACGCCGCTCAATTTTTCATATGAGACTAATTCAGCGCTGGCTTCGCGATCGGGTCCCCAGATGGGCATGGCACGCGAAGAGGCACCGGGTTTATGTCACCACGCTGTGTCTCCGCACCTTCAGCCCCTGGATGGTTCTTGCCTTCTACGGGCCTGAGTGCCCTTAGAACAAGTGTCCAGTTATGCTGTCATCTTGACAGATGCTTCCAGAATGGGCTGGCGGGCTGTGTGTATCGAGCATGCAGCTGCAGGTTTGTAAACCGGACCCCGGTTGCATTGGCATTTCAACTGCCTGGAGCTGTTGGCATTGTTTTTCGCTCTCCGCCGGTCACTACCGAAGCGGGAGGGGAAAATGTGTGTTGGATAGGACGGCCAGCACGGCTGCGAAGGCGTACATCCACCGTTTGGGCGGTGTGCACCACCACAGCATGTCTCAGTTTGCTCGCCATCCGCTCCTCCGGAGTCTTGCGGCTAAAAAGCTGTGCGTCGTTCATATCCTGTACAAGCTCTCTATGCCAGCTTACAAGCTCTCAGGACCGCTATGTTTTCGGGAGAACGGAGACTCCACCCCGGTACGTTCCAGCTGTTATGGGCCCGCCTCAGAGAAGCCCAGGTCATCCTGCTGTTTCTCCCGACCGGCCCTTCACTGGCTGCTTTTCAAACAAAGGCTGCTGATCGTGCTGGTATCAGGAAGGTTAGGATTCCGGTGGCATTTTCGATCAGCAAATTGTGCCAGTAATTGGACCGACCTACTCTCACGTTTACCCGAGACCTCGGTTCACCTTGTGCCAAGGCTTCTACCGCCCCTTTTTTTTTATTTATTTTTTTTTATTAGGTAGTGAGCCTGCAAGCGCTGCCTGCGGAGGAGGCAGACTCAGGCTTTTCGTTGCTATGTCTGCGCACTGCGCTTAACGTGACATGTAAGCATACGCAGCTCTTTTCTGTTATGATCAGCAGAAGGGAAGTGCTGTATTAAAATAGAGGTTGGTCCATTTTTTAATTTATGCCATCACCCTCACTTCATGTGCCAGGGTGAGCTGTGTCCCCCGGGAGAGAGAGCACACTTAATAATAATAATAATATAATAATAATAATAATAATAATAATAATAAAAATATAATAAGCGGTGCCTCCTTTTTGGCGTGAGTACACAGTGCCTCTTAACAGATCATGTAGAGCTTCGGGCTGGGCGGCACCTAACACATTATCGAGATTATATCCTCGAGTGGAGTCAGTTTCCTGGCGGTTACTGGTTACCCCAGTCAATCCAGAGGAAATTAAGCTCGGTGTCAGTAAACGCTTGCTGCGCCAGGCTCCCTAACCCGGAGATGCGTGCGCATTTTCTATTCTACTAGTAAGTTTCCCTTTTCAGGTGAACCCTAGAGAATTCCTCCGAGGCCCCCAGCACCTGACTCAGCGGAGGAGTCGAGTGCATGGCTCAGTGTGTTGTCTGGTATGCCCATCTGGTCTACCCGCATACTGAGGTTCGGTGCCAGCTATGTGCATTCCCCTGTTTTGGTGATGTCATATGCATTATTTACCATGGTGTGTTCCCCCTTTTCAGGAGGACCCGTGTCTTCCCTAACTGCTAACCAGCTTATCGTTTGTAGCACTCCCCCTCAATACGGTTAGTCCATATGCTTTATTACCATCAAGTCTTCCCCTCTAGGTAGCAGGTGGTCTCCGCAGCGTCCTCCCCCTTCGGGGACTGACAGGCTTTCCCAACGTACTGTCGTATCTCTAAAATCCCTAGTCTATATTAGCTAGGTAAAAGCACATTTACGACCCCCGATTTAAAATCATATTATTCCCATATAATGGTAATTTTTTGGGCCTAGGGGACGTTAGAAGGTTGCACTTTTGGTGATATCAGTGCGCTCACGCATTGCTTGGCAAACTGCACATCAAGAGCGTGACGGGCTTAGCTGCTGTGGCGTTTTCCAGACGGTCTCCCAAAAGTCTGTTTATTACAGACACACGTTGGAGTTCCCTATGAAGGGGAACGTCCTGGTTACGTCCGTAACCCACGCTCCCCAAATAAGGGAACGGAGACGTGTGTCTCCACTGCCAGAGCACCTGAGTCTCCAGCTGGGAGCTGAGTGATCGGCTCTTCAGCAGGCAAATTCTGAGGAGCTGACTCCAGCAGCTGACTTATATAGCCTTGATGAGCTCATCAGTTTCAGCTGTGGAGCTCAGCTCCGCCAACTCAATTGGCATTTCATTGGCCCGTTTTCTTATCTTCAAAAGTGATTGGTCGTCTAACACACTGCCAAAAGTCTGTTTATTACAGACACACGTCTCCGTTCCCTTATTCGGGGAACGTGGGTTACGAACGTAACCAGGACTTTTATCCAATTAACCTATAGCTCATATGTTTGGACTGTGGAGGAAACCGGAGCACCCGGAGGAAAATCATGTGAACATGGGGAGAACATGCAAACCACACACAAAAATGCCAACTGGCCCAGTCGGGACTCGAACCAAAAACATTCTTGCTGTGAGGTGCCTATGCTAACCACTGAGCCACCATGCTGCCCTGAATATTAATTAATTAATTTTCTTTTCGCCTTAGTCCCTTTTTTTTAATCTGGGGTCGCTACAGTGGAATGAACTGCCAACTAATCCAGCATATGTTTTATGCAGCGGATGCCCTTCCAGCTGCAACCCATCATTTGGGAAACACCCATACACTCCCATTCACGTACATACACTATGGACAATTTAGCTTACCCAATTCACCTATAGCGCATGTTTTTGGACTTGTGGGGGAAACCGGAGCACCTGGAGGAAACCCACGCAAACATGGGGAGAACATGCAAACTCCACACAGAAATGCCTACTGGCCCAGTTGGCACTTGAACCAGTGACCTTCTTGCTGTTAGGTGACAGTGCTAACCACTGAGCTGCCATGCTGCCTTGAATATAAATAAATATAAACAATAACAAATGGGATGAGTGATGATGAATAAGAAGAAAAAGACTTTTAAAAAGTTATTAAAACAATGGCTTTGTAGAGGTCCATCTATTAGCCCAATGACGAAACTAACAGCATGGTTGAAGGTTAAATGCATGTAAGCCTTTTCTAGTGCTTCTGAAAAGAATTTTGTGATTTATTAGAATTTATTTATATTCGTTTTTTAGCTCCGAATTTAATCTGACTCCAATTTTAAGTGACCGTCAAATTTAGACTGTATTTCTAATTGTATGAACGGATCACATTCATCATTTATGACTTAATTAAGAGATTTTTAGAGAGTTTTGATCTATATCTGTTCCCATACTCTTCAGTTATACGTTCATTAGGGACCAAACGCCGCCCCGAGTTTTATGCCCCGGTTTGTGTGTCTTCTCACGGACAGTATGTCGACACTCTGAAGTTAGTCAGAGGATGTAGGGTTAGCTCAGGGGTGTCCAAACTCGGTCCTGGAGGGCCAATGTCCTGCATATTTTAGTTCCAACCTCAATTAAACACATCCGAACCAGCTAATCAAGCTCTTTCTAGGTGTACTAGAAACTTCCAGGGAGGTGTGTTGAAGAAAGTTGGAGCTAAACTATGCAGGACACCGGCCCTCCAGGAACGACTTTGGACACCCCTGGGTTAGCTAATACTTTAATAGTCTGGTTGCCAGCTGCTCACTCATCCTAAAAAGTAGTAAATTTAGCCACTTCCAGACAAGTTGCTAATTTCAGCAATTAGATGATGCAAGATCTCCATGCTGTTGTGCCAAAACGGCTCCGTACAGTCAAATGTGCCTTAGAATCCAATCTAATCATGTCGAATCATAATGGTAGTGCTTAAGTAGATTAAGTAGATTAAGTGCACTTAATCTACTAAATATAAAAAGATTTCAGGAGAATTCAGAATGAATCAAAACTTAACATTTTATTTGTCTGGTAAAATTGTATTATGCCAATTACATAATAAAACAATCAGAAAGCCAATTCAGAGATGATACTGTAAATACAACATCTATTACTCAAAGATAAATCAAAGAGTTAAAGATGCATACCTGACCAGAGAAGTACGTTTCAGCATAAGTCTCAGAGATGCTGCAACAGGGTGTCTTGGCTACAAGATTCCAAAGATATTTGTCCACATTTCCTTTAAATACTCAACTCAGAACAAACAGCCATAAATTCAAGACAATAGAAGTGTCACCTAGACCCTTGCCTGGTGAATTTGAGGAGTTAACCATCTCTAAAAAGGAGGGGGAGCATCTGGCAAAGATCTTAACAAAGCCAAAAACCAAATCAACGTATACAAGTGAAATGTTACAGTGAAATTAAGACCATTTTACCAATCACACAGAAACATTTAAATGATACCAAACATGAATATAGAGCTACAAGATACACCATATTAAAACCTTGGACATTTTATGTGAATTGTGCTCTGATCAGTAAGTCACTTAAAGGTCAAGAAGGGGTGCTTGAGGTGAAGGGAGAAGGGTGAACTTTGGGCTTACTCACACTATGCTATCCGAACCATGCCCAGGCCTGTTTCCCGGATCGTTTGAGTAGTGTGAGTGCTCTGAATCGGGCTCAGGCACGGTTCACTTGGCCGGCCCTGGCCCGGTTGGAAGAGGTGGGCCTGAGCGCGGTTCACTTGGGCTCAGGCGCGGTACGCTTGCAGTGTGAGTGCAAGCGTGCTTGAGCCCAAAACTGAAAGCGAGACGTGACTTTTAAGGGACTGTTTGATATGGATTAATTAATCATTCATACTGTTCAATGAACGCAAACTGTCGTAGTTTATTAAAGACGCAAACACCTCATTGCACGACAGCTGCACTTTCAGCAATTCCTGCAGCACGAGGACTTTATGATTGTTCATGAGTGTCAAAAGTGGCTGATCAGTTCGGCGAGGTATTTGACTGCATGTCACTGCATACCCAACCACTTAAATGATATAACTAAAGAAATCTCCACTGTGCTGAGCGAAATCGGTTGCTGAACAGTGCATCATCGATGACGTAAGCATGCCCAGCCCCCGAATGTAATGTGAGTGCGGGCCGTCTGGGGAGACAAGCGTGCTTTGGCCCGGTTCAAGGCAACTGTACATACAGTAGTGTGAGTACGCCTTAAGTAGGAATGTGCACAATTATTCGATCAATCGATTAATCAAACCCATCAGCGACGATCGAGCATGAAAACTATAATCGATTGGCTCTAAAATTAAATTACTTTCAATCGTTCTGATTGGTTATGATGGTAGTTTGATATTTAATTGGTTATGGCTGCAGGGATTTGCGGTCTACACAAGACCTGAGAGCAGATATAGGAGGTCACACACCAGAAGCGCCGCGTCGCGCCACACAGCGCATTTCAGAATTTTAAACATAGGTTTTTATTAGGGTACACAGCGGTGCCCAGCACGACTCAGTACACTGTTCATTTTTCTGAATAGTTTCATTTTAAATACCATGCGAATGTGCGGGTATGGTGTGTGAAACTTTCGGCTGTCATGTGCGCGCCGTGTATTGACAATCTTTTCGGGAAGGACTAGCCTACGGCATGAGTAATGTTTCACCGGATGACACCAAAATCGAAAGCTACTTCAGGGAGCCATGCATCTATATAAACCCGGATCCTTTATTGTGGTGCAAAGTAAATGAGTCTCGAGATGCAATGCTAAGCAGCCTTGCCCATTGGTACCTGGCTGTTCCTGCAATTTCTGTGACTGCTGAGCGCCTCTTTTTCTGCGCCGGTCTAATTGTAAATAAACTTCGCACTCGGCTTTCGTTGGAGCATGTAATAAAAATATGTAGTCCTTCCTTGTGTTAAGTTTTATTAGCCATGCATGGTAAAATATTCAGGCTGTTTTTGTTTTAAGTTTAAGCAGCATAGTTAAATTAGGCCGGCTTTATTTTATTTACTTCCACCGACTGATCATTTTGAAACAAATGTTATTTTACCTAATCTTTAAGTTTTATAGCTGTGATTTAAAATTATTCAGGCTATTTTTATTTTAAGTTTACACAGCCAAATTATGCTATAATTTTAGTTAGGCTATGTGCTACTTAACAGCCGTTTGGTTAAGTTTTGGTGAAACTTTATTTTTGCGAACCTTTTACAATTTAAAAAAAATCCTTTTTGATCCACATATGTTGTGATGCTGCTGAAGTAAAATCTTGTTTTGGTAAAAATGTCAGTTGAATAAAATAACTGAACTGCAGAGTATCATATGTGTGTTTATTGTTGTTGTCAACAATATAGAAAAAGGTACGTACAGTACAGTACAGTATTTTACATACTGTAAAATAACTTTGGTTTCTTTTTTTCTGCGCGGCTTCAGTTGCCCTTGTTTTAAAGCACCCTGCGAACCGCATCCACTTTCTGGTTGGCATGTAGCTCAAGCTCACATGCATTTTGTGTAGATAAACAATTTGTAAAAAAATATTTTCATATTGTGTTTAGGCTTTATGATTAATTGTATTTACAATGCGTCATGTAGCCTCACATCAGTGGCGGTTCTAGTTTAAATGCCACCCTGGGCGAACCACCTGCTTTTAGAAATGTACTTAGAAATAAATAAAATTAATAATAATAATAATAATAATAATAATAATAATAATAATAATAATAATATTAATATAATTAATATTATACAATTATTATTCTAAATAAATAACAGAAATCAATCCTAAATGTAAGTGGAAAACATTTAGACAACTGGAGTGATATGCTAAGATCTATTAAGAAATCTTTTGCTTGAAGATTAACGACAATTAGAATACAAAAAATATATTTAATGTAATTATCTATTGTCTTAGACATGACTCATGGCTGAGAATTAATGTCATTAAGTCTTACCTCCCTGATTCATCATCTCTCCTTTCTGCTTCATAGCCATGTAGTCAAATTAAGATCATCATATTATAACTTTAGTTTTGTCGACTTGCAAAGCTCGCTGCGCGCCGACACCTCTGCATAAAAGTTAGTCCGGTTTCACAGTACATAAGCGGCATGTATTTTATCGGCGTGCATGTACACCGGGAAAAGAGCAGCGCGTGAGGTGCGCGGGAATGGTTTTCTGCACGCATGCATGCGTCAGTTTGCTTTCACCACCGTTGTTTCGGTTGCACATAGACAATAACAAACCTGCACATGCAAAATACGCCAAATGTGAATGGCCTCTAACGTCTTTATTCTGGGATTACTACTTCAAATTAATACACTTGCATAAAGTAAATCGTAACTCAAAGCTTTTACTGGGGCTCGTTTTTTTTTTCGCACCGTCTCCCCGTGCCACCTAGATGCCGCCCTGGGCATGACCATATTGCCCATGACTTAATACGCCACTTGCTACACTTCTTTAAATGTTTACTGTGTTAACCAATATTGATGGTGATTTTTAATAACCCAACAGCTTTGATTTAATTGTTTTCTGAATCCTGTTTTATCAACAACATTTTTAACAGAGCTTTAAATTATATATATATATATATATATATATATATATATATATATATATATATATATATATATATATATATATATATATATATATATATATATATATATATATTTATTTATTATTATTATTTTTATTTTATTTATTTTTTATTTTTTTATTTTATTTTTTTTAATTGAATGTTATTTAATTGTCGCTATGACGCACGCAAGCCCCGCCTCTTGCTTAAGCCCCGCCCCGATTAATTGAGTACTCGTTTCTCAAACCTGTGGATTAATCGAAATGAAGAATGGTCAGAAATGCCCATCCCTAGCCTTAAGTCACTTAAAGGTCAAGAAGGAGGGCTTGAGGTGAAGGGAGAAGGGTGAACTTTCTCGCATTCCCCCCTGGTGAGCTCTGTGTTTCCAGCCTATTGTCAACTGTCTCAGGTTGATTTGAATAGAACAGTTGAACAGCTGGTTTCCTGATCTTCTTCTCAGATCAGAAAGTCTATTATTATATTGGATTGCAATTCTTATGGTCTTGTCTCATGAAATTCCATATCAGTTCTCAGGGTCTGATATTCTGGAGCCTTACAGCTTTTACAGCGATTAGTTGGCTTTATTTTAAAAAGTGAGCTAACTTGTTACCTAAAATTTTATAGTAAATGATCTATGTGCATATTTATTAAAACTAAAGTATATCAACTTACAACAGTTCCAATGGGGTTGCTCACCTTTTTAAGTGAGAAAACTTGAAACTGTATTTTTACAAACTAGATGCAGTCTAGGAATTCAGAACAACAACAAGAACAGTTTGAAAATAGCAACATGGCCTCATTCTGAAAATGTAGCCCTATATATACATTTCTGAAGATTGTGAAATTATGTAGCCAGATATACGTATGGCTGCATTATGTCTTTAAAACGAACGCTACGGGGTGGTATGATGCTGTTTCTTTATGCGATTACCAGCTGACCACATACCTCCGAATGGACGGCTTTCCAGCTGTTACTTGTTTGTCCAGTAGCTCGCTATGTACGTCAGCGGACTTGAGATGTAGAGAGGACTTGACCATGATGACAGGGTTCGAGTCTGGCGAAGAATGGTTCCAGAAAGCGGGTAATTACTGGAGGCGAATTTTTTACAAGTTTGTGGGTGCTTGAGAAGTTGATGTCATGTGATGTGCGTTTGCCAGGATGGACTGTACCTCGCGTTCGTTTCAAATAGATTACAAAACCAACATTTTTTATTTTTTATTTTCAAATGCAGTTGGTTCATTTAAAAGTACAGATTTCAAGCTTTATCTAATATATCTATTATGTCTGTGAAGCAAGAATTCGATGAGATTCCAGTGTGTTTGTTGACCACCATACTGTTGTAAAAGCACATGTCTGATTTTCAGTCCCCGGAGAAATGTCAGTCTATAGCGATCAATGATTGGCTCCTGTACTAGTAGGTGGGGCTTCATTCACTATATTGACCGTTACATTTTTCACTATTCAAAAGTATACAAGTGACATGTCTTGTGTATTCTAGAGTCTTTAATATAATTCAGATCCATCATTTAATATAAGTTTAAAGACGTTTTGTCTTTCATCCCTAGGCAACAAAAAAGTAAGCCTGATTGCTTAGTAAAGTATTAGCAATGTTCCGTTTACTATGCAAAACTAATCATTCACCATAAGATGATAAGTCACATGCATAAGCATGGTTTATCTTTCAAAAGTGTTTATATGCAAATCATAAAACTTACTTTTCTCTGATTATTCACATTATGTAAAACTGAGCACTGTGATACACCCAGACCACCCGTAGTTTTGCGTCAAAATGTGCTGAAAAAATGATTACCAAAATAGCCTGATGCTACAGGGAAGCATCTTGGAATTTGGCGATTCCAAGAACTGTCTGTGAGTTTCTGAAGAAAGCCTAATGCCAGCAGGGTGCTGGGATATTGGAAAGTTTTCGCAGATGATAACCCCCTCTTGATGACTGCATGTTTGCGTTATATAACTAAGCACCATAGCATAGTCAAACGGTCATTACAGGACACAAAATGCATAATGAAATAAAAGTGTGGCTTTTTTTATAGGCGGTTAATTGAAATAGGAGCCTCTGCAACAACAAAGAGACACTTGTGCATTCGCCTGTTTACCAATCGATCAATGACGCTCCCGCAGACATCCTTCCAGGTGCTGATTGCACTGCTAAATTGAATCTCGCTCATTTCAAAGCACAACGGTCCACCTTTGACATTTTCAGTGACCCTTTTACTGCCACTGCAGACAGTGTGTCGGTGAACATTAAAACAACTGCCAGATCTGCAGCTGAACAGTCTGAAAGCAAAGTTTCGAGCATGCTTCAGACTTCAGCCTCTGTTTCAGACTAATACGTTTTTTTTTCCATTAGGAATTTCTGTAATCACAGATTGCATTTAAGTAATGGAAACCTCCATGTTTTATAACACACCCAGAGAAAAGATCAAGCTGAATACTGACATACTCTTCTTGATACAGAATCAACAAACTTGGTAACATCTTTAGTTTAGGTAACCTTAGTTTAGGTATTAACAAACCATTAACTAACACTGCTAGCTTAATAAACTACTAATTAGTTGTTTATTAATAGTTCGTAAGGTAGAAGTTGGGTTTAGGTATTGGGTAGTTTTAGAAATGTAGAATAAGATCATACTTTATAGATACTATAAACAGTTAATATCTTAATTAGGGCTGGGCGATTTTAATTTGAATTTACGTTTTAAGACGATTTAATTTTTTATAAAATCGAGGTATCGCGATTTTAAAAAAAAAATATATATATTAAAGCAGCTTTTCCACTATCGTGCCAAACCGTTCTAAACTGTTAGACAACCGTGCTGAATTGTGCTGACAGATTCTGTGTGTTGACGTCGCGGCTCTTTTGATGAGTTACCACAGCTGGCTCAGCGCAAGCTCGCTAGCCCATTGTCGTGAGGTGCGCACGCAGTCAGCGAAGGCGCGCGATGCGGCGCCAGGCGAAAGTATAAATCAAGCTTTACACTCAGAGCCGGCGTGTCCATAGAGGCGACCTAGGCGGCAGAATAGTGAGCGAGAACCCCCCGGTCCTCACTTTCATCCGCGACACCCACCCCCTCCCGGTCCTCACTTTCATCCGCAAACCGGTAAGTTTCTATTTCACTTTCAGCTTGTTCCGGCCCTGATTACACTATATACATTACACAAAATAATAAAATAGGCTAAAAGTATTATTCGTGGCTAGAGCTTAATTAATTTGATTGACATATGGGCAATGAGACCTTTACTTCGCCTGACTGAGCGCGAGTTTATTGCATGCTGCGCTGTATTCGGTAGCACAGATCGCTCTGATCTGGGTGAGAACTTTACCAGTGATTATGCACTGCTGAAAGCCTTTTTTTTCCTGCTGCGCATCGAATCAACAACAACATATATCCATGGAACACGAACTTGCAGACTCTTTGAACAACAAGGAAATAATTGCACCTAATTCAAAGCCCAGACGTCTGGTTTTTATACCTGCGCACCACCTGAAGGATGGTTATGGCGTGTTGTGATCGTCGGCTGTCACCGCAGAAAGTCAAATCTTTCTTTAATTTGGACTTTTGCTTGAAAGCTTTACGGAGTGGCACAGTAGCGGTCCAACGTACTGTAGCTATGAATTAAATCATAACCCATATATGCACCAATAAACAAGTCAAATGAATGAATAAATAAAATAAATATGGATTCTTAAATGTCGGTATTGTTTTTACTCTAAAAAATATCAATACGTTTTGACAAATGTTTTATAAAAATAAATTGAGAAATTTTCAACATTTCAGCTATAGACTGTTATACGATTCAGTTAAATATAAGATAGACATTTAAATATAGATAGATATGTAACAGGTTTCTGTGGGGTTTTTTGTTGTTCACGGTGATCTTTAATATATACTGGGTGGTGTAGCTTCGCACAAATATTTTCTAAAACGTCAAGCAGGAATTTGTCTATAGGAATGTAATAGGCTACACCTTGTTGACCAATTTATGTATGTATGGCCATTAAAAATACATGTTCCTTAACCAGATGGTTTTTCAAGTTACTTATAAAGAGATTGATACTTCAGTCATGTTGTTGTAATGTTTTAAGTTGACTATAGTTACACAGTAAAAAAAAAATCTAAATCGTGAATCGGTCAAACTTTATGAAAAAATCTAGATTTTTTTTTTTGCCATATCGCCCAGCCCTAATCTTAATGATTGGCAGGTAATAAGCCAAATGTAAATAGCATGAACTGTGACCTAAACTAAAGTGTTACCTATATCTTTGTTTTACTAATGTTTCCTAAAAGCATTGTGGTCGCAAGCTTCATTAACAACAACGTTCATTGATTCCTGATTCTCAAATCCATACAGTACTTGACAAAAGTCTTGTCATCGATCCAAGTTGTAAGAGCAACAAATAATAACTTGACTTCTAGATGATCATTTGGAAAAGTGGCAGAAGATAGACTTTTCTGATGAATCATCTGTTGAACTGCATCCCAATCATCACAAATACTGCAGAAGACCTATTGGAACCAGCATGGGCCCAAGATTCTGACAGAAATCAGTCCAGTTTGGTGAAGGAAAAATCATGGTTTGGGGTTAAATTCTGCAGAGTGGATGGCAACATCAACAGCCTGAGGTATCAAGACATTTGTGATGCCCATTACATTACAAACCACAGGAGAGGGTAAAGAGCTCAGCAGGATAGCGCTCCTTCTCATACTTCAGCCTCCACATCAAAGCTCCTAAAAAGCAAAAAAGGTCAAGGTGCTCCAGGATTGGCCAACCCAGTCACTAGACATAAACATTATTGAGCATGTCTGGGGTAAGATGGAGGAGGCATAGAAGATGAATCCAAAGAATCTTGATGAACTCTGGGAGTCCTGCAAGAATGCTTTCTTTGCCATTCCAGATGACTTTATTAATAAGTGATTTGAGTCATTGCAGAGATGTATGGATGCAGTTTTTCAAGCTCATGGGAGTCATACACAATATTCATTATTTTTCCACTGCACCATGACTTTATATTTTATACTGCACATTATTTCTGTTAAGTGACAAGACTTTTGTCTAAGCAAAGTCAGACCTTACTGTCCTAATTAAATAATTAAAAATCATGGCATGATCATATTTTATTTTGGTCAAATAAGCGTAATCTAGAGGCCTTTGCGTTTCATATAAGCCACTTCTGACACCAAATGATCACCTAGAAGTCAATTATTATTTGTTGTTCTAAAACTTGAATAGGCAACAAGACTTTTGTCAGGTGTGACAAATGAACATTGAACAATGAACATTTACAAAAACAGCTGATGTTTTTTTTTTTTTTTTTTTTTTTTTGCTGTTACTAGTTTGTCCAGTAGCTCAGGCAAACAGTATAGAATATACCAGCCATGTCACTTTTACAGTTATGAGTGGGGAAAAGTGTAACTGTCAATATGGTGATAAAACCCTGCCTTTTAGTACAGAAGCCAGTCATTGAATATATAGACTGCTATAGACTGACGATCCTCCGGGGGAGGGGCTGAGACCAGAGTTGGGTTTTTAGGACAGTTTCTGCAGCTTCATTGTTATGAACCCTCTGGTGTTAGCAAGCGCACTGGAATCTCAGTGATACTTGCTTCACAGACATGAGAAATATATATTCACATAAAGCTTGAAATCTTCATATTTAAACTAACCACCTGAAAACAAATGGTTTTGTAATCCATATGAAGTGAACAAGATTTCTATTTTATAGATGGATAGATGAATGATAGATGAATGAATGATAGATGAATGGATGAATGAATAGATGAATGAATGATAGATAGATGGATGGATGGATGGATGGATGGATGGATGGATGGATGGATGGATGGATGGATGGATGGATGGATAGGTAGATAGATAGATAGATAGATAGATAGATAGATAGATAGATAGATAGATAGATAGATAGATAGATAGATAGATAGATAGATAGATAGATAGATAGATAGATAGATAGATAGATAGATAGATAGGTAGATGATAGGTTGATGAATGAATTAATAAATGAATTGATGATAGATTGATGAATGAATTGGATGGATGGATGGATGGATGGATGGATGGATGGATGGATGGATGGATGAATAAATGATGAATGAATAGATGATGGATGGATGGATGAATGAATGGATGATAGATGGATGAATGATTGGATGATATATGGATGAATGAATGGATGATAGATTGAAGGAATGAATGATAGATGGATAAATGAATGAATGATAGATGTATGAATTAATGAATGGATGACAGATGGATGAATTAATGAATAGATGATAGATGGGTAAATGAATGAATGAATGAATGAATGAATGAATGAATGAATGAATGAATGAATGAATGAATGAATGAATGAATGAATGAACGAATGAATGAATGAATGAATGGCTATGAATGGATGTATGAATCATCTTGCCTTTTGACTTTAATTTCTAGTCTATCACTTTTCTATGTTCTGTTTATGTTAAAACACATCTATCTGTAATAGATTAAGTGGGTAATGTCATATTATTTACATGCTTTGAATACTTCTATTGTTCTATTGTCTCCTTTGGATAAAAGCATCTGCTACATAATTAAAAGTGAATAAAAAAGGAAACCCACATAAAAAGCAAAAACAACAACAACAGCACACAAAAAACAGACATTCCTAATGACAGATCTAATAATGGATGTGTGACTGTTTACCTTCTGGGATCAGACGTGACTAACTATTTTGTTTCAATGTATCATATGGCTGGTTAAGCAGAACATAAACGCATCCCTGGTAATTTAGTGCATTGATCCTGCTGCCATTGACTGAGATAGCAGAGAAACTTTGTCAATGACCAATAGGCAATAATGCATGAATTATTTCTATATAATACATCATCAATATGCTGTAGATCAAATCAGTCAATAGTCACAGTGACATTGGGTACTGTAGCAGAAAAATGACCTCAAAGCTAACTCATACTGACTCCAGTGTGGTAAAGGTCAGAGAGTTCTTGAGGAATGGAGAAATGTTCAGTAAACAAGTCACAGACTCACTACATTCATCAGTCTAACTAATAAACAACAGATTTTACAACATGAAGAAAGTTTTTATTTAAGATTTTGGATCAAGCTTTATCTTTATTTTATTTATTTTTTCTATTCATCTATTTATCCATTTATTTATTTGTTTGTTTCCATTTGTTCCTGTTTTGTTAAAACAGCTTGTGGTTAAAAAATGAAAATGAAAACACCATTGTCACTGAATACTTAGATGATTATTTTATTTTATTATTCATTATTTTTTATTATTATTTTATTATTTGTTTTACTATTATATTTGATTATTTATAAGATTTTGAATTACAAAGTCATGAAAACTGTTGCAGACACAATAATATTAATAATAATAATAATTGGCATCACAGTGGCACAGTGGGTAGCACGTTCGCCTCACAGCAAGAAGGTGCTGGTTCGAGCCCCAGCTGGGTCAGTTGGCATTTCTGTGCGGAGTTTGCATGTTCTACCCATGTTGGCGTGGGTTTCCTCCGGGTGCTCCGGTTTCCCCCACAAGTCCAAACACATGTGGTACAGGTGAATTAAGTAAGCTAAATTGGCCGTAGTGTATGGGTGTTTCCCAGTGTTGGGTTGAGGCTGAGTAAAACATATGCTGGATAAGTTGGCGGTTCATTCCGCTGTGGTGACCCCTGATTAATAAAGGGACTAAGCCGAAAAGACAATGAATAAATTATTATTGTTATTATAATTATGATAATAATAATGACTGTCATACATTTTTGTGTCGACAAAAAATATTTAGCAAGTAGTAAGAATTATTTAACGACATATTAAACGATTCTATTTAAGATAAAAAAATACTAATTTATTGCAATTTTAAATCTATTTTTAAAATTTAACATTTATTGTTTTACCCATTTGTGATTTAAAATAATAATAAAACTTAGCATGACTGTATATATTGTGTGTGTGTGTGTGTGTATATATATTTATATATATAAATAAATATATATTTTTAAATAAATAAATAACTATATATATATATATATATATATATATATATATATATATATATATATATATATATATATATATATATATATATATATATATATATATATATATTTTTTTTTTTTTTTTTTTTTTTTTTTTTTTTTTTTAAGAAGTTTATGTCCTAACAACATATCCTATTTCATTTTTGCATAAATCGGGTAAATAAATAAATATATATTTTATACATAAATACATTGTTTATGTAAAAATATATACCAAATGTAAATGAATCATCTTGATATTTTAACAAAATGTTCTAGAAACATTAAAATAGATACAATTAATATGTATTCCGCATATATGAGCATAATTTAACGAAATAGATTACGATAAGGGTCCAAAAATGAGTACACGCAAATTTATGTGTTAGTGAAAAATATTAAATAAAAATACAAAAGGGAGGAAAAATCAAGAACCAAAAATATGTAATGTAATGTAATGTAATGTGTATTTATATAGCGCATTTATTGTGTATGGCTATACACCCAAAGCGCTTTACAATCATGAGGGGGGGTCTCTCCACACCACCACCAGTGTGTAGCATCCACTTGGATGATGCGACGGCAGCCACAGGACAACGGCGCCAGTGCGCTCACCACACACCAGCTATTGGTGGAGTGAAGAGATAGTGATAGAGCCAATTCAGTAGATGGGGATTATTAGGAGGCCATGATGGGTAAGTGCCGATTGAGGGACTTTGGCCAGGACAATATATCAAATTTAGTTGAAAAGATGTAGTTTGTCTTTATTTTTATTTATTTATTGCAATACAATATTGTGCTTGCATTTAAATATATTATCTCTCTATTTTTCTTTCTTGAAGTTAAGTGACCAAACTTTTATTTTAATGAATATAAGTGTATAATAAATCTGTTTCGTTCAAATGCACCAAAATATATTACCTATAAAATCACTTTATTAGGTACACCTGTCCAACTCTGGCATCTCTGAACGCGCAACACGTCGAACCTTGAGGCGATTGGGCTACAGCAGCAGAAGACCACACCGGGTGCCACTCCTGTCAGCTAAGAACAGTAAACTGAGCCATATGTTTTGCACAGGCTCACCAAAATTGGACAATAGAAGATTGGCAAAACGTTGCCTGGTCTGATGAGTCTCAATTTCTGCTGCGGCATTCAAATGTTAGGGTCAGAATTTGGCGTCAACAACATGAAAGCATGGATCAATCCTGCCTTGTATCAATGGTTCAGGATGGTGGTGGGGGTTGAATGGTGTGGGGGATATTTTCTTGGCACACTTTGGGCTCATTAGTACCAATTGAGCATCATGTCAACGTCACAGCCTACCTGAGTATTGTTGCTGAGCATGTTCATTCCTTTATGACCACAGTGTACCCATCTTCTGATGGCTACTTCCAGCAGGATAACGAGCCATGTCATAAAGCGTGAATCATCTCAGACTGGTTTCTTGAACATGACAATGAGTTCACTGTACTCAAATGGCCTCCACAGTCACCATCACTTAATCCAATAGAGCACCTTTGGGATGTGGTGGAACGATAGATTCACATCATGGATGTGCAGCCGACAAATCTGCAGCAATTGCATGATGCTATCATGTCAAAATAGACCAAAATCTCTGAGGAATATTTCCAGGACCTTGTTGAATCTATGCCACGAAGGATTAAGACAGTTCTGAAGGCAAAAGGGGTCCAACCCGGAACTAGTAAGGTGTACCTAATAAAGTGGCTGGTGAGTGCATATTACCTATACGTATAATCACAGAGAAACAGATAAAAATATACATTTTAAAAAGGAGGTGCACTTATTTATGAACACTCTAAAATCACTTGCAAATTTCAATTTGAACCAAAACACTGTCATCTTTGACCCATATAATCTCTCTGAGTTTTTCCCAGTGACCAATGTTTAGCATCAAATCATAAACGTGTAGCTTATCTTGTTGTTTCAGCCTGTATACAAACTATACACCCCATACATGTTGTGTCATCCTTATTAGACTCCTGCATGCTGATGGTTGACTGCCATATCTCCATGTTGTCCTTGATGGAGGAGACCATATGTGCCAGAGATTAAATCCAGATTAAATCACACAGCGGTTGTGGTCCTAATGAAAGACCGCCCTCAGCTTATCTTTTTAAAAGGGAAAAAAAAGCAATTCTCCTGTGTTAACCTCGCGCAGACAGACGTCATGCTACATTTCAGGCCATTCTCACTGTATATCTGTCTGACTGTTTCAGCGTTAATGATGCCATGCTCCGTAATCCCTATTCTAATCTCTTCTGTAAAATATCTAACTGGCTCAACAGTCGCAAAGGCTCGCGGTTGTTGTTTTGACCTGTGAGATCCACCAGGTTTGTCCTTAAGTGCTTCCCGGGTTGATGTTCGTTTATCAAATCTGCCCCTCTGTTTGGATGATTCCGGAGGATTATCCGTATAATCCGTAACACTGTGAACTTTCCTTGAAGCTGTTTTTTTTTTTCCTTCAGTCACTCTGTGTGATCCGGGGTCTCATTTAGAAAGGAAGAATCAAGAGTGCATGATTATATGGTGTCATGGCTTTGCAATCAAAACATGTCATTTATTGTTGGATTTAACTGTATTCACTAGTTCACACTTGATTGGGATCATTATGGGAAATTGGTAAGAATGCACAATCCAGAAGTCCAGTCAGAGGAATTCAATAGATGAATCTGAGTGCATGTGTGCTTTTTTCAAAGTTGCGCTTGAATACCCCACACAAGTCCTTCTTAAGGCTGGTTAATACTTCTCTGTCGAGTGATCACGGTGACCCACGGTGACTGCCTTGCGCGTAGCCGTGTATTTATACTTCTGCGTGTTGTTTGTATTGCTCTGCAGTAACACTTCTGAAACACTAGCTGGCGGTAGGTTTTTATATTTCCTCTGTGTCGAGTTTCTTTGTGGGTGTTTTTTCTGAATGCTACCTTAATGTACAAGTAGCTAAAACTCGTTCATTCAGAAGCGGAAGCCGGCGGACGTGCAACAACTTTAAAGAGCCCCTATTATGGGTTTTTGAGAATGACCTTCCATGTAGTGTGTAACACAGCTCTAAGTGAAGTGAAATATCCAGCTAAGGCTTAAATCTGAAAGTGGACAGTGTTTAAAAATATTGATTCATTTATAAAAGAGTCGACTCCTAGTACTTTAAATGAATCGTTTTGATAACGAGTCTTTAGCCGTTTCGTCGTGACATGGATACGAAACTTTGCCTAGTTGTTGCGCTTGCAAAAACCTCAGCATTATAGCCCATCCTTGTGCTGTTTGAGTGCTTCTGGAATCTACACACTTACAACGGAGAATTCATAGGCCTTTTGTTAAAGAGCCCCTATTATACATTAAATAGGGTCACATTTTGGTTGTAAGGGTCTCCAACAACAGTCTAATATGCATGCAAGGTCAAAAAACACTTTAATGGCCTTATAATCTGCATTTATTTTTACCTAATTTTCCCAGCGACTCCCATATGAATCGTTCAGCGATTCATTTGTTCCCAAACCCCTCCTTAGCGCGAAGCTAACCTGTGCTGATTGGACCGATGACAGCCTGTTGCAATTGGTCGACAGGGTTCAGCACGAGACAGAGTGAAATGCACAGCTTATCAACAATATAGAAGTAGTCAGAGTGCGTACACGCTTCATATTAGTGTAAGGCGTGGATTTCGGCAGTGGGTGAATGTAAATACAGACGATCAGCTTGAAAATACGGACGACTAACTATTTTATTAAGCAAAAACTCCAAGAACTGGGGAGGAAATCGACACGCGTCTCCTAGCCTGTCACACTCTACCTCAGTGTTGCCAGATGTAGCTGACTGATTCCAGCCCAAAAACTATCCAAAACCCGCCAAAATGCAAAAACAAACCCGCCCACTCATCTGGAAAACACGGTTGTGACAGTCGCGAAAAACACGATAAGTGTTTATACCCGCACAATTGAGTTAAAAACAGTCCAATTGAACGGGAAACTGCCCAATCTGGCAACTCTGCTCTTCCTGCTCTTTTTTCACACAAACAGACACAGATACACACACATTACTCTCCTCCTCAGAGAACACAACACAAAAATAAAAGTCCTCAACAGAAACATTCAAAAACAGAATACATAGAATGTACATTAAAGAAACAACTTCACATTAGTTACTGACACCACAGAATACAGTACCCAGTTCTCACCAGTGTTATTAGGGTTGGCGCCTCCATAGAATAGTGAGGGCGGCGTCCGTGAACTCCCCCACTTCTCCCATTCATCCACGACGTGCACCCCCTCCCTCCCGGTCCTCACTTTCCCCCAGTCTCCCGGATTTTTTGTGTGTGCATGAGTGCATTAAAGCAGTTCAGTTAAACACTAGCATTTATCTGTTATTAACAATGACACATATTCAGTATTAATCCACACAGTGGCAAAAGCTGAACTATTCTGAACCTTGACCGCCGCACGTGTGTAAGAACAGCTGACGGTAGCCATAGCCATGACAAACGACAGGATTGCAAGCTCACAAACACGTTTAAATCCGCAAAGAAAGCGGCACGCGTCGCGTTTTTAGCGTGATTTTAGTCGCGATATGTATAAGTGTTATATGTTGTCATGGCTTACCTGTACTCTGCTTTGCCCAACGATCACCAACCCTCATTACAAAATGGAGGAATAATCCATGAGCTGTGTATTGATAGTTCCTGTGGAGCTCCGTCAAAGTCTCATACATCAGTAGTCTTTTCTGATCCTTCCTTTTTTGCAAAAATAAACCTCAACCACTGACTCTTCACAGCTTCATCTTTGGGTAGAGAATATAACACAAACTTTCCCTCAAACTTCCAATAATATCCAGCTAAGCACAGCGTCTTCATGATCATGACTTCAGAATCTGTTTATCTTTCTCTGCTGCTGTGCATTGTTTCGCGTCTACGTAACGACGAAACAGCTAAAGAATCGTTATCAAGACGATTAGTTTAAACCACTATGAGTCGACCTTTTTATAGATGAATTAATAGTTTTAAACACTGTCCACTTTCAGATTTAAGCTTTAGCTGGATATTTCACTTCACTTAGAGCTGTGTTACACACTACATAGAAGGTCATTTTCAAAAACCCATAATAGGGGCTCTTTAAAGGAAGGATCAGAAAAGACTATTGATGTAAGGGACTATGTCAGAACATGGAGCAGTGCATCGTGGATCAGTTTCTTCCTTCATTTCACAAATGTGAGTAAGTGCGATTAAAATGGTTGCCTCCTTGCTTTTTCTAGCTTGCAAATTATGTATTTAATTGTGTTTTGTTACTTGTAACTGCTTGTACTGTATCAGGTTAACTCTTTATATTCTCATATCGTGTCTAAAGCCACGTTGAAAACGCGACGCGTGCCGCTTTGTTTATGGATTTAAATGCGTTTGTGAGCCTGCGATCCTCTGCAGTTTGTCGTTGCTATGGCCATCGTCAGCTGTTCTTATATACTTGCAGCAGTCAAGTTTCAAAATAAAACTGCACACACAAACATGCCAACATCTGTCCCTAAAAATCCGGGAGACCGGAGGGTTAGGTTCGGGGTGAGGTGTCTTAATAACAGTCAGGGCTGGAGCAAGCTGGACTGCCGCTCTAGGCGAACGGCGATCACGCTGCCATCAACCCAAAAGTGAAAAAGAATGTGACCGGTTCGCAGTTGAAAGTGAGAACCGGGAGGGAGGGTGTGGGTGTTGCGGATGAAAGTGAGGACCGGGAGGGAGGGTGTGGGTGTCGCGGAAGAAAGTGAGGGGGGTTCACGGTCGCCGCCCTCACTATGGACGCGCCGGCCCTGAAAACACTGCTGAGAACCGGGTATTGTGTACTATGGTGTTAGTAACTAATGTGAAGTTGTTTCTTTAATATACATTCTATGTATTCTGTTTTTGAATGTTTCTGTTAAGGACTAACATTTTTGGTGTTGTGTCCTCTGAGGAGGAGGTTTGTGTGTGTGTGTGTGTGTGTGTGTGTGTGTGTGTGTGTGTGTGTGTGTGTGTGTGTGTGTGTGTGTGTGTGTGTGTGTGTGTGTGTGTGTGTGTGAAGAGCAGGTAGAGTGTGATGGGCTAGGAGACTCGTGTCGATCTCCTCCCCAGTTCTTGGAGTTTTTGCTCAATAAAATAGTTAGTCGACGGTATTTTCAAGTCCATCGTCTGCATTTACATTCACCCACTGGCAGCCAAAATCCACGCCTTACACTAATATGAAGCGTGTATGCACTCTGACTACTTCTATATTGTTGTTGATAAGCTGTGCTGGGCATTTCACTCTGTCTCGCGCTGAAGGATGTCAGTGTCGACCAATCGCAACAGGCTGTCATCGGTCCAATCAGAGCAGATTAGCTTCGCGCTAAGGAGGGGTTTTGGGAAGAAATGAATCGCTGAACGATTCATATGGGAGTCGCTGGGAAAATTAGGTAAAAATAAATATTTATAGGCATATTATAAGACCATGAAAGTGTTTTTTGACCTTGCATGAATATCAGCCTGTTGTTGGAGACCCTTACAACCAAAATATGATGTATAATAGGGGCTCTTTAATCATAAAGTAAACACAAAACAAAAGTTTCCATCTGAAGCTCCTTCACGGGACTCGACACTTGTAAATACTCACTCCAGTGGGCTCGTGGCTCTCAGCACTGCCCACACTCGTCACAGCTAACAAGCCGACCAATCACAGAGCCTGCGATATGCGTCGTTGCGATATGTAGTAGGGATTGCACCGACTAGTCATCTTTAATGATCTGCCGTGACGCTTTTGATTGATGTCGACTAGTCGAGCTGCGCAGATCACCTAAACTACATAACAGCTTTACACACGAAGGTGGTTCACTGACTGAAACTGCCCTCAGATTATTTAAGTGAAGTTTTAGAAACTAATTGTGAGAGGAGCACGTGATATGATTGAGCACGACTGGCTGCTCATCTGTAATCAATAATAATCCAATTAGATTGATCCAGGCTTACAATAAATGGACCGATATATATATATATTTTTTTTCCTTACTGCTCTATCTTCGTTTTGGAAGAATCCCCCCTTCCACCCCATCTCCTCCCTTTCCTCCCTTTTCTAAGGCCAGACCGGGCGGGAGCCTGGGCTTAAGTATCTCCAAGCTCTGAGTTCTCTCCTGGGACAGCATGCCTAACCTGCTATTAATGCCAAGCATATCTAATATCTAAGTGGGAACTCTTGAAAGTAATTTTTAAAATGTTTTTTTTTTTTTATGTGAACTTTAAATCGTAAAACAGATGGCAGTTGGGTGCAAAATACATGCAAATACCCTGGATGGGATGATATGATAGCCAATCACGTTAAGGCAACGATGGAAAAGTCATGTGATTGGCTGCTGTTCTCTGCGAAGCATAGATGCTGTGACGTGTTTTGTGAATGAACCATGAAGCACACAGCCACGGAGGTGTGGAAAACTTAATAGCGTGTGTAAACATCATCCCAGTGAACACAGTGAAGATGTGTGTCGAGGAAACGTCTGATAACCAAGATGAGCCAGTAACCGCAAAAAACACCCGACTTGTGCAGGATTTTGAGCAACTTTCTAGCGCGCACCATCATAGCGGTAAAATATGCATCTGGCAGGACTCGGACAGTGTAATAAGGCTTTACATTATAGCCTAGCCTTTGTCTTTCGTGCGTTATTTTGCTATGAAAAAACTTCACATGAATCTGTGTGCTGACGACATATGCATTACTTCTGCACTGAAACATCTGTTATTGGTACATTCTTACTAGAATGTGCAGTGTGTTGACTGCATTTATTTAGCAGTAAAATTAGCCCACTCTAATGTTGCATTATTAACTAAATAAAAGTGTTTACAGTCATTTGTTTTGCTCTAAAATTAGTCATTGGTAATGTTGGTAAGGTTTTTACAATGTGTTATCAGCTGTCAAGCAGCATGTGGATATATTTCCTGCAAATAAATTGCAAGTTGTGGGAAGTTGCAAGACATTTACATCTTGTGTTTTATTGATGACGTCACCAATGACTAGTTGATGTTGACTCAACTTTAATAACATAAAAGTCGACTTCCAAAAATCGTAAGTTGTTTAACCGTTAACATATAGTTACATTTTTTGAGAGGTGCACGTCAGCCATGTCGAGGGCTATGTGACCGCGCCAAGGCTGCGCTGGAGCATACATGTGCGCTTGACGCAGAAGTATAAATCAGCCTTTAGCGCTCAAGTGAAATACAAGCTGCGTCAGTCTGGGGGGGGCAGGACTAAGGTATAGCTGTCAGTCATTCCACGGCTATTAAATTACTAAACCAATTCCTAAACCTTTTCAACAATTATAATGGAGGTCAATGGAGCAAAAACAGCCACGAACATAACGAAAGCGTAATAAATTTGCCTAGAGTCTATTGATGAGTGTTTTTTTTTTTTTCAATTTTCAAAGCATTTCGATAATTACTTATTTTCTGTTCTGGAGGTTATTTATGTTCTGGAGGTTTATACGAGTAAGACTGATTCTCAGTGGGAAGGAAGATTTTGCAAACAATACAAACTTGGTTCACAGCTCTTTGATTCTGTCATTTTAATTGAACAATTCCTGACAATCTGCATATTCCTCATATTTAAACAAAAGCAACTGTCTTCCACAGTGCTTCACAACACCAGATCCAATTACTGCAGTTTAGGAGAGCTCTCAGTCTTTTCATTTTATTTTTGTTGATTTTGAAATCTGTTCATCAAGCATTTTCAGAATGTTCATTTCCAAACACAAGCCAGTAAAAGTAGCACAGCAAAAAAAAAAAGAAAGCCAATTCGAGAGATCAAAAGTATCATACACTCTCTGCAGACATAAGCCTTTCAATAAAATAATCCACAGCAAATATAAACCAACGGTCATACTGTAGATTTTCAGATCTGAAAGGAAGGGTTTTTAACCATAAATTGAAATAGAAAAGTAGATTTTCGAAAGAAGTGTATTTTCTCATTTATTAGATAAAAAGAAATATAGTTAAATATTATATACTGCATGATTGAACTTGTGTATATATACAGTAAACTATTTTAATAAAGTGATACAATGTTAATATACAAACTGTTGAGTACTAATATCTGTTTCATACAATGGTGATAAATTGACAACTGCAAAATAATAAGTAATAATATTAAGTAGATTTTATTTTTTCAGTTAAATTATATATATATATTAAATTCTATCTATCTACCTACCTACCTACATGTGTATATATGTATATGTGTGTGTGTGTGTGTGTATATATATATATATATATATATATATATATATATATATATATATATATATATATATATATATATATATATATATATATATATATATATATATATATTACCGTTTTTATTGCATTATAAATCATGTAATTTTAATGCCAAAATAATGTAAAAAATAAATAAAAATAAAAACACGTTAATGGAAAGTTTTAGAGTGAAAAGACTTAATAAAATAAAAAATAAATTATAAAACTTTTTAAATTAAATAATAATGTGCCTTTTTGTAAAGCTGTTTTAGACTGATAATTGTTGTGATAAGCGCTATACAAATAAACTTGAATTTTAAAAGAAATGAATACAATAATAAAATTAAAAAACAAACACACTGACATTTCTAGAATCCCTGACATGTCATATTTTATATTTTCTCTAAAAATGTATGTCTCTTAATAGTTTATGCTTTCACTTGTGTATTTTTCTTTTTCTTAAACCACTTTGAGTATTATGATGATAGTCCCTATAAATGACACAAAATAGATTTTAGTAGCAGTGTGAACTGTTGGATTTACAAGTTTAAATTTTAATTGTTAATATGTCAATATTTTTACTAATTACTAATTGTTTACCTAATAATTTTGGCAGCCAGAGCATTCATTCATTCATTCATTTATTAATTGCAGCTAATATTTTTTAAAAACTATTTAGTTTTTTTTTTTTTTTTTTTTGATTTTTAATTATTTAGTATTTAGTTTAAAACGTAATTTTATATTGTCAGTATTTTCTGATTTCTACTTATCTTTTACCTAAAATCTTTGGCAACCAGAGTTTATTTGTTTATTTATTTATTTAATTATTTATTTATTTATATAAATAAATTAATCTTTAAAAATATTTTTACACCTTTTAAAAACATTTAAAAACAAATTACAATAAGTTTAAAATGTACATTTATTTTAATAATATTTTCAAGTTTTTTAATTTAATTTTTACCTAATAATTTTGGCAACCAGAGCTTTTATCTATTTGTTTTTTTTTTTATTATACTTTTAGCAATTTTTATTTATTTGTTTATTTATTTATTTGTTTGTTTGTTTGTTTCAACAGACTCATTCTGAAAATGTAGCCCTATATACATTTCTGGAGATCACAAATTATTTATCCAGAAGTACATATGGCTGCATTTTGTCTTTAAAACAAATGCTACGGGGCGGGATGACGCTGTTCCTTTTCGCGCTTACCAGCTGACCGATTACCTCCATATGGATGGCTTTCCGCTGTTACCAGTTTGTCCAGTGGTATGCCATGTATGTCGGCAGACTTGAGACACAGAGAAGAGTTGACCATGATGACCGGGTTCAAGTCCGGCGAAGAATGATTTTAGAACGCGGGTAAGACGAAAACAGAAGCCAAAAAAAATAACAAGTAAATAACAGGGTGAGAATGTGGTAAAATCTGAAAATGTAAAAAATCAGGCGAGGGATTTTCTCTTTCTGGATTGCTTTTTAAAACTGTCGGTTGAATTTAGGGAAGTGGGTGGACGCTGGTCAATTGGTGCTTTTGAAAACACTATTGGTTGGATTTAGGGAAAGAGGAGGATGGGTGAGTTGATCAGTCAGTGGATTTACGTGAGAACAGCAGGCACGAATGGCACTCGCGAGAGAAATTTGAAATCGGAAAAAGCGTACACAGCGGCCTCTGGTGGATTTGCGAAAACAAAAACAGCAAAAAAATGTACCTCCTGCGACGTATTTAGTGCTCTTTAGAAATGTATATACCGATACGTTTTCAGAATGAGCCTGGGTTGGTTTATTTTATGGGTGGGCATAGATGGCTCATTTGAATTCTGCCAAAGGCATTCAGAATATGTGTGCTACCCAAATAATAAGTCTTTGAGAACGGGTTTCTCAAACCAGGTGGCGCATTAGACCAGGGGCTCATCTCCTGTTTCCAAACTGCTTGAGAAACTGTTCTACTATGATAATTGGGGATGAAAATAAATGATGTTCAATAAGATGTACTTGTGTTACTGTTTATTCCGTTAAACATGAATTTTGAACTGTAGGCCTACATAAGCTCCAAACAGAGATTTTTGATTACCTTAATCCAACTAAAGTCATAGCTGAACTAAACAGAAATGGAATTAAGACATGTGGAGTATGCAGATATTAGTGGCATTATTGAAGTAAACGCCGCAATCAAACTGTTACCGTCATGTAGGACTTTTCGCAATATTTTCCGACAAGATCCACACACGCGGCTGTCAGTAAAGGACCACACACACACATCGCGAAATGCAAAGTTTTTTTCTTTCCATTTGGCGTGCGTTATTAAATTCCATAACACTCTCAGCAGTCCTTACTCCTTATTTGCGTCTAATACCACATTTTGTCATGGGGGCATGAATGAAATGTTCATGAGTTAAAGTGAAACTGCCGAACTGCCGTTAAAGTCATCCAAAATTACAGGAAACTCTTACATTACAGCACTTCACGTAGACACCTTAATTACATTATTGTCTAATAAGGCAAATAACTAGATTACTATATAAGCGTAGTCAGTAGTGTCTTCAAAGAAAGAGTCTCGCTCTAACACAGCACGTTAACGGCCCATTACTAGTTTATTTATTAATTTATACTTGTATTTTTCTAAAATTTAGCATTCAAAAATGTTTAAACACTTATTAACATTGTTTAAACTTTAGATTTCAAAAGCACTGTGAGTAAAAAATTAAGTAAATAAGAATTTAGGAACACACAGAGACCTGCGTGCTTACTATTTTTTGCTTTGTTAATCCATATACAAGTTTGACACTAAAACACGTTTCTTCTATTTGCAACAGTAACACATGAATGTGAGAACATCTGCCCCGCTGTCAGCCTTTTCTTGTTCCAATACATTTTATTTTCCTCCTTCAGAACCAAGGAGACTTCTGAAAAAGGCACAAACACAGCAGGCACACTGCAAAAACCAACACTAATGTGTCACAATGCTTTCTTTCCCACTTAAAGCTCTCTTCTTCCCCTATTTTTAAAATGGGATCTTTACAGTCCATTGCTCAGAGTCAATCCTGGCAACAGCAAACTCAAACAAGTGCTCGCTGCAAAAGAAAGCATTGATAAAATGCTAGTTAGAAAGCACTCAGGTCTGACCAGCGCTTGTATCCGTCCTTTAGAAACAGAGACTTTCTGAATGCACAGCGGTTATTATTCCACACACAACTCATTCACTAAGCCAAATCAATGCATTATGGGATGCATTAAACACTATCATCAATGTGAGAAATGCAAATGCAGCGCTTCAGCAAGATGAGATAGATGTAGCGTTAGCTTCCCAGATGCAATACCGCTGTGATTAATATCCACATGTAAAGTGAAGTTCTTGCAAACGTGCCTTTTGAATATTGAACGTCTAATATAAATGTTAGCATTTAATAGTTGTCATTAATATTTAATTTATGCCATTAACAGGTTGATTTTATTGTAGTCCTGAGAGTAATTAAATATGTTTAGCATCATTTAACTTAAAGGGACTTATTGTGCCCCTTTTTACAAGATGTAAACAAGTCCCTAGGGTGTGTATGTGATGTTTCAGCTCAAAATATCTAACAAATAATGTTTTAACTCTTTGAAACTGCCCCTTTTAGGCTTTGATCCTAATTGTTCCATTTTGGTGACTGTCACTTTAAATTAAAATGAGTGTGCTGTTTTTAAAAGAGGGCAGAGCTACAAATGCCTATGTGTCAGCATAGTGGCAGATTCAAAAACAAGACTAAAGCTGCGGTCACACTAGTGTTTGAGCATGCAAAATTCTGTAGTACGGCACTGCGAAAAGGGGCGGGATTAAACAAGATAATTAGACATTTAAAAAAACGAGTGTATGGTCCATGTTTAAAATTTCTGTCCAGAAAGGTCATGTTTTGATCCTCGATTGGTCTCACGCAGTCAAGTGATGCGATTTCGCAGGTCAGAGTTCACCAAGCTTGAACTTTGCAACACAGCAACCTGCAAAACTTGACACACAAGCTTGCGCTTCCGGTCTGACGCATTCGCGTGCGTATGAATGGAAGTCTATGGGGAGAAAAGTCCAGTGTGACCGCAGCTTAACCTCCTATGCCAGGGCTATTCAATTAGTTTGTCATGGGGGCCAGTTCATGAAAAGCATCCCAAATGAAGGGCCGGAGAGATATGACTTGCTATATGAGTGATAACACAACAGCAATATAAGAGCCCATATGTTGTATTTTTGCTCCTTAAGACACCCACGTTGGCTTTTTCTACATTAAAATGTTAATATATTGTATTTTGAAACTACATTATATCAGTGCATTGTACAATAGACTTTTTTTTTTACAAACATTCAAGTGTTGTATTTCAGAGCACAACAAAAGCAGTGCATTGCTGAAGTAGGCTTCTTCTACATTCAGACACATTCATATGTTACTTTTTGAACTGCATAACAATTAGGGATGCAACAATTATAGATTTTGGTTGTACGATTATATAGTCTGAAGAATAATCATGATTTGACGGTTATCACGTCTAATGTATATTTAAGCTTTATATTAGGTAAGTAGCTATTTAGATGACCTGTTGTTGCCATCTGCGTTCATGCATACATAATCTTAATATTAATTTGTCTAACATATCTTTTGTTTACACTGCACTGAAAGGCATGCAAAACTCTCACCGTGAGATGTTTTCTACTGCGTGCACCCCCAAAGACGCAAGCGCGTTTCTCCGCTTATGCGCGCATATCGTCATATATTCTTACATTAGAAACAACAAACAAAAGCGGAAAAGACGTGATATGGGAACGGCCGCTGCTATAGTTAATCTGGTGTGCGGGCGTATTAGCCTCAGTGTACATACTTGGAACTTTAAACTAGGCCACAGTTGGCAACTTGGCATAACTTTGTTTAACTGCAGCAGTTTTGTTTTGTTCCGTGCAACAGAAATGCGGCTTAGAGAAGCCTTTACGATTAATTGTGACGAATTAAAGCGCAGTTAATAGTGAAATCGGCTAATCGTTGCATCCCTATTGACGATATCAGTGCAAAGTACAAAAGGTCTTTTCTACAAACATATCCAAATATTTTTGGCTGCCCGCACCACTCCCTGAATGTCAGGTGACTCACGCTCTGCGCAGCTTGCAGCTCATGCTGTATTGAACAGGCGCACGTCACTTCATAACTATAGCGTCTGTTTTTCGACTGAACTAAATTTATTTTTGATGTCTTGGTCACACTATTTGGGGGGCCGGAACAAATTGCCTCGGGGGCCGGGTTCGCCAATTGAATAGCCCTGTCCTATGCTAACGAGGAAGAGATCATACATAGTGGGCGGGGCTTTTCCCCGTTGATGACACGTACAAAAGGAGAATGTCAGTCAAAGTGTTTATGCAGACTGTTTTTATCAAATGTGATTATAAAAAAATTTAATTTATACTTTTTTTACCATTATAAGCTTGTTATATTCATAATTTAATGAAAAAATATTTAATGTTGATATCTGATGCAGGGTTCAACGCTAAGGATTTTTTCTACGGGCCGGATTGGGCCAGTGGTTCCGATTTTTTTTGACTTGACTACAGCAAGTTGTCATGTCAACTGTTTTAAACTACTCCTGAGTGCTGCGTTTGATGTTTGTTAGTGCAAACATGCATTCTGCTTAAATGGCTCCTAAATCCGCGCGTACGGTGAACATTTTGCTGTAAAAACTGGTCGCACGGCAACAATTTTATGCGGCACCGGTACTTTGTGTACCATGATAGGCTGGTTTACAATTCTGAAATGCATGGCACTGTTCATATTTCTGCCGCGTCACAGAGCACCATCGGATATCCGGTGTGTGACCCCATTTTTGCTCACAATTGATATACAGTCGAAGCCAAATGAAACTTTAGTGACAAGACAGCTGTCCACTGTCCCAAGTGTCTCTCACGCTGGCCCCGGGCCATCGAGCAGTCTTTATTGTCGAGCCCTGTGATGTTTTCACAGACTACGACCAGGATTGCTCATACATTCAGGCTTAATAGATGTAGCACAGGCACAGCATATGAGATCTGTTGATTTCTGACAATCACTGACTCAGTATAATATAATCTAGTGGCTAAATCTAAATTTCTTTATGTATGAGCAAGCATGGGGTGGCCTAATATTACTTAAAGAATATTAGTTTACAGTTATATCTTCTATCTAAGAACCAGAACTGACGAGGTTGTGTCCGTGAGCAGATGTAACTGGCCAGCATTCAGACTCTTCGACTTCGGGTAAACGATGATCCATTAAATGAAAAGACGAGATGTTTAAAATATAGTCAAATATCTAAATTTATTCCTCATTTATGAATGTGATCATCTCCTTATTAGGAACACATTTGGAATTTAATGATCACTCGAAAATGGAGTCGGATTAAATTCAAGGATGGAAATAAATTAAAATAAAAATTAATAAAAATTCTAACAAATAAAAATATTTCTTTTCAGATGTGCTAGAAAAGGCTTAAACACATTTAACCTTCACCCATGCTTGTATTTTAATAATGCACTAGTAAATGTTGAACTATGATTAATAAATACTGTACAAGTATCATTTATTATTAGTTCACGTTAAAGAGCCCCTATTAAGGGTTTTTGAAAATGAGCTTCCATGCAGTGTGTAACACAGCTCTAAGAAAATTAAAACATCCAGCTGAGGTTTAAATATGAAAGTGCACCATGTTTAAAACTATTGATTCTTTAACGAAATAGTCGACTCAGAGTCGAATAAATGAATGTGCTGGGTTCGAATTTTTTGCCTGATTGCATCAACGTCAATACGGTACATCACCAAATATGTAGTACCGGATCTGGTAAAATGCGCCTTTCCCTTCGGACACTAGCGGAGCGTGGGGGATCACGGAACTGATCATGACACGAAGATGACGATCACTGACAAATGGAGATTCGGCTGCATGAAATAAAGGGTTAAAGTTAATTTTCACAACAACACCACAGTATAGCCAACCGCGTGCTATGTTTGTTCCTGTCATTTTTCAGATTTTTGATACAATAATCTACGCTGCATAGAGGGATTCGTTGGCCGTTTGCTATCAATGGAAGGAGCAGCAGAGACTATTATGTATGGGACTTTGTTAGACTTTGACAAGGACTTTGTCAGTAACTATTACAGTTCATATGGACCAGTTTCTTCCTCCTCTGGATCATAACATGTAAGTGTATTTAAAATTGTTGCCTCATGTTGTGTAGTTTCCGTATATTATGTAGTTTGTGTAGATATCACGTATCTAAGATCAGTGCTTGTAATGTCTTTCTCAGGTAAAATCATTATGGGGCACATATTGCATCCAAAACCACATTGAAAACGCGGCGCGTGCTTCTTCGTTTACCGATTTAAATGTGCTTCTGAATTCGCGACCCTCTGCCGTTTGTCTTTGCTATGACCACTATCATCTGTTCCTCACATGCGCGGCACAGTCAATTTACAAAATAGTTTAACTTTTGCCACTGTGTGGATTACTTGGGGTTAGGTTTAAGAGTATATATGTGTTTAACTGCATTGCTTTATTACATTCCTGCATTGGGCTCTCACATACTCTTCTACTTAGCCGCGTTAGGTGTTGATCTCTGTCTCACACTTAACCCAGATGACCAATCACAACAGACTGGGTCATCAGACCAATCAGCGCAGATTAGCCTTACGCAAAGGAGGGGTTTAGGAACAAATGAATCCCTGAACAAATCATATGGGAGTCGTTGGGATAATTAAATGCATATTATAAGACAATGAAAGTGTTTTTTGACCTTGCATGCATATCAGCCTGTTTTTAGAGACCCCCAAAACCAAAATATGACCTTTTATAATGTAAAATAGGGGCTCTTTAATAATAAAAACACGTTAAAAATCTAAAAACTGGACTGATAGTTTCAGTTTACTATAACTTCTGTTAAGCTGCCTTGACATGATCTACATTGTAAAAGCGCTATAGAAATGAAGATGAATTGAATTGAAAAGTACATTAACATTATCTAATAAAATTTATTGATGTAATTGTAAAGTGTGACCAAAATTAAGTTAACAATCAGATATGTATCAATAATTATTATTCATTTTGATTTAGAGAAACTGGTATTCAGACTCACAGTTAAATAATAATAATAATAAAATGAGAACCAAAGATAACATTGAAATTGCTACACAAGCCTCCACAGAAACAACTGCGGCATCAAAACCAAAAAAAATGTTGCCATTATAATCAACAAAGCGCAGACATGGTGTAAATAAGATATGCGTTTAACAGGGGCAGCTTTGTTGATTACTAGTCGATTGTTTGCAGGACACTAGAACTCTTCTCACATTCGCTGAACCGCAGGCCTTAAACAGCCACATGTGTAAAATCACTCTGGCAGCTTCAGTGATTATAATGGGACGCAAGTGTTGTTCTGTCTTTGGCTTTTCTGCATATAACTTATTCACAATCCGAGGCACAGTTTTGTTTTTCATGCTGCTTAGACTTTTGTCTTGATTTGCTGATGGATCAAACAGCAGGAGATAAATTCGGGAACAGGTTTTATATAACCAAACACAGTCTTTTTTTTTTTTTAAAGTACATTTTACCTTTGGTGAAAATCAAAAGGCAGCCTCAAATACACGTCTAAAACCACTGATTTCCTGCAGACACAAACAACAAATCTTTCATATCATAATCTCCACTCTTTATCTATGATGTTCTGTGTTTGTAGATTCTCACTTGTGTAACATTAACAGCATAGATGAACATAGGGTTGAGCGATGTTGACCAATTTGGCATCATATGATGTCTAATGTGAAACATCGCGATGGACGATGGCATCGTCGTCGTAGGCGGCGGTGAATTAATTATTTATGAACAATTAATTAATTCAAAACGAATTAATTATTTTTAGCCTACAGTTTCAACTACCTGACTCACATGGCCTTTGTTTTACCCATAACCAGATCATAAATAAATAAAGATAAGTTACACACAAATTACCACCTGTTAATCAAGTTTTCCACGGGACTCTTGCAAGAATAGGCAGAGTGATCTGTGTCGTTATAATGGCGTCGACAAACTTGGTTGTTAAAAAAAGGTGCACAACCAATAGGAAACCAACCAATAGTATCTGAGGTTTTCGCTAAAATTACTAAGTACAAGCGTGAAAGCGAAGTATTAACCATCAGGGGTCTGAGGTGTTTTGGGGCCCCTGAGATGTTTTGACATGCCCTGACATTTGGGCTAATTTCAGCTACTTATTACATGGTATTGGCCAACATGTATTTTATTTGTATTCAGCACAAACTGTGCTACAACAATATGTGACAATTATTGATGTACATGCTTTTGTTTTTTAGAAAAAAAATATTATGCGTGGTTAGTAGGATTTGGAGGAAAAAATGTAGCTGAAATAAGGTCCAAAAACACACTAAATGTGCTTGAGTAAGACTTTTGAGTAACCAGTCTGGTAGGCTAGAATATTTACTTCACAGTTATGTAAAAATTATTTTATTCTCTCATTCAAAGGAAACATTACAAAGATTTACATTTTGTTAAGTTTGTTTGGCTTATCTCAGTTCTATGCGTGAGTGACAATGGTCATGAATAATTCACACCTGGAGAGACAAAAGACACTCCTCCACTCACCCATCAAGGACATAGTAAAGCAATGTCCATCTGCAAAAGCTAGCCCAAACTAAATGCTTGTTACATTTAGTTAAAATTTTGTAGGTTGTAATTTTTTCAATATTTTGCTTGAATTTTATTGTATTATCTTTCAAGTTCTGAATATATTTGGTGACTAAAATATTACTTTAATAAATTTATCTGTTTAATAAATCAGTTTTGTTTAAATGCATCAAAATATATTGCCTATATTCACTGAGAAATGGAGGAAAATATTTGAAATGGTAAAAAACTTGTTTGCAAAACTGTTGTAAAAAAAACTTCCTTGTGCATTAATCCAGCATTTAATAATAATTTCTGAATGACTCTAGCATAATGACAAAACACAAGAATAATCAAAATAATATTTTAAGACCTTTTATATATATTTTGCCCAAATAGTTGCAGCCTTAGTTAACTTTTTCCAAACTTTAACAGGTTGAACTACGGTAAAATAAATAAAAATTAAAAATAATTAGCTCCGACAGAGAAACTAGACATAGCGTTGGTTTCATACTGATTACTTTATCAAGCAATATTTGTTTTCAACATGCACCGCTGCATTTAAAAAGAGACACTTCAAGCTTTCTATAGATATGTGTCTCATTTTAGTGTGTTTAGTTTTCGTGCATATTACTGACGCGTTTGTAAAAACAGTTCAATCTCCCCTTTTTGGTTAGCAGGTTACGCCCTTTGTGATGCTTGTGCACTCATGCTATGCTTGACAAACTTCACATTAGGGGCGTTACAGGCATTGCTGCTATGGCATTTTCCATACACTCTAGACACACATCAGAGTTCCCATGAAGGGGAACGTCTTGGTTACGAACATAACCCTCATTGGAAATGTGTGTCTCCAATGCCACTGCGGCTGAGTCTCCAGCTGTTAGCTGAAGGTTTGGCTCTTCGGCAGGCCAAAAGATTTCGCTCGCTCCGCATGCAGGGGCTAAATACTCAACTAATGTAAATTGCCGGCATCTGTGGAGCTGAGTTCTGCCAACTCATTGGCATTTATTGGCCGTTTTCTTACTCTTCAGAGAGATTGGTCGGCTAGTGTCCTCCCAAAGTGTCTCCAGACACACATCTCTGGTCCCTATTCGTGGAACGAGGGTTAAGCCGCGGTCACACTGGACTTTACTCCCCATAGACTTCTATTCATAAGCATGCGAATGCGTCAGACCGGAGACGCAGGGTCATGCGTCGAGTTTCGCAGGTTGCTGCAGTGCAAAGTTCAAGCTGGGTGAACTCTGATCTGCGAAATCGCATCACTTGACTGCGTGAGACCAATCCAGGATCAAAACATGACCTTTCTGAACAGAAATTTAAAACATGGAGCAATCGCTCGCTTTTTTTAATGTCTAATCATCTTGTTTAATCCCGCCCCTTTTCACAGCGCTGTACAACAGAATTTCACAAGCTCTAACTCTAGTGTGACTTCGGCTTTACTTTCGTAACCGAGACGTTTTCACCCCTTCACTCTTAAGGGATAGTTCACACAAAAACTGAAAATTCTGTCATCATTTAGTCATTATTTATACTGTAAAATAAAAAACTCAACTCAAAATTGTAAGGCAACTTACTGCAGAGCTTTTTTTGAGTTGACTCAACTGTCAACCCAAGTACTGGACTTGACTCGATTGGAGTAAACTCAAATGTCCTGAACCTGGCTGCCTTAAAATTTTAAGTTGTCAACTTTTTTTTCTTTTCTTTTTTTTTTTTTTTACAGTGTACTTGTTTCAAAACTTTACGAGTTTCTTTTTTTCTGTTGAACACAAAAGAAGACATTTTGAAAAATGTTGGAATCCCATAACCAATGACATCCATGGTATTTGTTTTTTCCTACCATGGAAGTCAATGGTTACAGGCTTTCAGCTTTCTTCTGAATATCTTCTTTTATATTCAACAGAAGAAATAAACACAAAACGTAAAGGATCAGTAAATGATGACTGATTTTTAGTTTGTGGGTAAGCTATCCCTTTAATCCCTTTTTTCTTCTTCTTAACGGTTGTCAGCACTTCTACAGTCTACAGATCCAGGCCTGAAAGTTGGCGCAGGTCTGAGATGATATGGTTGAATGGAGGTGAGAACTAATTAGCATACTCATGTTTCGTGATTAAAATGAGGTCAGGGTGTAGTGTTATAATTAAGCTATTTTAAGACATGAACATTTACTTATTTTCACAGTTATTTTCACATTCACGTGATTTTTTTGATTATCAAATATTAGTTCTCCGTAGGGGCTTTAAAATAGCCACACATCCTAAATCGGTATTCATTAATTTTCCTTTGGTTTAGTCCATTTATTTTATCAAGGGTCGCCACAGCGGAATGAACCTCCAACTTATCCAGCATATGTTTTACGCAGCGGATGCCTTTCCAACCACAATCCAGCACTGGGAAACACCCATACACTCTCATTCACACGGCCAATTTAGCTTATTCAATTCACCTATAGCTCATGTCTTTGGACTGTGGGGGAAACAGGAGCACATGGAGGAAACCCACGCCAACACGGGGAGAACATGCAAACTCCACACAGAAATGCCAACTAACCCAGCCAAGGCTCGAACCAGCAACCTTCTTGCTGTGAGGCAACAGTGCTAACCACTGAGCCACCGTGTCAGCCAAATTGGTATTCAATCAATCATATTTTTTTTTTACTTTGTTTTTAACGGGAAAGTTTTTATCTTTAATCAACATGAAATGCATTCATGTAGATCAAGTTTCCCCTGCACTGTAAAAAACCATGTGTTAATTAACCGATCTGTGTTTTCTGTTTATTTAGAATCAGAATCAGAAAGAGCTTTATTGCCAGATATGTTCACACATACCAGGAATTTGCTTTCATGACAGAGCTTCTACAGTGCAACAGAATTACAGAGACAGGACAAAAAACAGATAATAAATATATTTTAAAAATAGAAGTAAGTAGTGAATGCAAATATACAAATTGACAAGTGTATGTACAGCTATATTACTATATACAATGTTATATGTGCAGCTGTTATGTGCAAATTGGCATGTAAGACATGTTGTTAAATAAGTGTATATGTGTATAAAAAGTGTATAGTGTATTTACAGTTGTGAATTGCATTATGCGATCTTGATCTCTGATATGTTTCCAGTATGGATTGGTGTGTTTCCAGTATGGATTGGTATGTTTCCAGTATGGATTGGTATGTTTCCAGTATGGATTGGTATGTTTCCAGTATGGATTGGTATGTTTCCAGTATGGATTGGTATGTTTCCAGTTTGGATTGGTATGTTGTCAGTATGGGTTGGTATGTTTCCAGTATGGATTGGTATGTTTCCAGTATGGATTGGTATGTTTCCCATATGGATTGGTATGTTTTTAGTATGGATTAGTACGTTTCCAGTATGAATTTGTATGTTTCCAGTATGGATTGGTATGTTTCTAGTATAGATTAGTGTGTTTCCAGTATGAATTGATATGTTTCCAGTATGGGTTAGTATGTTTTCAGCATGGATTGGTATGTTTCCAGTATGGATTGGTATGTTTCCAGTATGGATTGGTAAGTTTCCAGTATGGATTGGTATGTTTCCAGTATGGATTAGTATGTTGTCAGTATGGATTGGTATGTTTCCAGTATGGATTAGTATGTTTCCAGTATGGATTAGTATGTTGTCAGTATGGATTGGTATGTTTCCAGTATGGATTGGTATGTTGTCAGTATGGATTGGTATGTTGTCAGTATGGATTGGTATGTTGTCAGTATGGGTTGGTATGTTGTCAGTATGGGTTGGTATGTTGTCAGTATGGATTGGTATGTTTCCAGTATGGATTGGTATGTTGTCAGTATGGGTTGGTATGTTGTCAGTATGGGTTGGTATGTTGTCAGTATGGATTGGTATGTTTCCAGTATGGATTGGTATGTTGTCAGTATGGGTTGGTATGTTTCCAGTATGGGTTGGTATGTTGTCAGTATGGGTTGGTATGTTTCCAGTATGGGTTGGTATGTTGTCAGTATGGGTTGGTATGTTGTCAGTATGGATTGGTATGTTTCCAGTATGGATTGGTATGTTGTCAGTATGGGTTGGTATGTTGTCAGTATGGGTTGGTATGTTGTCAGTATGGATTGGTATGTTTCCAGTATGAATTTGTATGTTTGCAGTATGGATTGGTAGGGCTGGACGATATGGCAAAAATTTATATCACGATATATTTCTTAATTTCGGTCGACACGATATAATTCCGATATCGATATGGACAATATTAAAAAGACAGGAAAAAACTGCCAAGAACGCACACAATAGATGTCTGTACCTACAAATGACTACATATGAATTTGTAAAGTCTATAATACCTCCAGGCTCTTATAACTTTAAAAAAAAAAATAAAAACAGTACAAAATAATAAAAATTAATGTTCACTTTTTGTTTGTATTTAGCCTTTACAAACAATAAATGTTAAACTATCAAATAAATAAAACTCTCAGACTTAGCTTATATATATATAGATTGGGCATAAATTTTTTAATCTAGATTAATCTCGAAATTAATCTAGATTAAATGGCTCGTTTGAATTCTGCTGATGGCATTCAGAATATGTGTGCTACCAAAATAATAAATCTTTGAGAACGGGTTTCTCAAGCCAGGTGGCGCATTAGACCAGGGGCTCATCTGCTGTTTCCAAACTGCATCACAAACTGCTTGAGAAACTGTTCTATTATGATAATTGCAGATTAAAATAAATGATGTTCAATAAGTTGTGCTTGTGTTTACTAACTGTTTATTCAGTTAAACATGAATGTTGAACTGTAAGCCTACATAAGCTCCAAACAGTGATTTCATACTTGCTTTTGGTGTACGTACATACAGAAAATGCTGCTTCGCAAAGGCAAGTTCACAGAGGCCAGACAGTGTCAAGCATTGAGTATGTTTACATGGGCAACAATACTTTAATACGATTTTAATATGATTAAAACAATACTCTGATTATGAGTCCACCATATAAACAGCCATTTTTGATTACCTTAATGCGACAAGTCATAACTGAACTAAACAGAAATGGAGTTAAGACGTGGAGTATGCCAGATATTAGTGGCAATACTGACAAACTATTACCGTCATGTAAGACTTTTCGCCATATTTTCCGACAAGATCCACACAGGCGGCTGTCAGTAAAGGACCGCGCACACACACACCGCGAAAGTTTGTTTTTTTTTCTTTCCTGTTGGCGTGCGTTATTAAATTCCATAACACTCTCACCAGTCTTTACTCATTATTTGAGTCCAATACCCCAGTTTGTCACGGCGCATGAAGAAAATGTTCATGAGTTAAAGTGAAACTGCCGAACTGCAGTTAGAGTCAGGCATCCTGCTGATTTGATTCAGAAGGGCACTCTTTAGACGGCTCACCGGCCAGGTATACATCCGCGCTAAAATACCAAGGTGAAAGTCATCTTAGCTTTTATTAGCTTGCGTAGAATAAACCCAGCTCCCAACCCAACTTTGTGAATAGATTAACGGGCTTTTTTATATTTTATCGCGCGATAAATTTGCACAATTTGCAGAGCACAAAAACTATAAGTTTATCGGAACTTAAAAAGCCGAACCACTTCCACCCCACTGCATTAGTCTTTTTTCTTTTATATCAACTACTGTATTTCGTCTGCATTCTTACTTGTGGAAGCTTGTTCATTCACATCTGCATTCAGGGCACTCATTTTATGGCTAAAACTTTCTGCGACGGTCACGGAGCTTAAACAACTGCTGTGCTGCCATAGACTGTAAAAGACTGTGTGCTGCTGAGCGCTGGCAGGGTGTCTGTGATGTACGTCATCAAGCAGGTGACATCACGCTCTTTCTGACGGTTGAGCACTGAAAGTCATTCAGTGACAAGTGATAAAATGTATAAGATCTTATGTATATATATATGTATATATGCAAATTTATAAAGAAATGCCGGAAATGGGATCAAAAGTCATATCACCGTTATTGAAAAAAAATCTATCGCGATATATATTGATATCGAATTATTGTCCAGCCCTATGGATTGGTATGTTTCTAGTATAGATTCGTATGTTTCCAGTATGAATTGATATGTTTTCAGTATGGGTTTGTATGTTTTCAGTATGGATTAGTATGTTTCCAGTATGAATTGGTATGTTGTCAGTATGGATTAGTATGTTTCCAGTATGGATTGGTAAGTTTCCAGTATGGATTGGTATTTTTCCAGTATGGATTAGTATGTTTCCAGTATAGGTTGGTATGTTTTCAGTATGGATTAGTATGTTTCCCGTATGGATTGGTATGTTTCCAGCATGGATTGGTATGTTTCCAGTATAGATTAGTATGTTTCCAGTTTGGATTGGTATGTTTCCAGTATGGACTGGTATGTTGTCAGTATGGATTGGTATGTTTCCAGTATTGATTGGTATGTTTCCAATATGAATTGGTATGTTTCCAGTATGGATTGGTATGTTTCCAGTATGGGTTGGTATGTTGTCAGTATGGGTTGGTATGTTGTCAGTATGGATTGGTATGTTGTCAGTATGGATTGGTATGTTTCCAGTATGGATTGGTATGTTTCCCATATGGATTGGTATGTTTCCAGTATGGATTGGTATGTTTCCAGTATGGGTTGGTATGTTGTCAGTATGGATTGGTATGTTGTCAGTATGGATTGGTATGTTTCCAGTATGGATTGGTATGTTTCCCATATGGATTGGTATGTTTTTAGTATGGATTAGTACGTTTCCAATATGAATTTGTATGTTTCCAGTATGGATTGGTATGTTTCTAGTATAGATTAGTGTGTTTCCAGTATGAATTGATATGTTTCCAGTATGGGTTAGTTTGTTTTCAGCATGGATTGGTATGTTTCCAGTATGGATTGGTAAGTTTCCAGTATGGATTGGTATGTTTCCAGTATGGATTGGTATTTTCCAGTATGGATTAGTATGTTTCCAGTATGGATTAGTATGTTGTCCGTATGGATTGGTATGTTTCCAGTATGGATTGGTATGTTTCCAGTATGGATTAGTATGTTGTCCGTATGGATTGGTATGTTTCCAGTATGGATTGGTATGTTGTCATGTTTCCAGTATGGATTAGTATGTTACCAGTATGGATTAGTATGTTTCCATTATGGATTGGTATGTTGCCAGTATGGATTGGTATGTTGTCAGTATGGATTGGTATGTCATTAGTATGTTTCTAGTATGTATCAGTATATTGCTAGTATGATTAATATGTTGTTAGTATGTCCAATGTAAAGTCAATGGCAGTGTTTTATAATTGAAGTCTAAGGGACAGTTGCTAGGGTGCCGTAAGTGGTTGCTAGGGTGTGGCTAGTAAGTTGTAAGTCATCAGTGATTGACAGATTGGTAGTCTGAGTTAAATGAGCCCAAATTTAAGTCTGTATGACAGTCTGGCGCAAAGTTATGAGGTCACAAAGTTTGGTCCAATGTTAAGTCAAAGGGACTTTTCCGAATTTTCCGGGGCAGTTTTTGGAAACTGTAAGTCGGATCAATTGGAAAAGATATACAGTAGCAACCCGAGTCAGACCAGTTTGGAGGTTTGATGTTAGTTTGGTGGTTGTAGTATGAACGGTCTAGGAAGAGAAGCGTTCTTAAAATAGTCTAAGAAGAAGAAGTTTATGTAGTATAACAGTATTTTGGCTTTCTCAAGCCACCATAATGTCTTTTAATGTCTCAAATGTTTTTTCAACTTTTTAAGGTTAAAAGTTGTCAGACGTAAGATCAAAGTCTCGTAATGTGATTTAAAGGCAATAACAAATGGTGAAAAATAAAAACATGAATCACAAAATTGCTAATTTACAGATATTTTTTACAGTGTGGAAGATGTTACCAATAATTTCAGATATGACTCATTCAATTCAAAATGGATTATTTTATCATAACATCTCCTATTTTAAGCTGAATTTTGAGATTAAGTTGGGTTGCAAGCACCACTTTACAAACTGTCTGTTCACTTCTACAATTGTCTGAAGAAAAAATAGGGGGGTTATATGAATATTTCAGAAATAACAAAAAATAAATCATTCACTGCAATTACAGTCTGGTTGGCATTTTGTGGCTTATTCCTTGTGTTTGATTTGTATCTTTTCCACCTGAAGGCTCATCCGTCATGATGACATTTGCATGCACTGTTAAAAAGATGTTACCAAAAAAAAATGGGAAGAATGTAAAATGTTATTCCCAGAGTCACGACAAAACCATCAGTGTTGGGGTTGAAAATCTCCTAATTCCCTAATTAAAAGCTTTAAACACAGCAGTCTCTTGCACATGCTTATGAGGATGCTCAATCAGGGAATTTGAGGATGCTCAAAGTAAAGTTGCACTGGTGAAGGCTTGAAAGCAAATTGCTCCATTCTCTGATGTGCTGTCTTCAACCGCAGCCATGCAAATGAATCAAACATTTCACTGTGTGCTTTGCAAAAAAAAAAAAAAAGTACACATTTTGTAGAAATTGTCTTTGCTCAGAAGCTTTAGAAGAATTCTCAACTTACTGAAACTCTCCCCTATTGCTTTATTCAAATTAAAAATCTTATCTACACTCTCAGAAATAAAGGTACGCGAGCTGTCACTGGGGTGGTACCTTTTCGAAAGGTACAAATTTGTACCTAAAAGGTCCATATTAATACCTCAAGGGTACATATTAGTACCTCTTAAAAATTTTTAGGTACTAATAAATACTTTTGAGCTACTAATATGTACCCTTTAAGTACAAACGTGTACCTTTTGAAAAGGTACCACCCCAGTGACAGCTCGCAAATCTTTATTTCTGAGAGTGTTAGACTGCCAAAGATCAAGAAACCAAAGATGTAGCAACTATTATGCATTTCTTTCGAACATTCAATGTTACTTGACCTACAGCTGTCGTGGACCAGGTTTGATCCTTGTTACAATTTTTCCTTTCTGTTCTCTGCTCTGTCATGTTAAAGGCACCTGTTCTTGTTTCAGTCTTATTGGCGCCCCTATATCTTCCTTGCCTTTCCAACCCTTTCTGCTCAGTTTATTGTTGCTATGTTCCTGATCACAAGATTTGTGCTGCACAGTCTAACCTTCGTCATCCTGTTTTGTCCCATCCTGTTTTCACATCTGCTATTGACAGTGCTTAATTTGTGAATTGCGAGGTCCCGGAACAGATCGGGGTAACGGGTCTGGCATGTTACCTGAGGTGTCGCGCACAAAAGTGGAGAGCAGGGTTGTCGCGGATGAAAGTGAAGAGGGTTGGGGAGTCGCGGAAGAAAGTGAAAGTGAACAGCGCACAGGGGAGGAGGGCAGATGAGGAGGGGGATTGGTAAAATGAGGAGCCGCATCAGATTTCAGAGGTGCCAGATCCGGCGTGTTCCGGCACAAATTAAGCCCTGGTTATTTTGCGTTTGCTGAAAACCGTGAGGTTTTGTTTCACCTGTTACTCTGCCCAGATTGCAGCGCGTTGATGTCGGGGGTTCTCCATGTTGCTGTGGGCTAACGGGATTCTCCAGCCTTGATCTCTGTCCAGGTCGATCTGGTGGATTTTTGTGTTTTTTGAGATCCAGGTCTGTGTTCGTTCTTTCAGTTTTTGAACAGCAGGCTGCCTATTTTTTGACCCTTTGATTGACATAAACTCTGTTAACCCATTTTGTCCAGCCTTCTGTCAAAAACAGCAGCAGTCAACATTTAAAGTGGATCAAAAGTAAATTAGGTAACACTTTATAATAACAACACACTATAAATCATTTATTAAGCATCAGCAAATAGTTGATAAATCATTGGTTAAGCATTAACTCTACATTATAAGACATTAGTAAGCAGTTTATAAATGCAGCTACAAATGTTGTGTTCTTGACTAGTAAGCACATTTATAATGTGCTCAGTTGTACTTTCATACTTTGCAACTGATTAATTTTTCACTAAGAATATATAAATACATATAAATATAAAATAAATATATATTTTACTAAATGAAGTATTGCATATTTACAAACCATTTGTATTTAAGAGTAGTTTGTGAATTGTTTCAGAATGAGTTAAATGATTAATAAACTATTCAAATCAACATTCAATTCAATAATCTTATTATTCAGGTAATGGTTACTCTGTATATTATTAATTGCTTTATTATGCAGTTTTGTGACTGTGAGGACTTATAAATGACAACTAAAGGCTTACTAATGTCTTTAGGTCCACACAGAATCTGTGCGCATATTTTTAGCCCATCATTGAGTCTATTTATTTACTGATATTTATTCATCTTTTAAATTAATTTCAGAAATGTTATTGACTAGTTTGAATATGTTTATTTGATTTATTTACAATACAGTTTGTAAAGTAATATTTTCTGTCTTTTAGTAGATATCTTATATAAGAGACTGGCTTTGTTTACCAAATAGGTGGATTTAGATGGATTTGCATTGTAAACATTAAATAAAAGTTTAAAAGGTATTATTTTTCATTTTATATATTAAGTTTTTAGTTACAATACTCCCAAAATAATTCCGCATAAATCCGCAGATTTTTACAAAATTCTCCTCAGAAATAGCTAAAAATGTCCACAGATTCTGACTGGCCTTACTTATAAAGTAGAGGTAATGCTTAACCAATATTGAATGAACTATTTGCTAATGCTTAATAAATGATTTATAGTGTGTAGTTATTACAAAGTGTTACCAAAATTGTCCCAAGACAATAATGGGTGTTGTTCAATAGTTTTAAGACAACTCTGAAAAACATTTTTGATCCACTTCAAATGTTGACTACATATTTCTGTTTATGGTTTATGGTAAAGAGTGTGGCTGAAATGCCAAACAGTGACAATGGTCAACACTTGACCAAAGCATTTGCCTTTTTTTTTCTAGTAAACTGCTTGTTACTGAATCTCGCTGTTGTATTTTAGGTTTTTGATATTTGAGAGTGTTCTGACTTTTCTTCTGTCATTTCATTCTCGGGATTTTTTGCACCTATTGGACCATTTTTGAATGCACGGTTTTTGGTTGTTGTTGTTGTTTTGTTTTTTTTTCAAGAGTGTGGTTGATCCTTCAAGTTTCACCCATCATGGCCAGAGAGGATTATACTTATTTATACTTATTTTAAATAATCATTATAATATGGATCTGTGGTAAAGTGGTAAAGAAGGAGCTGAGGCAAAAGGCAAAGCTCTCGATTTACCGGTCAATCTACGTTCCTACTCTCACCTATGGTCATGAGCTTTGAAAAGATCTCGGATACAAGCGGCCGAAATGAGTTTCCTTCGCAGGATGGCAGGGCGCACCCTTATAGATAGGGTAAGGAGCTCTGTCACCCGGGAGGAGCTTGGAGTAGAGCTGCTGTTCCTCCACATCGAGAGAAGTCAGCTGAGGTGGCTCGGGCATCTGTTTTGGATGCCTCCTGGACGCATGCCTCCTGGCATGTCCCACTGGGAGGAGGCCACAGGGAAGGCCCCGGACATGCTGGAGGGACTATGTCTCTCGGCTGACCTGGAAAGGCCTTGGGATCCCCCGGAGGAGCTGGAGGAAGTGTCTGGGGAGAGGGAAGTCTGGGGTTGTCTTCTGAGACCGCTGTCCCAGCGACCTGGCCCCGGATAAGCGGAATAAAATGAAAAAAAAATGCTGTTGAATGCCTGATTTTGATTAGTTGCCACATGCTATTATATTCTAGTAAACACAGAAATAAAGTTAAGTTTTGGCTACTTTACAGTTTCGTTTCGCCAACTTTTATCCTCATTTAATCTCAGCGTTCATGTTCTCCCCATGTCCGCATGGGTTTCTTCCGGATGCTTCGGTTTCCCCTTACAGTCCAAAGACATGCGGTATAGGTGAATTGGGTAAGCTAAATTATCCGTAGTGTGTGTGTGTGTGTGTGTGTGTGTGTGAGAGAGTAGAAGTGTATGGGTGTTTCCCAGTGATGGGTTGCAGCTGGAAGGGCATCCGCTGCGTAAAACATATGCTGGATAAGTTGGTGGTTCATTCCGCTGTGGCGACCCCAGATTAATAAAGGGACTAAGCAGAAAATAGGATGAATGAATGAATAATCTCAGCATGAAGCGAAAGTTGCTGAAACGTTTATTTCAGTATTTTGTTGGTGCTTCCAACTGAAATGGAATATTGAGTAGGGGGCGGGGCTTCCTTTTTGCTCCTAATTTCTTCATAGCAAACTAACAGTAGAGGGGAGTGGTTAAGAATATTATGATTGAAGCTGATACTGATCAACAGAGAAGGATTGCGTTTGACGCAAATTATGTGACATCACCCGTACGGAGGAGCTTGACAGGACGCGCCCCCAGACCGAACCAATCACGTTGATCGAGCACGCCGTTGTTAATATTAGGAGGAAAATAAATATATTTAGGCTTTTTTGGAGTCAAACACTTGAACAAAATTTAAGTCATCGTAAAAACGTGATTAAGACATTTTAATACCTTTTAAGGGCATTGGTTTATCAACTTTAATTACTTTTTAAGACCCCGCGGACACCCTGTTAATGCTATATTGTGCAACAATTATCTAGCTTTTTGTCTAAAAAAGAGAAATCACAGGAGAAAGTATTTTGTATGCCAGTTCCCCTAATGGTGTGATGTTATGTGAAAACAATCAATTGATATCAAATCAATTAGCTTTATTTTACCTGTTTTTTTGTTTTTTTTTCATGTCGTTTTGACATCAAGGTGCCTGCTGGCACCCATTTTAAGTTTCAAGCAGTTGCATTAGTAGTTGAATAAGTAAATGTATGCAGCGGCACTTTTCCCCACCCTTCATTTGTACGCTCGTGATGGAAACCGCAATAATACCCACACATGGAAAATGCCTCCATAACTGCATGACAGTCCTGGCTGACCTTTAACTAACAGGAGGAGAATCAGTGCATGCGTGTCTACCAGATGAGCCGGCAGATTATGGATTCGCCACAAGCAAATATTCATGTTTATGTAGTCATACATAACAATCAATGAACTGGCGGGCACACCGAGCAAATTGCAAACATTCATATGGGTTCAGTGGGTGTAATACAGCAGGTAATTTAAGAAAGAATTGAACCGGGATGTAGGTCATGCTTGTTATTGGGAAAATAATTTACAACTACATTGTTTATGGACCGCAGCTGTGGCGCGCTGTTGATTTCCAAAGACAATACAATACAATTTGTCTCTTTATCTTTTTAAAAAAATGAAGGGGAAAATTTTATACGTTATTAATACATTAATGCATTGACAGAGTTATAGACTTTGCAAAATCATGATTTTGAGGTACAGCAGCCACACACAAATACATTTTAAGCGTATGTAAACACATTCTCTGTTCATTTATGATGAAATCTATTGAAATCAACAGCTAAGACCTGTAAATACGTACATGTTAAAGGGTTAGTTCATATGAAGCCACTAAAGGGATAGAAATTGGGAGAAAATATTAGTTTTAAAATAAATGAGCTCCAGTAAAGCACAATGTTGTGCTTTGTTGGGATTGTTGTTGTATTCAATGAAGACTTGACTGGTTGACTGCACTATTTTAAGCTTTAATATTAAGCTGAAAGATTCAGTTTCAGGCAGGATGGCCTGCTTTGTGATTGCAAAACTTCACATGAAAGATTTTGAGGTAAAGTATAGTAGACTGCTGACTCAATATATTGGCTGTTTATTAGTACTGACAGTGCATCCGGAAAGTATTCAGAGCGCTTCACTTTTTCCACATTTCTTTGTTACAGCCTTATTCCAAAATGGATTATATTCATTTATTTCATCAAAGTTCTACACACAATACCCACAATAAAAGAGGTTTTGGAAATTGTTGCAAATGTATTACAAATAAAAAAGCTGAAAATCACATGTACATCAGTATTCACAGCCTTTGCCGTGAAGCTCTAAATTGAGCTCAAGTACATTCTGTTTCCACTGATCATTCTTGAGATGCTTTAGTAGCTTAATTGGAGTTCACCTGTGGTAAATTCAGTTGATCGGACATGATTTGAAAAGGCATAAACCTGTCTATATAAGGTCCCAGGGTTGACAGTGCATGTCAAAGCACAAACCAAGCATGAAGACAAAGGAATTGTCTGTAGACCTCTGAGACAGGATTGTCTCGAGGCACAAGGCTGGGGAAAGTTACAGAAAAATATCTGCTGCTCTGAAATTTTCAATGAGCACAGTGGCCTCCATCATCCGTAAGTGGAAGATGTTTGGAACCACCAGGACTCCCCCTAGAGCTGGCCGGCCATCTAAGCTGAGTGATCGGGGGAGAAGGGCCTTAGTCAGGGAGGTGATCAATAACCCGATGGTCACTCTGTCTAAGCTCCAGCGTTCTTCTGCGGAGAGAGGAGAACCTTACAGAAGGACAACCATCTGTGCAGTAATCCACCAATCAGGCCTGTATGGTAGAGTGGCCAGATGGAAGCCACTCCCCACCTGGAATTTGCCAAAAGGCATCTGAAGGACTCTCAGACCATAAGAAACAAAATTCTCTGGTCTGATGAGACTAAAAATTGAATATTTAGAGTGAATGCCAGGCGTTACGTTTGGAGAAAACCAGGCACCGCTCATCACCAGGCTAATACCATCCCTACAGTGAAGCATGGTGGTGGCAGCATCATGCTGTGGGGATGTTTTTCAGCAGCAGGAACTGGAAGACTAGTCAGGATAGAGGGAAAGAAGAATGCAGCAATGTACAGAGACATCCTTAATGAAAACCAGCTTCACGGTGCTTTTGAGCTCAGACTTGGGCGACGGTTCATCTTCCAGCAGGACAATGACCCAAAGCACACCGCCAAAATATCAATGGAGTGGCTTCACAACAACTCTGTGAACGTCGTTGAGTGGCCCAGCCAGAGCCCAGACATAAATCCTATTGAACATCTCTGGAGAAATCTGAAAATGGCTGTACACCGTCGCTTCCTATCCAACCTGATAAAGCTTGAGAGGTACTGCAAAGAGGAATGGGCAAAAATTCCCAAAGACAAGTGTGCCAAGCTTGTGGCATCATATTTAAAAAGACTTGAGGCTGTAATTGCTGCCAAAGGTGCATCAACAAAGTATTGAGCAAAGGCTGTGAAAACTGATGTACATGTGATTTTTCAGCATTTTTTATTTTTAATACTGTAAATTTGCAACAATTTTAAAAGTCTTTTTTCACATTGTCATTATGGGGTATTGTGTGTAGAGTTTTGAGGAAATAAATGAGTTTAATCCATTGTATAATAAGGCTGAAACAGACAGTAAAAAAAATGTGGAAAAAGTGAAGTGCTGTGAATACTTTTCGGATGCACTATACATGACATATTCTAGATCCCTAATCTTACTAAATTTCTAAAACCAACAACTACCTTAATAACTGTTAATATGCTATTAATTAATACTTTATTGAGTTTAAAGTCTGTGGTAATACATAATGGATTGGTAATGGTGTGAATTGTAAAATAAAGTGTTACTGAAAAAGAAAATTTGATGACACTTTACGGTAAGGGTGCATGAACTCATGTTAATGCAATTATTATTATTCATTCATTAGTATCTCATGAATTATCAGAAACAAACTTGAGATCATTGTTTTTAATCATGACATGAGTTCATGGATGTCCAACACATTAAGACATTAATTAAGATACGTAGATCTTTTTTTTTTTTTCAACAGTTCATGTTTTGAAGGCTACCCGGTGGCGCAGTGGGTAGCATGATCACCTCACAGCAAGAAGGTCGCTGGTTCGAGCCTCGGCTGGGTCAGTTGACATTTCTGTGTGGAGTTTGCATGTTCTCCCTGTGTTGGGGTGGGTTTCCTCCGGGTGCTCCGGTGTCCCCCACAGTCCAAAGACATGTGCTCTAGGTTAAATAGGTAAGCTAAATTGGCCCTAGTGTATGTGTGTGATTGAGTGTGTATGGGTGTTTCCCAGTGATGGGTTGCAGCTGCGTAAAACATATGCTGTATAAGTTTTTTTTTTTCTTTTTTAAATATTTCCCAAATTATGTTTAACAGAGCAAGGACATTTCTACAGTATGTCTGATAATATTTTTTGTTCTGGAGAATGTCTTATTTGTTTTATTTTGACTAGAATGAAAGCAGTTTTGAATTTTTTAAACACCATTTTAAGGACAAAATTATTAGCCCCTTAAGCTATATTTTTTTTCGATAGTCTACAGAACAAACCATCGTTATACAATAACTTGCCTAATTACCCTAACCTGCCTAGTTAACCTAATTAACCTAGTTAAGCCTTTAAATGTCACTTTAAGCTGTATAGAAGTGTCTTGAATAATATCTAGTAAAATATTATGTACTGTCATCATGGCAAAGATAAAATAAATCAGTTATTAGAAATTAGTTAGTAAAACTATTATGTGTAGAAATGTGTTGAAAAAATCTTCTCTCCGTTAAACAGAAATTGGGGAAAAAAAATAAGCTAATAATTTATAATTTGGTCACACTTTATTTTAAGGTACAATTCTTGCTATTAACAAACCATTAACTAAGACTTTTACTCAGTAAAGTAGTCATTTGAGTTTGGGTTTATGCATTGGGTATAGGATTAGGGAGAATAAGGTCATACTTTATAAGTACTAATAAACAGCCAATATCTTAATAATAGGCAGCAGTTGTTAATAGTATTTATTATATATTAATATATTTATTGAAATATGGAACTGGTATTTAAGGGATACCCATAATTGTACAATTACATGCACAGAATAACACTTCTCATGCATGACTATTTGATGATTCCATAAATATATCTTCTTCCACAATGGACAGTAAAGACCTCTTTCTGTGAACAAAGAAAGCATTGTGATCATGTGTAATAAACCATAAACATGATAATGTACATTAATTAAGGTGTTTTTCATCCATGAGGTTAAGGTGTTGTTGAACTCGTGAATGAAATTATTTGAAATCATGCTAGTGTCTGATAATTTGAGATATTTTCACAATTTACAAATAGGTTGTTGGTAATTCATGTGCCCTTACTATAAAGTGTTATCAAATGTTATATATAGACAGCAAAATTAGTGTTTTTCTGGGAAATGCAATAATTTGGCCGGGGAATGCAAAACATTTGAAAATAAATGCAAAATATCTCAAGAGAATGTAATACTTTTGCTAGATAATGCAGAAGGTTTGCAAACAAATGTAAAGATTGTCAAGAAATTGTATAGGGGAATTACCAACCCATGTCACACGGGTTCAACCGTGCATACCGGTTGCAATAGCAAACATGTTGTGTTGTGCGGTAGGATGCCAAAATCGACTTAAATTTTACAGTACACCACACTGCTTTTAATGCCAACCGCCGACTTCTTTGGCTAACAGCCATCAGAAGAGCTGAATGGAGTGAGGACCTAATTAAAAATGCTGGACTCTGCAGTTCTCATTTCATATTAGGTAAGTTCATGCTCTGCTGAATCAAACACATTACTCGTTTTTGATTGCAGCAATGATTTCAGCAAAAACAGTTAAATATGGTTAATTAAACTGCGGACACTGAATGCTTAGTTCCCATACCCTGCTGTACAGGTGCGGTTCGCTGTCAGAATGCAGTTGTTCTGCTTGTTGATGATTACCCAGGCCTTGTATAGCTCCGTCCACTTTTTTTGTCTTTGGCTAGGCAGAACCTCGGTTTTTAGCACTACAAAGTTTTGAATCTGGTAATCATGGAACATTATTTCTTGCACATGACCACACAGAACAAGACTTGTAGGCCTTAAACTCCTTTCTTGTAAAATCACTTGGAGTTTCAATGAGATAATTGCATATTTCGGGCTGGATGCTTGGCCGTTTCATCTTATCCAATATCCATTGGGAGGGTGCTATCGCATATGGACCTGTCAGACGAACGCCGCTCACTTTAACGTTCATTTTGCAGAATAACTGTGCTTATCACTGGGTGACAAGCTGTTATAATACGCTGAAAGCATTATGTAAATAATATATATATATATTTAATATGTAAGTTAATAACATATTACATAATAAGTTAATATGTAATCAATATAACTTATCTCTAATACAACAACAAACTCCGTATTGGATGTCATTCCCTCGCTGTAAATGCTAGCGCTCCTGTTTTTTTTTTTATAAACCGGTAATTCGCCTATTTGTTTGCTTGACAATGCAGACGATCGGAGAGTGAATCCAAACGTTTTCTGGGAAATGCACTATTTTTGCTAGACAATGCAAGAGATTGTCATTTCATATGGTCTTACATGAAAAAAGAACTGCTTTAAGATACTTTAAGATCTTTTATGGGTTTATAATGACATAAGGGACAAGTAAACAATGACAGGACATTCATTTTTCAGATAAGCCATCATTTAGACGACAACAAAATACTCCTTTTAAATCATTGAATAAAGATAAAGTCATGAAAGAGACATGGTGTTAGACATCCAGCGAACCAGTTTGACCTCAGCACACAGAACGCATCGTAAACAGTGAAATACTGCCAACGGGAATCAGCGTCTCTATCCCTGTCCTTATGCTGTATATCTCTCTGTATAAGCAGTGATCCCTCACTGGATCTCAAAGTGAGGGATTTGCCACAGAGCAGAGACAGATGTGCCATGCCCCGTCCTCTCTTACCACAGTCTATTTGTTTAGCAGGATTACAGCCTGTCATCTCCGGGGGCCGAGGCTCTCTTAAAGGGCCGGTGCACCCAAAGGACCCATTCACATAACCAGTTTGTCCCTGAATGGACTCCCACCTCCATTTACCTATCGGGACACCAATTCTCTCTCAGCCAGGGATGTGTTTCCCAAACAAGAACGTAACTCATGGCTAAACTACTACAGTGTGATGTATTGTTTGGGAAATTAACAATGTTGTGACAAGTGTTTTCCAAAACCATAGTTGCCCTGTCGGAGCAACGTTCGGATAGCCTAGTGCAAGGGTGTCCAATCCTGTTCCTGGAGATCTACCTTCATGCAGAGTTCAGCTGCAACCTTGATCATACACACATGTCTTTAATTACCAAGTGCTCCTTTAGGTCCTACTTAGTTGGTTTAGTTGTATTTGATCAGGGTTGAGCTGAACTAGGCCAGGGGTGCCCAATACGGTTCCTGGAGATCTACTTTCCTGCAGAGTTCAGCTCCAACCCTGATCAAACACAACTAAACTAACTAAGTAGGACCTGACAGAGCACTTGGTAATTAAAGACAGGTCCGTATGATCAAGGTTGCAGCTGAACTCTGCAGGAAGGTAGATCTCCAGGAACAGGATTGGGCACCCCTGGCCTAGTGTGAGTACACCCTCAGAGTAAACACAGCAAGAAACTAACTCGCAAACTACATCGAAATCTTGAACGGATGGTTGGAACTACACATCTAGAGCTATAGTTAGAGATAAACTATAGCTCTAGATGTGTAGTTCCAACCATCCATCCAAGATTTCGATGCTGTTTGTGAATATTTGTTGGAACGATGGCTTTAGGAAACACCAATTATGTTTGTAAAGACTTGTGAACTTAGTTGGCTAACAATGGTTTTGGGAAACCCACCCCTGAATGTTTTTCAACAGGTCTGAATGGGAAATGGATGTTGATTTGATCCAGAGCATGTGATGACACCTCTGACACAGTCCTCATGGGCTCTGTGATAAATATTTAAAGAGCGAGAGAAAGAAATGTTTGATTGGAAAGAGAGAGAATTATGTGGGAAAACGGAGTGGGTGTGCGAGGAGGAAAGATGGAAGGCAAATGGCAGTCGACACGCTGCGCTGATTAGATATTCCTTTTGAAGGTAGGTGTGATGTCAGGTTTACTTTGAGAGGCTTTCTGAGGTTGATGTTTCTGGGGTAACAAAGATGTGTCGAAGAAACATTCGCTGATGTGAAGACTTTGTTACTCGCTTTCCTGTGGCACTTTGCATACAGCTGGCTGCTAATTTATTGAGCGTTGATGTTTGGCATCTTGTGGGCAGACATGTTTGACTAACATTATCTGCCGTGGAGGGTTCACGACATCTTTATTTTCACACAATGTGAATGGTTTTTATGTGCTGTGAAGATTATGCATAAACAACATGCTTAAAAAAACATAAATGTCCAATGAAAACTTTTATTTCTCAGGACTTTGAAGGAATAGTTCAGTCTAAAATGGAAGTATCCTTATATTCTCCTGTAAAATACAACAGGAGAAGTTTTCTATTTTATTGTGGACATCTTTCAAACTGCAATAATGAAAACCATACATTTACACTATAAAATTGGCCAGTGGTGCATTATTTTACAGTCCCTAACCCATAGTTATCTTACAAACTTTTATGATTTTTTTTTCATAATAAGAACATTATAAGTACATATTAAGATTTAAATTATTGTTTTTCTATTATTGTAATGTTCTGAATGCCAATATAAAACAACTCTTCCATTTATAACTCAACAAACCATGTTTGTTTATACATTCTACAACAAAATAATTGATTATAAAACATTTAAATGGATATATCACCCCCCAAATGATTATGTTCTGTTTATTTACTCACCCTCAGGGCGTCCGTGACTTTTCCTTCATCCATCCATCATCAGTTGCTTATCCTGGGCCGGATTGCAAGGACAGCAGCCTCAACAGGGAATCCCAGACTTGCCTTACTTCCTCCAGCACTACCAAGGGAATTGCAAGGCATTTCCAGGCAAGCGAGGAGACATAGTCCTTACAACATGTCACTGGTCTTTCCTGGGACCTCTTCCCAGTGGGACAAACTCAGAAAACATCCCCAGGTAGGTGTCCAGAAGGAAGCTAATTGCTTCCCCTTGATAGATAAAGTCTTCTTTATTTCTATATCACTGTAGGGCCTCGCACACGTAATACACAATTATGTAGTGCGTTAACTTTAAATTAGCTCAAAGGGAATATAACAGAGCTTAAAGCGGCTCCAAAAGAATCGACTCTCTTGAACTGAACAAACGACTCGTCCAGCGCTCGTTTGAACAGACAGGGCTGTTGACTCAAAAATGAATATTACTATTCGAACTAAAGTAAAACACTTTAATATTTAAGCAGGGTAACAAGACCTAGGTATAATGCATTAGCTTAAAAGTATACACAGGTCACTTTCCTTTCAATACAAAAGAGACTTTATTGACTACAAACAAAACTAACAAAAACACACATACACACACGCATTCATACTGGTTGCAGACAAGGAATAGAAGGAAAGAAGAGTTTAGGAGAGATGTGATGTAAAACCTCAAGGTGTAAAACCTAACCAAGCGAACCAAATAATCAATTCAACCTTTACTGTGTCTTAGACAGGGTTATCTATCATTTAACATGATTAGCAGATCATACACCAGTTCAGCAATGGATCTGGAGATGTACTTGCGTTCCGTAGTGATGTGGTGAAATCCCTCCGTGGAGCGGGATTCCCACATGAGTTCGCTGGGGTTTGGCTGGTCGTTGAAGTGACGTCTCTGAGGCTGGTGATGAATGAAGTCCAGTAGTTTAAGTTAGAGACGGCCAAACGGTTGTCGTGTTGACAGGTTTCGCGGCGCAACTTAACTAGACTCTCGACGGAAAGAAAAGAAAGAAGAGTAAACGGGAGATGGGGAAGTTTGAGGCTGGTCTCAACCCATCTTAATGTCCAAGTCCAGCTGGACTGGACCCGGAGAAGAGTTGTCCTCAACTCACAACAGCTGCTGCTGCTTCGCTGGCTTTCGCCCCTCGCCTCTCTGCCGTTCTGCCCTCGCCTCGCCTAGCCCAAAGAATGTCTTGGGAGATGGGTTATATCACCCAATGTTTCCGGCCCCTCGTAGAGCTGGATCAGTAAGGCATTGTCCGTGGACCTGCGTGACAATCCCATGTCGTCACATGCACTTTGGCGTGACTTACTCACATGAGCCATGGTGCTCAGACATATAGCATTAACCATACAATTTTAATATGAACATGATACATTTTACATATCTATAATTAAAAAGGAATGAAAGAGAAAGGATTTCACTCATTCATCTCAAATAACATACACGTAATGGTACATTTGTAATAACTTAAAGCATAATGGGTTATCCATGATTAATGCATTCTTAACATATACAGGATTCAGGTGTTATACAAGAGCAATAACATTACATTTCATTAAAAGTCCGCTATCATCGTTTTGAGGATGATCTGATGAACTTTAATGTTTGGTGATAGTTTTAAATTTCAGAGAGGATTTTGATTCTCTGTTTTGGACCAAAGTCAGTCAATTTTCCGTCTTGCATGGGGGCTGGAAAACCCCATTTCCTGAGGTCAAACACGAGCTCTTTGTTAAGAAAATTGTGTTCTCGTGATCAGTTACCCGTTCGTCTTGAGTTAACTTGGTCAGGATAGTGGGTCCGATGACACTTCACGAGTCCGACAGCCTCAAGGCATGCGCTTCCTGGTCTGTTGCAACAAATGTGGCCTGACCTTCTGATTTTGGTCAGAGACCAAAAACGGCTCTCGATCAAGGTGATTCTGATCACAGGTGTCGACTCAGTTATAGGTGTCTGCATTGAGTCCCCACATCACTTTTATAATGTAGCCCCAACCAAGCAAGCCAGATGTGACAGTGGCAAGGAACCAAAACTCTATTAATTGATAGACGTGGCCAACAAGCCAGGGCCAGTCAAGGTGACGAGTTCTCCTCTGGCCAAATCTAAAGGGGCAAAGCTGCAGTCTAAGACATTGGTTAACTTGACTCATCATTTAGAAGTTGCAGGTCCATGTAGGCTTATCACTTCAGACTAGCCAAAGGGAGGAGTCTTGCGGCCTTGACTCAATGACCACGACAATCATGTGCCGAATTATGTGAACCTTGGGATTAAACTTTTTATCTGAGATCTTGCCCTTTCGGTCGACCATGATGAGAATAGGAACATGGATTGATTGGTAAATAATAAAAAAAAACAAGCAATCTATAGGTTACAGTAGCAAGGAACCAAAACTCCACCAATTGACAAAATCGGTAAACAATATTACTATTGTTGTTGTCATTTTAATCGACAACAACTTGAATTGGTGTCTTTAATTGTTGTTTTAAACAATTAAGACTGCACTAAAAGGAAGGGCAAATGCAAAATTCATTGTATTTTGTACACTGACAATAAAGATTCTGATTCTGATATTTCTGATTCTCAACAAACCTTGAGAAAAACCAGCCTCAGTCAAGGGGACCAGTTCTCTTCTGGCCAAACATAAAGGAGCAAAGCTGCAGTCTACGACATTGGTTGGCTTAGTAGAAGTTGCAGATCCATGTAGGGTTATCACTTCAGACTAGCCAAAGGGATCATTGCAGAGGTTTGCCTGTCACTGGGGTATTTGCAAGACTCAGTCCTGTGTTCTTGACTTATCAATGACCACAACAACCTTCTGCCAACTCCAAGATTATGTGAACCTTGGGATTAAACCTTGTATCCGAGATCTTGTCCTTTCAGTAATGACCCAAACCTCATGACCACGATGAGAGTAGGAACGTGGATTGATTGTTAAAAAAAAAAAAAAAAAAATCCAGAGATGATAGTAGCAGGCAACAAAAACTCCACCAACTGACGAAAGTAATGAACAAACCTTGGGAGAAAGCAGGCTCAGTTGAGGTGACCAGTTCTCCTCTGGCCAAACGTAAAGCTGCAGTCTAAGACATTGGTTGGCTTGAGAATGTTGAGCCTTCATCATTTAGAAGTTGCAGGTCAACAACGATTAACAACAACAACCATCTGCCAGATCAAAGATTATGTGAACTTTGGGATTAAACCTTGTCCTTTTTGTCATGACCCAAACCTCAAGACCATAGAGTAGGAACATATATTGATTGGTTAATCGGGAGCTTTGCCTTTTGTCTCAGCTCCTTCTTCACCCAAACAGACTGGTACACTGACCACATTGCTGTGTCACTCGTTTACAAACTGTCCCTGTCTACACTATGCAGGTCCAGGCCTGATGAACCTAAACAGGACAACATCCTCTGCAAATAGCAAAGAGGATATCCTGTGGTCCCTGAACCAGACCTCCTCCAGCCCCAGGCTGCACCTAGAAATTCTGTCTATAAAAATAAATGAACAGAACCAGTGACAAAGGCCAGCCCTGGGAGAACAACATACTGCCAGCAATGGGAAGCTCCTGCTCCGACTTGACCCCATACTCCCATAGCACCCCACAGAGAATGACATGAGGGACACAGATGAATGCATTCTCCTGGTCCTTTTTTTTTCTTCAGATCATATTTTTTAGTTGAACAATAAAGAAGAATTTTAGCTTAAACTGAAGTCCTTGATGATTCATAAAATGAGAAGCACTTTGAGAGTTCCTTTCATTCACAGCAACCATTCCAACCAACATTTCTTACTATTAGCATATGTTGGAACCAATTATGTTTTCAGTTTTTCAGTTGCAATATTATGTTTGATATTGCAACATTCAGATTTTTTACTGCTTGTTTGATCAATGTTATCCCAGCAGACACACAACATCATAAGATGTTAATCTTAGGTTAGATTTAAGTCTGCACGTCTAAGGACAATGTTATTTTGACGTCCAATACCAACGTGACATGACATTGATATTTGGTTGATTTTAGGTTGTGTTGGAAAGTGACCAAAATCCAACGTCAAGCCAACATCTTAAACCAACGTCATATTGACATCAAATAATGACATTTATTCGTCAGGTATGGTGACCAAAATCCAACGTTTGATAGACGTAATAGTAGTAATGTCCACACAACGTCATGCTGTAACATCATTAGACGTTGATCTTTGGTTGATTTTAGGTTGTGTTGGAAAGTGACCAAAATCCAACGTCAAGGATACATCTTAAACCAATGTCATATTGACATCAAATACTGACATTTATTCGTCAGGTATGGCAACCAAAATTCAACGTCTGATAAACGTCACATTGGCAACATCCACTCAAAGTCATGCTGTAACATCATTAGACATTGATATTTTGTTGTTTTCAGGTTGTGTTGGAAAGTAACCAAAATGCAATGTCTGTCCGACGTTGGACATTGACATCGGCCTAATGTTGGGTTCTGGCATCAATTCCAATCAAAATGCAACGTCCCACGGCGTTGGGGTAAAACAGGGCTATTCAATTGGTGGCCCGCGGGCCGAACCCGGCCCCCGAGGCAATTTGTTCCGGCCCTCCAAATAGTGACCAAGACATCAAAAATAAATTTAGTTCAGTCGAAAAACGGCCGCTATAGTAATGAAGTGACGTGCGTCTGTTCAATACATGCCAATATGCATGCACTTTGGATTAGCTATAGCAGCAAGCCATTGACATATTGTGTCTTTTCCGCATGCAAGTACATTATTTCCAATGGAGACGTGCACATATTGGAAGGGGTGCGCGCACAGCTCGCAAGCGGACCGACGCACTTGCGCCCTGCAGGTGCACACAGTAGAAATAATCTCACGCTGTAGTGGTGAGAGTTGTGCGTGGCATTCAGTGCAATGTAAACAAAAGATATGTTAGATGAATTATTAAAAATTAATAAAATGATTATGTATGAACGCAGATAATAACAACAGTTAATTTAAATTCTTAGCTAATATATAGCTTAAATTAACATTAGACAAATACTATTTTTATTTATTCTTATTTTTATTAATTTATTCATTGTTCTGTCATTTAATTTCATTGTAAAATTATCCCTCATGTTTAAATCAAAAACTTTTTCATTTAGCTTTAAGTCCAAAGAGAGAAACGGACTATTGTTTGTTTTTTATTAATATTTTGTGCTGTATTTGGTTACTGAGCTGCAATAAACAACACTTTAAAATATAAGCAGTTTTCTTGTGATTTTCTAAACTGATAGTGTTTTAAATTTAATAAATGCATAATAATGGTGATTACTGTAAAACCATGATTATTCTTTAGACTATAATCGTACACCCAAAATCTATCATCATTGCATCCCTAATTGTTAAGCAGTTTAAAACAACATATGTATGTGTCTGAATGTAGAAGAAGCCTACTTCAGCAATACACTGATTTTGTGCTTCGAAATACATTTGGATATGCATGTAAAAAAAGCCACATTGTACAATACAGTGATGTTATGTAGTTTCAAAACGCAACATATTAACATTTTAATGTAGAAAAAGTCAACGTGGGTGTCTTAAGGAGCAAAAATACAGCATATGAGCTCTTATATTGCTGTTGTGTCATCACTTATATTGCAAATCACTCCGGCCCCTCGTTTGGGATGCTTTTCATGAACTGGCCCCCATGACAAACTAATTGAATAGCCCTGGGGTAAAACATCAATCTGATGTTATGTTGACGTCCTGTGCCTGCTGGGATCTATCTTCGCAGTATAAAAGTAGTATAATCATAAATAAAATAAATCAACTCCAGAAATGTATATCAGGGCATGACATCTATCTATCTATCCATCCATCCATCCATTCGACCGAGTTTGTAGTCTGCCGTAGAGTTTTTAATTGTAACTGTTTATATATGAATGCATTTAAAACTAACATTTAACTTGTAATCAACAACATGAGTAAACGAAAATATAATAAATTATTATAATAATAAATTCATTATACAGTTACGAGAGGGAATACAATCCACAAAGAGCAGTAAATGTGTCAGGTGCTTTCGCAAACAAAAACATCTTTGCTAACCGTTGCAATCTAATGTGAGTGACAGATTTGCTGAAGGTGAGGGATTATTGCTTTTATCTGTAGGATAGAAGAAAACTGTCATGCAGGGAGGAAAAAATACAAAAAGGGAACGAAATGAAGACAGATTCCAGATTCCAGATTCCAGGATCTATATAAGTAACTTGTACACTCTAAAAAATGCTGGGTTGGTTTTTTAACCCAAATGCTGGGTTGAGACTGCTAGGTCACAAAATTGGGTTGATTTAACCCAATTTGGGTTGAAAGTCGATCTTGATCTATAACCCAGCAGTGCTGGGTTGGGAACGCGGACGTGAAAGAGAACACGCACGTCACATCAACATGCAGGGACATCAACGTGAGAAACCGCCATTTTCTTTGCGCCGTCTTTAGAGGGAAGCGAGTGAAATTCTGTCTAAGACGTAAGTTATTCAGTGTGTATTTAACAACTTTCATAAGAAATAACACATTTAGTTTACAGTATAATGTATATACGCACTTTTTTTAAACCTCACTTTTTTTTAAACCTAACCACTACGCGACGACCGCGCTTCGCCTCGGGGCCGGACCTGCGTCGCCTCACGACCGGACCTGCTGCTCGCCTCGCGACCATGCTCGCGACCGGACCTGCTACTTCACTTCGCGGCCGGACCTGCTACTTCACTTCGCGGCCGGACCTGCTGCTCGCCTCGCGACAGGACCTGCTACTTCACTTCGCGGCAGGACCTGCTGCTCGCCTCGCGGCCGGACCTGCTGCTCGCCTCGCGACCGGACCTGCTACTTCACTTCGCGGCCGGACCTGCTGCTCGCCTCGCGACCGGACCTGCTACTTTACTTCGCGGCCGGACCTGTGGCTTTGTGAATGGGAAAGCGCGCGTGACATCGGAAGGAGCTTGAAAAGATAAGGTAATTTCCTTAATTTTTTAATATTATTTTTTTATAGGCAAAGTCCCTTTATTCTAGAGTCTTTGGTATCTACTTTGTTAGATTTTATAAGCCCCACACCAAGGATAGTTAGGATAATTTAGGAGCTTTTTGTTGTAATAAAATGCCTTTTGAATGACAGATTTCTCTGTGTAGGTTAGGTAATGGCAGCACGTACTGTGATTTGTATTCTTAAGCTGTAAAACAGTAAGTAGTATTTTTACTCCTGTACTTCTTAAATTGATTTTTGTAACAATACTTTGATGCATAAGAGTGTTAAATTCAGCTTCTCTAACGATGTTTTTTTTTGGTCAGAACATACTTAATAATTTTCCTGCTCTGCTTGTACATGTTGTTTAGCTGTACATTGAATAGCAAATGTTATTAGTTTACTGTGAGCCTTTTACATTGTAGACATGATTTGAGAGAACTGTTATCTTTAATTAATCCTGTACGTATGGCTATTTTGATGCAGACGTCTCAGCTTGGGCTAAATCCAACCTAATCATCTTCGAAAAAAGTTTGACCACCATTTTATGTGACACCCTGGATAATTATGATCATTTAGGAGTATTTTTGTGATAAAGTGACTTTTGGCTGATCTTTTTTACTTAATTTTGCTAAAATGCTTCTGCTTCTGTTATTCTTTTTCAGATGAATGAATATGTGCAAACCAAACTAAAAGAGTGGAATCTTCAAGAGGGAATCCCCACATGTGAAGGTATGTAGTAATATTTTACTTTGTTCATTGTAATCATTAGGGCTGCCCTTGTCTAAAGATTTGTCTGGTTGACTTGTGATGTTCATGTGAAGCATTAGTTGAATAATTACACATTTATTAATAAACCATCATTCATTCATTTTCTTGTCTGCTTTGTCCCTTGCGGGGTCGCCACAGCGGAATGAACCGCCAACTTATCCAGCATGATTTTACGCAGCGGATGCCCTTCCAGCCGCAACCCATCTCTGGGAACTTCCACACACACATTCACAATCATACACTATGGACAATTTAGCTTCCCCAATTCACCTGTACTGCATGTCTTTGGACTGTGGGGGAAACCGGAGCACCCGGAGGAAACCCACGCGAACGCAGGGAGAACATGCAAACTCCACACAGAAACACCAACTGACCCAGCCCAGCCGAGGTTCGAACCTGCAACCCAGCGACGTTCTTGCTGTGAGGCAACAGCACTACCTACTGCGCCACTGCGTTGCCCCTTTAATAAACCATATAAATCATAATTAATAATGATTGCATAATGCTTTTCTTACAGTTATTTTATTAATAATGAATGTTATTTTTATGTTTGTTATTAGGGTGGCATGGGGGTGCAGTGGTTAGTGCTGTCGCCTTACAGCAAGCAGGTCGCTGGTTCGAGCTTCAGCAGGGTCAGTTGGTGTTTCTGTGTGGAGTTTGCATGTTCTCCCCGTGTTGGCGTGGGTTTCCTCTGGGTGCTCCGGTTTCCCCCACAGTCTAAAGACATGCGGTGTTGGTGAATTGGGTAAGCTAAATTGTCCGTAGTGTGTGTATGTGTGTGTGAGAATGAGAGTGTGTGGGTGTTTCCTAGTGATGGGTTGCAGCTGGAAGGGCATCTGCTGCGTAAAACATATAAGTTGGCGGTTCATTCCGCTGGGCTGACCGCTGATTAATAAAAGGACTAAGCCGAAAGGAAAATGAATGAATGAATGAATGTTTGTTATTATAAAATAAAAATGAAAACTATAATTTTGCATCTGTTTAACAGAAACATTTTTTTTAAATCATGTAAATATAATTTCTTTATTGACAAATAATTTTTAGTAAGTAGGGAGTGATTTGGTCACAGCTATGGCTTATATTTCTCTAATGTTTTGTGATAAGATGCTTTATATTGATAGTGAATGCAACAAACTCTATATGGCCTGTAAGTTTAACATGAATTGAGAAAGCACTGGGTAGCAGTTCTGCATTTTCATTTAAGGAGATGTCCACTTCCAACTAAAAGATTCACACATAATGTACTCACCCCCTTGTCACCCGAGATGTTCATGTCTTTTTTTCTTCAGTCGTAAAGAAATTGTTTGTTTTGAGTTTTTTTAGGAAAACATTTCAGCATTTTTCTCCATCTCCATGGACTGAGATGGTGCCTCAATTTTGAACTTTCAAAAGAAAATTTTAATGCGGCTTCAAATGATCCCAAATGTGGTTGCAAACAATCCCTGCTGAGGAAGAAGGGTCTTATCTATTTTCATTAAGGTAATACAATCAAAATACCTAATAATTTCAAATGCTCACTTTGCCTTACTCTGCCTGAACTCTGTGTAAAATATAGTCAGAGTGTTCAGTACCCAAACTTTCTTGAGCTAGAATACACACAGTTCAGACAAGGCAGAGCAAGACAAGATGAATGTTTGACATTGAAAAGTATTTAAATTGTATTTTTTAATGAAGAAAAAAAAGAAGATTGTGTTATTTAAGACCCTTCTTTCTCGTCTGAGGTTGTTTACAACTGCATTTGTGATGGTTTGCAGTGGAATTTAAACTGCATTTTGGAAGTTTATGCATCAAGTCATCTGCATCTGGGCCAAGAAGTTGCAGCATAGTGCCATGGTCAGTTTTTAACTAATGCCAACTCTGGCTGATAGCTTGGTGTGTTATGATCCTTTTTGCTCCTACAGGTATTTTAGGTGTTCTAAAGTTAACTAACTTGTACACTTTTGAGTTCTTAATCAATTTTTTTTTATTTTGTATTTTTTCAGATCGGGACCAATATGGCTGAGTATCTTCGTCCATTCAATTCAAGAGTCCATTGAATTTCCGTATGTTCTCATGCTTGGAGACCACCACTGCTTACAAGCCTTTGCTATAATAAATGGCACAGCACGTGAGCAAAGTACATTTCTTGCTGCAGTGGACGTTTGCTTTAAAGCATTCTACATCTTTGGTGTGAACTACCCCGAGCAGTGTTCCCTGGTTTGGCAGTTTCTACAGACTGTGGTGTATGGAGTTCCTGTGCAGGGGACACTGGCAGTAAGAGTTCTGCAAGCATTAATTTTTACTGACAAACAGTAATTATTAACACTGTGACCTCACCGCTTCCTTGGATTCTGTGTACTTCAACTTGTACACCTTTACTTCTAAATACAGTTGAAGTCAGAATTATTAGCCCCCGTTTGTTTGTTTCCAATTTCTGTTTAACGGAGAGAAGATTTCTTTAACACATTTCTAATCATAATAGTTTTAATAACTCATCTCTAATAACTGATTTATTTTATCTTTGTCATGATGACAGTAAATAATATTTGACTAGATATATTTCAAGACACTTCTATACAGCTTAAAGAGACATTTAAAGGCTTAATTAGGTTAATTAGGTTAACTAGGCAGGCTAGGGTAATTAGGCAAGTTATTGTGTAACGATTGTTTGTTCTGTAGTTTCCAGACGAAATAAAACAAATAAGTCTTTCTCCAGATGAAAAACTATTATCAGACATACTGTGAAAATTTCCTGAATCTGTTAAACATCATTTAGGAAATATTTAAAAAGAAAAAAAAAAATCAAAGAGGGGCTAATACTTCAACTTCAACTGTACTTCAAAACTGCAATGAATCGTACTGTGACCGCTTTTCTCACATGGTATCTTGACGCTCATGCATGTAAATGTTTGTGCACGTTATCAAATGTTTTCATGTTGTAAATGCATATTTTCTTGTAAGTAAATTTGTCTTCAGTCAGTTTGATGCACTTTCATTATTCTAAATATATTTTTCTTCTACACTGCAGTTACATTGCAACTAATGTGACTCTTTTATATCTCAGGATCTGTTGATGTTTGCACGTGATTGTTCAAGTAAAAGTTATGAAATGTTTTCCTATTTTAAATTTGTTTTCTCAAAGTAAATGCTTCTGTCTTCAGCTTTCATTATTACTTCTGCAGTACATCTGTTATTTCTTCTAAACTGCATTTACATTGCAATTGATCATCTTTACTGATGAGTCCTTTATATCTCAGGATATATTGATGTTTGCACATAATTGTTAAAGGGAAGGTTATAAAATGTTTTTTTTTTTATTTTTTCCTAATCTTAAATTTGTATTTTCTTAGTTTTTTTTGTTTAGTTTTTTCAGTCAGATTGATGTCATTCCATTATTACGTTTACATATGTTTTCTACATTGCAGTTGATGATTTATATATATGAGGATATGTTGATGTTTGTGCACAAATTTGTATTAGTAATTTAAGTTAATCATTCTGACTTCAGTCATTTAGATGCATTTTCATTATTACTTCTACATACTTTTATTTTCCTCTACTCTGCAATTACATTGCAGTTGATGATTTATATATATGAGGATATGTTGATGTTTGTGCACAAATTTGTATTAGTAATTTAAGTTAATCATTCTGACTTCAGTCATTTAGATGCATTTTCATTATTACTTCTACATACTTTTATTTTCCTCTACTCTGCAATTACATTGCAGTTGATTCTTACTGATGATTCCTGATTTATGCATGATGTAAATGTTACTATGACTTCAGTCTGATGCATTGTTACTGACTTTAGTCACAGTGTTTCTGTCATTTCTGTTATTGAAATTGTCTTAATGCTGAAGTGAAAATGGGAAAAATGTTTTAAATTCATATGGACACATTTTTTATGTTTTGTCATAAATAAAATTACATTACTAAAGTATGTATTACTGTAGAATTGTTTTTATTTTAGTAATTTTAATCACCAGGTTCTAGATTAAATTTCTGACCCATTTTTGGGTTACATTCAACCCAGCAGTGTAGTAACTTTTAACTAATAGTTGGGTTAAAAATCACAACCCAACATGCTGGGTTAAACGTGTAACCCAATTTTTTGGGTTAAAGTAACCCAGCGTTGGGTTCGTCCCTTTTTTACCCAGCGTTGGGTTACCAAAACAACCCAAATTGGGTTGTTTTCAACCCAGCATTTTTTAGTGTGTACAGCTTGTGTCACTCGCATCAGTTTCTGTTTAAGGTCTCTATAAGTAATTTCCACCAAAGATTTGTCCCAGTCCTAATGGATTAATTAAATTTACATAAATCCCATGCTGTAGAATTAACTTTTTTTTTATAAATGTCGAATTAGCTTATTTTAATTAACCAAACTGACCAAGCAGCAAAAATCCATTTTTTCAAGTCAACGTTAATGGAAGTAGCTTTACATCATGTGACTCTGCTCTAACTTCTAGTCTTTGCACTTCATTGGAGTGTGTAAACGCCACCGCTGTATTTCATTTGGGGAGTGAACTGACCACATAACCATCTGCTGTTGTGCTTGTTTTGGCCAATCTGCATGCACAATGCTTGGAGATCACATAAAGTCTCTCATAATAGACTGCATCTTCATATCCCATAACACCCATAATTTTCCATAATGTGCCTGCGGTTAGAGTCATATTTGTCTCCATGCCTGCCTATTAGATTGCATGTATGTCGATATGCCTTAAAGCAATGATTACTTTGCAGTCTATATGCAAAGTAAGTTTGGATGCAAAACTAGGAGTTTGGATGCAAAACTAAATTAATGGATGTAAAATGTATTTGTGGCTTTTTAGCTGATAATTTTGACTTTTCATACAATTCTGAGGGAAAAAAGGAAAGATTTGGTGAAAAAATGTGCATGCACACACAAAAGTTGTGATCAGTAAAACTTGATGGGAGAATGTGCACAGCTGTAAGTAAACTTCAAGTAAAAATGTTTAACTTAGATATTGACTTGACTAACTACTTTCAATCATCATAGGAGCTATAATCCTTATTAATTAAAATATATTCTGGCGTCCACTTTTAGCAAGGTTTCTATGCAGATTTTATAAATCAGACCCCTGGACCCTTTTTGCCTCGCTATTAAGAGTTTACAACTTGCAATGTATTACAAACCGAACGATTCAGACAAATATCTAAAAAGATAAAAAAGAATTAGTGTACAGAATATAATGTTTTCAGTGCAACAACGCTCAACAAGGCATCCCAAATGACGTGACAGGCAACATGCTGCCTCCCCGCCCACCTCCAAACACCACTCCAGTCAGGCACACACTGCACTAGCTCGCAAAATGGCTAGTAACATTAATGTAATCCTCCTATAACCAACAGCGGCCTCAACTGAAAAACCAGACATGGATAAATGCCTTCACTGCATACAAACAGTCACGCGCAGGCGGTGAGTTCTCCATCCGCCTCCCGTCTGAAAGGACCTTAATGCATTGTTTCTTCTGTGTGAATTTATATTATATGCACATATGCTGCAGTCCTGCTGATAACGGCATGGAACTATCAAACCACCCAAAGTCACTATCAAATCTTGTCCCGCGCCGCACTGTTGCGGAGTGTTGTTTGAAATAATTTCGGTCTCAGAGCCTATTTAGCTGTAAGAGCGCGGTGATTTGCATTGCTTTGAATTATTTTCTAAGATGAAAAATAATGCAAATGAAGTAGGTTATTAAATAAGTTTTTCAAAATCAGCCGGAAGTTAAGGCCTATTAAATACGTTTAAAAATAGTTAAATAAACGAGCAAATAAGAATCATAACACTGCCGCGCCCCCTTATCTGTCGGCGATCTCACTGGGGGACGATATGGCGATCTGAAAATGATATTGCCCAACACTAGCCGTGAGATAGCATTGGCCTGTCATAGCATATGGTCTGTTCTTCACGGAAGCTTTAACAGAAGCGTGTGCTGCATGTTCACCTGTGACGTAGGCTACTCAGCCTGTAGCCTAGGTTGGGTTTTTTACATATAATGTTGCATTACTTTTTATAGTTTATATAGCTATGAAATGAATGCTTAGCCTATTTCATTGTGACGATTAAGCAAGAATCATAATGCATTGCATATTCAGCTCATTCTTCAGTAGCCTCAACACAGGCTGGTATCCTAGATTTAAACTGATTGTTTATAAGAATGAGCGATTAATAGATTAATTGATCGTTAATTTAAATGATCATCGATCACAGGATTTTGTAGAAACTGACATCCCTAGTTCAAAGTAAAAAAAAAGAAGAAGAGAGATCATGCTTTTATGATGTTAGTTTTCATACATTAAAAAGATTTCAATCAGAGAAATCCTCTGGCTTTTTTCTTTTTTTGCTGTATCGAAAACATACCGAACCATGACACCACTGTGTCGTATCGAACCGAACCATGATATTTGTGAACCGTTACACCCCTAATATATATATATATATATATATATATATATATATATATATATATATATATATATATATATATATATATATATATATATATATATATATATATATATATTAGAGATGCCACAATTCTCAATACAATATTGAACCGTTCGGTACGACATCCACGGTTCAATATGCGCTTGTGAATTGCGGTTTTTTTCGGTTTTACGTTTAAATAATTTATGTGCGTTTTATTTCTCTCCGAATAGACTGTTTGTGTGTCCCTGTAAGTTTACGAGCTGAGATGAGGAAACTCCTCCCCGCGAGTAAATATTCAATCACTACAGGGCTCGAAAATAAGGACTGCCCGATGGCCCGGGGCCAGCATGGGAGACGCTCGGGCCAGTGTACAGAATGGTCACTGGCCCGATCGGGCCAGTGCTGCCTTGTCACAAAAGTTTGGCTGTGACTGTCTGTCAATTGCGTGCAAATACAATCTTAGGGTGCTTTCACACATAGACGTTTGTTTCGGAATCTGTCTCTTTCCCCCCCGTTAGCGCGGTTCGTTTGGTATATGCGAGTCCAGGAATCGCGCTCAAATCAGCGCCAAATCAATCGCTCCGAGATCGCCTGAATGAGGTGGTCTCTGCTCGATTGAGCAGATCGATTGTAGTGAGAAAACAAAACAATCCAACGAACTAAGGACCCAGGCTATACCACAGTGCATTATGATTGTGTAATAGCCATATATACGAATGATGATCAGGGCGAGATGTCATTCCTACCGGTAAATGTGCGTTTCGTGTCTAATGCGAAAGTGAAAGCATGCTGAAATATTAACGAGAGCTGTTTATCAGTTAGGAAGATTGAATGAAGTTACCAACTGATAATCTTTGCATATTTTAATCTTATAATATGTTATATTAGGCCTGTTGTTTTGTTCATTTCTGCACTGACAGCTCGAAAGAAAGATCAACATTGATCTGCTTCATGATCAAATGCATGATCTGATGATCGGTTCATCTATTTATTTGTAATTTAAGCCTATAATGCATAATTCTAGTCAACGTTTCTTTAATAGATTAATTCAATAGATTTTTACAAAACTTGACAACTGAAATGAGGCTCTGTATGAGAAAGTTTGACCTCTCTGATTTTTATTTATGTCTGTGGGTGTCAAAATTAAAGTGTACATTTTCGCTTATAAAATATATACACAACTGCTCAAAAGTTTGGGGTCAGTATAATTGTTAAATATTTTAAAATAAGCTTCTCCTGCTCACCAAGGCTGCATTTATTTCATCATAAATATAGCACACATTGTAAAATTGTAAAATGTTATTGCACTATAAAATAACTGTTTAAAAGTAGTTTATAATTTAATTTAATCATTTATTCCAGTGATTTTAAAGATAAATTTTCAGCTTCATTACTCCAGTCTTCAGAGTCACATGATCCTTCAGAAATCACTCTAATATTAATTATTATTGTTTTTATTATTATTATTATTATTATTATTATTATTATTATTATTATTATTAATGGTAATAGTAATAAAAGCAATAATGTCTGGAGTAATAATTTTATTTGAAACTACATACAATAAGAAAGCAGTTATTAAAAAGATTTATTTAATATTGAATGCCCAGTTTGTACATGGGCTACCAGCAGCTGTGAGATTTTAGTGTTATTTTTTTTTTTTTTATACAATACACTAGGAACTAGTGTACCTTTCTTGGCTTTGAAGTAAAATAAAGGAGTATTGCAATAAATCGTTTTTATTTTTTTCTCTTTCTTACTGTTCCTATTGCCTAAGCATAGAATAACAATAAAAAAAAACACTTATGTGTTAAGCCATCAGAACCGAACCGAACCGAAAACCGTGTTAAAAAACCGAGGTATGTATTGAACCGTAAGCTAACTGTATTGTTGCATCCCTAATATATATATATAATTTCTCATTTTATTTTAACACATCAATAGTTATGCGGTGGCCTCTTTCTTGACTGACAGAGAAACAGCAACATGTGCAGCATGACATCACGTTGTAGCAGAGACGCTATGCTATTGGTTAAATGCCGGCAAAGTAGAACACGGAAGCAGCTTGAAGCAGAAAGCACAAGTATGTTTGTGGTCTGGAGGTATTAAAAAGTTGATGACAACAACATTGCCATAGCAAACTGTGAGATATGTAAAATCGGAATTGCCTGCTGGGTATTTTAAGTTGAGGTGCTATTTGTTTTTATATTAATTTTTTTTATTTATATTTACTGTTGCACTAAAGTCTAAAAGTGAAGAATTGATGTTTTTTATTACTTGATTGTTCAAGCTACCTCACAGAAGTGCTCTATTTGTTAACATAGTTGTTGAATGTTAAAATAAGGTGAATTACAGTTTTTCTCAGTGGCTTTGGTGCATTTCTCACATCACTATTTACATTTGCACAACAGTTAATGCATTTCTCAAAACAATTAGTCATTTGTGCACATCATAGTAGCGGTTTCTCATTCCTTTCAACAAATTGCAAATGCTTTTGGACATGCATCAATTGCTTTCATACAACTCTCTGCTGTTTGTAACATTATCATTTGCTTATGTCATGTCAGTCAAAATGAACTAAACTTGTGGATGCTGAATAGTCATACCATATAAAACTAATAGTCTTCATTTCATTACTTGAGTCATTACATACAAAAATGTTGAACTAGTTGTCAAAATCTGTCAAGCAAATTTTATAGAAAAATTTAAATCTTTTTTTTTTTTCTGAAAAAGTCTTCTAAATTGAACAGTTTCATGAATGATTTACAGACCTGTGTATGTTGTAGGTTCAGTTCAAACATGTACTGCAATATTGTTTACAGTTGTGCACAGCTATACCCAAAGGGAGTTTATGTTTGTTGTAAATAAGGGTGTATTTATTCTTTTGCACAATGCTGTGAATAAATTAGTATTGCAAAGAGCAAATGCAGTAAAAATGTGAATCACACATATTCAGTGTCTTGTACTCAAATACCTCACTAAATGCAGTGATGTCTAACTTTACTGTAGTTTCCAAATGGCTCTGCAAATAGTCTTGATGTCTGCTGTCTTGAGCATTTTCAGGAAGTGTCACCAAAATCTGACTTTTTTGCATTGGAATAAATGTACAGAGTAAAGTGTCATAATGAAAACATGACAAAGTCATTTGACTATCTTGTTCATAAACAATGGTGGCAGGACTTTTCATTTTGATGACATTGACACTTTCATTGACATGAATACTTGCTTTTGAGGAATGAACTATCCATTTTGAGCAAGGGACACGCTTTTGCAGGTTATCCACTAGGTTTTGCAGTTTGTACTAATTGTTTTGAGAAATGCATTAACTGTTGTGCAAATGTAAATAGTGTTGTGAGAAATGCACCAAAGCCACTGAGAAAAACTATAAATAAAAAATAAGGAGCATCCTGGATCTGTTTCTTCGCTCTTTAGTTTTTTTTTTCAATATATTAATAAAGTATCAGATCGGCTTTCCGTATTGGTAGATACTCAAAATCAAATGACTCGAAGGCAAAAAAAACCTGATCGGGACATCCCTAATATTTATATCTTGTACTTATGTCTTTATTCTCTGAATTTTGCATTTAAAGGTCACGATTTAAATTGTATATCTCACAAGTATGTCTTTTTTTCTTAGAATTTTGCATTTATATATCATAATTTAACCCTTTTTAACATATTTTTATTTTATTTTTGGACTTTTATCTTAGAATTCACACAGCTGTCTGTATCTTCCCATTTTCATCATAAGTATTTGTTATAATTTTATTTATTATTTATAAATAATTATATAATTTTAACTTTTATTGTATTAGGCCACATTTTGTCTTAATTTTCCCAGAATTGCATGATTTAAACATGCAGCTGCAAGTTAATTATTTGAAATCATAACATTCATTCATTCATTTTCCTTCAGCTTAGTCCCTTATTTATCAGGTGTCACCACAGCGGAATGAACCGCCAACTATTCCAGCATATGTTTTACGCTGTGGATGCCCAATCGAATACTGGGAAACACCTTTACACTCTCGCACTCATACACTACAGCCAATTTAGTTTGTTTAATCCACGCCAACATGGAGAGAACATGCAAACTCCACACAGAAATGCCAACTGGCCACCATGCTACTGAAATCATAACATATTTAACTTAAATATCGACTTAATTGAAACACTTTAAATCATTATATGAGCCTTAATCCTTATTAAATAAATTAAAATATATTCTGACATCCACTTTTCTACGCAGGAAGGTTTCTACGCAGATTTTATAAATCAGACCCTTAAACTTTTTGCATCACTATTAAAAGCTTACATCTTGCAAATCTGTTTACATCACAATTTAGAGTTTTACATGTTACATTTATAATTTACATCTCACAATTTTTGAAATCTTGAGTTCAAATCTCACAATTATATTTATATCTTGAACTTATAACTTGCTCTGAATTTTGCAATAAAATTATATACAGTTGAAGTCAGAATTATTAGCCCCCATGAATTATTAGCCTCGTTTATTTTTCCTCCAATTTCTGTTTAACGGAGAGCAGATTTTTTCAACACATTTCGAAACATAATACTTTTATTAACTCATCTCTAATAACTGATTTATTTCATCTTTGCCATGATGACAGTAAATAATATTTGACTATATATTTTTCAAGACACTTCTATACAGCTTAAAGTGACATTTAAAGGCTTAACTAGGTTAATTAGGTTAACTAGGCAGGTTAGGGTAATTAAGCAAGTTATTGTATAATGATGGTTTATTCTGTAGACAATCGAAAAAAAAATAGCTTAAAGGGGCTAATAATTTTGTCCTTAAAATGGCTTTTAAAAAATTAAAAACTGCTTTTATTCTAGCCAAAATAAAACAAATAAGACTTTCTTCAGAAGAAAAAACATTATCAGACATACTGTGAAAATGTACTTGCTCTGTTAAACATCATTTGGGAAACATTAAAAAAAGAAAAAAAAATCAAAAGGGGGCTAATAATTCTGACTTCAACTGTATCTCGCAAGTGTGCCTTTTTCTCCAAATTCTGCATTTATATTTCACAACTGACTCTTTTTTTCCCAAATATTTTGATTTTGAAGGCTATGTTGCATTTTAGAATTCTGAGTTTTTTCACAGCAATCTGTATCTTGCCATTTTAATTTTATTAATATTTATCATATTCCCCCGGTTTCACAAACAAGGTTTAAGGCTAGTCGTGGATTAAATTGCATGTTTGAGCTGTCAACTGAAAATAACTTGCAGTGAGATGTCTTAAAATATGTCAGTGTCATTTTTTTGTTTACAGGCGCACACCAGTAATATATTTTTCTAAGGTGTTTTTAAAAATGTGACTTAAATAGCCTAATTTAACACAGGTCTAGTCCTGGCTTAAGCTAAGCCTTGTTTTTGAAACTGGGCCATTATGTATTATCTATAAATTATATTCGAATTTAATCAAATTACTTATTATTAATTATACCACATTTCATCTTTCCTTACAATCGAATGATTTAAACTTGCAACTGCGGATAATATACAAAGTCAGAATTCTGAAAGTAAAATTTGTTAACTTATGAATTGAAATTGCATGATAAAAACAAATCCCAATAAGAAAAAAAGGAGAAAAGCCTGCAAGAAAAAAATTATTATAAGATCTCAGAAATGCAGGACAAAGTCACCTACCAATTACCTTTTTAATCCATGCCAGAAACAAACTGCAATAGTTTACAGTATGCGTCATTGTGTGTTTTACACAGTGTGTTTTTATATAAATCAATGCTTGTGGTGCAAGTACCAGTAATCAGTGCGGGTGAATGCAAATGCTTCATATATTTTCCGACTGGATCACCTGAGGCAGTGGAGTAGGTCATGCGTGTATATTCTCTCTCTTCCTGATGCACACACTCACACATCCTCCCTAACTGAAAGACGAATTGTAAATGTCAGTACACCGAGTTGACGAAGCCTCAAGCTTACCACCATATGATTTCAGTTTTGAGATCTTACAGAAATAGCCTATTTGTGAAATCGGATAAGATAAATTATATCAAATTAGCCAGCACATTTACCAATTTGTCCACATTATACAGCTGAAGAGGCAAAAATGTGATATTCCAACCAGTGCATCAAAGTAGTTAGCATATAATGCTGTCTCAAAGCAAGTTACTTTCGTAATGTCCTGCAATTTACAAATAAAACACATTAGCACAACCAAAAACAAAACTAAACAAAACATGGGAGTTCATTAGTAATGATGCTCAAGCAAGACAATACTTTTTTTTATTCAGTTTAAAAAAATGCTTGGAGAAAATAAAATTTTCTGGAAAAAAATTTATGTTTTACTGTTTTGTTGTTTTAAATAAACATGTTTATAAAAATTGTGTGATTAGTAGTAGGCATGGGCCGGTATAATATTCTGACAGCATGATAACCTTGGATAAAAACATCACAGTTTCACGGTATTGTGATTACTGCTCTAAAATGCATTCTTTTTAAATGTCTGGGTAAAAATCTAAAACATTTTCCCCCTTTGAACACAACATATTTTATTTTGAGAAACATTTAAAATATTTGGAGCAGTAAACATGTCAGGCTAAATAATTCAAATGAGTCATTGACTTCTGCTGTCTTCATTAGTTTCAAAAACACAGATTTCTTTACAATTTAAAATGACATGTTTGGATATATTTTCTGCTGAAGATACTGTTGTCCTAAAAAAAACAAAAAACAATACCATATATACCATAGGAACGCTATCCACTTGTTAAGTCGTGACGTATTGGTAACATATGAAATACTGTTTCTGGGTCCAAGCCACTACTCATTTTAATTGAGAAAATATTATTTTTGTCATATCACACATTAAAGTGAATTTTAAATCATTGTGTACACAACAGTCTCTGGACTTGCTGCATCACAAATACCAAAATCTTAACAATTTATAAACAATTAATCACTTTCTGGCCATCGGATATTAGGCATGGATATAGTGTGTGTGTATATATATATATATATATATATATATATATATATTAGGGATGCAACAATACAGTTAGCTTACGGTTCAATACATACCTCGGTTTTTTACCACGGTTTTCGGTTCGGTTCGGTTCTGATGGCTTAACACATAAGTGTTTTTTTTTGTTGTTGTTCTATGCTTAGGCAATAGGAACAGTAAGAAAGAGAAAAAAATAAAAACGATTTATTGCAATACTCCTTTATTTAACTTTAAAGCCAAGAAAGGTACACTAGTTCCTAGTGTATTGTATAATAAAAAAATTAACACTGAAATCTCACAGCTGCGGGTAGCCTATGTACAAACTGGGCAACACATAAATTCCTACATTTTAAAAATAAACATGCATGTGAAGTTAATAAACATAAATTAACCATTTCAAATAAACACATTTGTACTTCAGTAAATATAAATAAACCATCTTATTTAAACTTAACTCTGCCTTTGTTATTTTTATGTGTCATTCGGAACCAGTTGGATATGTTTGCCGGAAGGATTCAATGAGGGATTGTTGATTTATGGAGGTCTTTATTACCTTCTCTGCTATTCTGCCTTCAGACAGTGATATTGCTGGGTGATGGCGCAGCAGATGTGCAGTCATGTTGGAAGTGTTTCCGTTCGATTAGTCTATACGTGTAACCGAAATGTCCCAACACCACGGATTTGAAAGACACCGGCGGTTCCTATTGCTCCCTCACTTCACTGCCGCTCGCCATGTTAAAGTGTGGAATGATGGTGGAGCGCCCCCTAACTTTAGAGCATAGTGATTGAATATTTACTCGCGGGGAGGAGTTTCCTCATCTCAGCCCGTAGACTTACAGGCACACACAAACAGTCTATTCGGAGAGAAAGAAAACGCACATAAATTATTTAAACGTAAAACCGGAAGAAACGCAATTCACAAGCGTGTATTGAACCGTGGATGTCGTACCAAACGGTTCAATATTGTATTGAGAATTGTGGCATCTCTTATATATATATATATATATATATATATATATATATATATATATATATATATATATATATATATATATATATATATATATATATATATATATATATATATATACATATATATATATATATATATATACATATATATACATATATATATATATATATATATACATATATATACATATATATATATATATATATATATATATATACATACATATATATATATATATATATATATATATATATATATATATATATATATATATATATATATATATATATATATACAGTGTTTCCTCTAGGATTTTTTCCAGCAGTGGCGGCAGGACTTTTTTTACATAGATCTGCCAACTGTTTCAAAGATAAATATTACACGCAGTATTGCAGGTCAAGATAGCATTCATGTAATAAGAGCATGCGAATCTCTTTGCTTGCGCGCCGATTTCCACTTCGTGAACTTCTTGCACGCACTCAAATTTACACGTTCAAGTGCAGATCTTCTCGTGCGCTCTCCAGTAAGCGCTGCTGAAGCGCGATTTGGTGCGTTTTCCGACATTAACGCGTCGACTGAAGTAAAATAAAACGGCTATAAACTCCAGCAAGATAAAGTCATTGCATGCAGAGTCATTGACCTTTATCAATAAAGTATATTTATGGAAACTGTGTTCATCTTAAGTGAAAGCTACACCGTGTTTGCTGGACTCGCGCACTTGTCAGTCAGTCTGACAGAGAGTCAGTCAGCATGTCACCTTAAAGGGTTGAACAAATAGCGCACAGCACTACTACAGTTACAGAAAGTTTTGCGCTGTTTACCTCTAATATGTTTTGGTGCGATTATAACCCGCTATAAAAAACACGACTAAATGTTTTTAAAGAGAAGTTGTAATGTAGCCGTGGCGGGATGAATTTTGGCGTGGCGGCCCGCCACGGATGAATGAATGTAGCGGAAACCTTGATATATATATATATATATATATATATATATATTGTGATCGTGATTTTTGAAAGTATTACATCACTTTGTAAACATTTTTATTACCATTTGATGAATCTCCCTATACAGTTTGATAGAGCGTTTGGACCCGGAAGCCGCTTCGCGTGACGTCACACTTAACAAGTGGATAGTAGAAAATTTTGGCTTGGTTTTAAAACCTTGACTTTTACAAACCGCGGTATACCTTGAAAACGGTTATCATCCCATGCCCAGTTAGTAGGTAGGTAGGTAGCTAGGTTAAAAAAAAAGATTAAACCAGCCTAAGCTGGGGTGTTTTCCAAACAACAACATAACTTGTAGCTGAACTATTATAGTACGATGAATTGTTTGGGAAAAGAATGATGTAGTGACGAGTGTTTCTCAAAACCGTAGTTTCTCTGTCGCAGATCCATCATTTGAACCACATTAGTTACAACGTAAAATGCCCATAATGATGCTCTAAATAGGGTGGAGACAAATTCCCGTATCTTTTTTATGAGAGGTATTTTTTTAGTTAACTTTTTTAACGCAAATTTTTTTAGTTTTAGTAAAAACATGCTCTCGTTTTCCATACTAATTGAAATATATGTAAACGGCACATATAGGTCCTATGTTTCAAATATTATTGAGAACATTACATATTCTATTCTAAAACATAAAACCACTTATAAAAAGCTAACACCTATTCTAATCTCATATATAAATGATCACGTTAATGGTTTTAATTTATAGGTCTATTGTATTTTTAATATATTCTAACCACTACAGAAATGTTCTAGCCTACAGTATATGCCCAATACAGTACATATACATTTCTTAATAAATAGCCTAGGCTACTATGAATTAAAACCATTTACATAACCTATATATTTTTGTTTTCACAAGCTTTGGAGACTTAATGTAGATCTCAATTTTCATTTGGTCACTTATAGCTTTGGTCATGAGCCACGGCTGTTCAAAATGACATAAATGTTTTCAAAGTGCACTGCGAATGGAGCGCTTTTGTCAATCTGAAGATCGCTCAAACTGAACTGTAAAAATACTTTGAAAGCAAATTGCACGTAAGAGAGATGACTAATGATGTTTTTTTTTTTTTAATCTTTCCAAGTTTAAATGTTGGAACGTTATAAATGAATAGGGCATAGGGGGATAACTGGGACAAGAACACAGCCAGATACTCTGCTTCTAATTACAGCTCCAGAGGGGTAGTTGCAAAAGTACAAGTTTGCGATGCAGTTTGCGAATGTTCATTGAAACAATGGGTTTGGGAAACACCAAATCAACAAACTATGTTCGTAACGACAAAACTTGCGACCTTAGTTGGCTAACAATGGTTTTTGGAAATGCACCCCTGGTTGGCAGGTTTTGGCTGGTTGCCCAGTCTGGTTTTAGAGGGGCCATTTTAGGCTGGTTTCAGCCAGCCTAATTTCCAGCTTGGTCTTATGTGTTCAGGCTGGGAGATGTCCAGTCAGAACCAGCTTAAACCAGCCTGGTCAAGCTGGTTTTAGCTGGTCATTTAGCTGGTTTTAGCTGGTCAATAATTAACTGTTCACATAAAAGTTGTCATTAATTGAGATTCAAAATTTTATTTTATTCAATGTCCTTACCTTGTTTAGCATTCAATAATGATACTGTTAAATTATATTATTATACGTTATTACACAGCTCTGTGGAACAAGATTATTAAAGTCAACGAAAACGAATGAAAAACTGAAAATAACTGAAATAAAAATAAAAACAAGAGTTTTTTTTTTTTTTTTTTTAAACTAGAACTAACTGAAACTGTATTGTGTACATACAAAACTAACTGAAACTAATTAAAGTTATAGCAAAAAGCTCCTTCGTTTTCGTCTTTGTAAATGTATTTAATACATAATCTTACTGTAAGCCTTTTAGAAGTAAATCTATTTACTTCGCGCTGCAGGTGTTTGACCCTACGGCACCTCAGAGTCTGTAGTCCTGCTGCCGTTGGCCAGATCGAGCCGGTTCTCCTCCTGTCATCTTCGCTGTTGCTCCTGCGACAAAAACCAGTGCACATAAATTTTTTTTTAAAAAACGAGTGCACATGACAGCAGCACGGTGACAGCATTAAATACAGAGACTTAAAACTATTACTTTTTATTTCTGTACCAGGATCGCGAACAAATCTTTTAAGTTTTTATCTTCTAAGTGAACCGGTTGAACTAGTTTACCAAATCGAACTGAATCATTTGAAATGATTCGCGTCTCCAGTAAGCACTTATCCACAAACTACTTACTTTTTAACATGCCTAATACGCCCCTCTGACTTGAAATAGTCCAATATATACTCTTATTCAGTTAGAACAGTAACGTTTTACTCTGAGCTCAAATTTGAAAAGCGATGAATTGATATTATTGCGCATACGTGATTCAGTGAACCAAACACAAACAGTACATGACAGCCTGCTGTGACTGAACTAAACTTGAACTTCAGCGCGGGTAAACCGAGAGCTTAAATGAGAGGATCTGACGAAAAAACGTAAGTTTATTTCACAACAGAAAATCGCAATGGAATTGAAATGAGTGAATCATGCTTCAGTTGGGTTGCAAAACTTTACTGTAAGACATTTTTCAGATCATGGAGATGTTTTAACTGACTGAAATTATAATTGCTGACTACATAATTTTGGTGAGTCCTAACATCTGCATTAAATATCTGAACTTCCCATCACTACTGTGTATCTAACCTCAGAACACGTATTGTACTTAAGGCTGCTGTCTTGTGTTGTATTTAAATTTGAGGATGGGTAGATGGTAGTGGCAGATGATAGTGTCCATGTGTCCTCTGAATACAGGTTTCAAAAAATGTATAGTTTTTATTATACAATATTTATTGTTGATTTTGAGTCTTGCACCTAACAAATATCCTTATTTAGAAAAAAAAACTAAAACTAACACTGAAACTAATAAAAACTAAACTAAAACTTAATCATTTTAAAATATAGAAACTAATAAAAACTAGTAAATCTGCCTCTAAAAACTAATTAAAACTAACTAAATTTGAAAACAAAAAGTCAAAACGAAATAGAAACTAAAACTAATGAAAAATCCAAAAATATTATAAACTTGCTGTGGAATACTTGTTTTTGATTAGTCAATCATAACTTTCTAAAGTATGTTGTTACCAGAAAACAACCAAAGAAACTAATAACACAGGCTCATCTGGGTACCACAAACCATTTTTGAAAATACATGAAATACTTTTAATATTGGTAAATATCAAACATATTTTCAACTCTTTATACCAGTGATCATCAACTGGCAGCCCACTGAGCCGTTCAATCCAGCCCGCGACTGGATTCCAAAATTGTGAGGATCTAAAAGAAAATAGTGGTCCACACTAGGGCTGTGCCATAGATATATACACTAGATATCACATAGGGACCCTGAGCATGCGTCAATAACGCCGCCACATTGGTACAGTGCTCCTAGGACAAACGTCATTCAACCGCACTAGTCAAGACAGTGTGCCAATGTGAAGATGCTGGACTTTAGTGCTGTGTACGGGTGTAGTAACGAGCAAACAAAGAAAACAAAGCACAAAGTCATCACATTTCATAGGTAAGATTTCGTTTTTTATGTTTTTGTATGTTATGAACTTTTGTGCTTAACAAGTCACGTTATTGATGATAATACAGTCTCTTACTGCAGTGACCATAAGGCAAAGTAGCACCAACTCACACTAAATTCTAAGCTTATGCTAGTTTTGTTGAATAAAATAAGCAAACAATGTTATGAAATATGACAGGAAGAAGCGGCGCTGCCAGAAACTTGTATTATTGTCGGCTAAGTGAACAAGTCCTTCATAACGGAGTCGGAGATTCATTCACAAACGAATCGCTCCTTCCGTCAGAATGAGAAGTGAAAGCAGGGGGGGGGGGTTCAGGACATGGATTAGATCAAATTAAACAGGGAAGGAATGCATTTCCATGCACACAAACACTCTTTGTCAGGAATGCCCGTGCGGTCACATGTAGAAAAGTGATGTAAAATTATAATATTTCGTAATTAAAAAAAATATTTGCGTACTGACCACCAGGGAAAACTCCCGATCATAGATATATGTGTATGTGTATTTCTCTGGCTTTGGATGGCCACAGTCCTTCATTTCACCATGGTCCTGCATTCATTTCAAAGGAGCGCTACCCTGTACTAAAATGGCGGCTCTATTGATGTATTCCATCTAATAGACAACAGTAGGGTAGGCGACATCTAATGTATATATCTATGGGGCTGTGCAATTAATCGAAATCGAATCGCGATTTGGAACGTTGCGGTTAGCTAATCGCAAGAGGACTTCCCACGCTCAGAGCAAATGCATGAGCAGCATGACTGACGTCTGTGTGACAATCGTTTGTGTGTGACAGTCTTACTAGCCAATCGAGTGAGCACACTTTCGTACTGCCCAATCAGAATTGCGCAACCGAACTATGCGAAACGCCCACAATAACAAACAGGAAATTGCGAACGGCTACATGAGGAGCGTCTTTCTAAAAAAGCAGGGGCATAGTTTTAGCATGGACAGAGGGGGACCAACAATTGAAATGTCCCCACCAGTAATTTAATTCACTTTAAAAAGTCACGCTGTCAATATTAACCTAGACATGTTAACCTAGAAGGACTGTGCCGGTCCCTGCTGTCATGTGAGAGGCTGTAACTGCGTTCAGGAAAGCAGCGCCAAAACAGCGCAGGTGAATTTCACGTGCAAGAATGAGGTGTGTGAGGTCTGTGACACACACAGGTGAGGATGGCGGCAGAAAAGGACATAAAGAGCTTTTTCAACGAAAAGTGTAAGTCACATAAACTCGAGTTCACTACTGAATGAGTCCATCATGATCATGGCGTTAATGCTCGTGTTTTCCCCGCTTTAACGCAGAATAAACAGCTAAATGCAAAAGTATATGATCCCTGCTTTACAGTTCTCCTGATCTCTCAGAGTAACAGGTGCAATTTCGGTTGAAACAGTTTGTCAGAAAAACTACAGCCTGTTCTCCATCTTTTATTAATACTCATGATAAGACATGTTTCATTTGCACTACAGCTAAAATAAACGGAAGTCTTTATTAAACTTTCTCTTTATCAGTTAATAAGTGATGTTTTATAAACAAATTTCGGGAGGAGCACGCGCAGACGTTTCAGAATTTCATTACGTCATTGACAATCATTCTATTATCCAATTAGTATTTGACCAAACCCCTATAAATACCAAAATTGTCCTACCTGCATCATCTCACGACTTTAGCATCCCTCCACCACCCCAACACCTCACTTCTTAAACTTCATTTACCCGGGGGGAGCGTTCTGGGGCCGGGCCAGATACTTCGCTCGAACCCCAACTCCTCTCTGTTCCCCGATACGGGGAATAACACGAGTTGGGGGCGTCTTCCCCGAGCTCAGAGCCCTCTCCCTGGACAGCACGCCAAATATGCTTTAATTCTTAAACTTCTGTAAGTGCGAACTCGTGAAACATTCTTTTAACGTTACACTGTCAGACCTGTAGCCAGCTTTTTGAATGGGTTATTTTTGCAGTTATTCGCCTGATTTTCTATTTAATTATGAGGTATAAATATTACATTTTAGTGACATTTTAAGAACTAATTTTTGCTGCATTATCTTGTCGAATGGTTATCATAAACACACTTTTTGATGTACCAAAATATATTTTAAACCATTTTGTCAAATTGCTTATCACACTATTTTACTATTTTAACTGTTTATTTACAAGTGTGCATTTAAACAAATTATTAAAAGTTTAATATTACAGTTTTATAAAAAAAATGAAAATTTATAATAAACAAATATGAAAATATACTTTTAATATACAAATTTATTATCTTTCATTACACCCCCCCCCCCCCACACACACACACACACACACACACCCACACACACATACATACAAGTACAATTTCAGAGATGTTTGCTAATATAAGTTAATATTTTTAAGCTCCTTTTTTAACACTCACTGCATTTTAGCAGTAAGAAGCTAAAATACAGATTATTGAATTATTCACTTGACTACAAAATTAAATCGCAAATCAAATCGAAATCGCAATATCTGTCAAAAAAAAAAAATTAATTAAAAAAAAAAAAAAAAAAAAAAAAAAAAAAAAAAAAAATCGCAAAAGTATAAGAATTAAAAAGTATAAACATTAAACATAATGTTAAGCCAAAATTAGATTTTTATTTGATTTTCTTCTTGGGGGTCCGGCCCCCAAGGAGACTGGTAAAACTCTGGCCCACTGAAAAATATAGTTGATGACCCCTGCTTTATACTCTATGGCTTGCACTAAGATCCATGTCTCATTTCATGAATTCCATTGCATATATTGTTCTTTTTTATTATATAATGCATGTCTTTATTCTTTTATTTATTCTTACATCTTATTGCTGCTGGTCTCTGAGAGCAAGCAAGCAAATCACTACAATAACAATAAAATCTCTTTACTTATACCAGACAAACATTATAATCCAGTGCTCGTCGTCTCTGACTCCATAACCTTTCAGTGCCATGATCTCCAAACCTGCACATGTAAGGTGAGCACCAACAATCCCCCAGTTTCCCGCCCTTTTCCTGTTTATGTGCATGCGTGTTTGTTTAAGTTCTCCCCCTTTTAATTCCCACGCATCTCCGTTGTGTACAATATGTCGTTGCTCATGCCAGCTGCTCTCCGAGAGACACAGAAGCTCCCTTAGTTTCCATGTTTTAATTAGCCTCGGTGGGTCAACACACATTTAAGCGCTACAGCTCACTCACACCTACACGTGCGCACACATGCACTTTTCTTCTCACCGAAATCAGCTATAACTCGGCTTTATATGGAGTCCCAGCAGGCTGTCTATTTCCATGCTTTAATGAATTAAGGTCAGGGGAACGGTAAAAGGGAAATAATGATCAAATGTGGCTTCCTCATTTCCAGTGTGTGCATTTTTTTTTTAGGTTTATTGAAAACGAGGGTGTAGGAAAAGGTGACATTATAGGGTCTATTTTTAATTGTGAGTGCGTGTCTCACTTTTCTCAGCATCGCTAGATTTCAAACATCAGCAAAACACCTCGTCTGCACCTAAAACCACACATACACTACCTGACAAAAGTCTTGTCGTCGATCCTAGTTGTAAGCGCAACAAATAATATCTTGACTTCTGGTTGATCATTTGGAAAAGTGGCAGAAGGTTGATTTTTCAGATGAATCATCTGTTGAACTGCATCCCAATCATCCCAAATACTGCAGAAGACCTATTGGAACCCGCATGGACTCAAGAATCTCACAGAAATCAGTCAAGTTTGGTAAAGGAAAAATCATGGTTTGGGGTTACATTCAGTATGGGGGCGTGCGAGAGATCTGCAGAATAGATGGCAACATCAACAGCCTGAGATATCAAGACATTTGTGCTGCCCATTGCATTATAAACCACAGGAGAGGGCAAATTCTTCAGCAGGATAGCGCTCCTCATACTTTAGCATCCACATAAAAGTTCCTGAAAGCAAAGAAGGTCAAGGTGCTCCAGGATTGGCCAGCCCAGTCACCAGACATGAACATTATTGAGCATGTCTGGGGTAAGATGAAGGAGGAGGCATTGAAGATGAATCCAAAGAATCTTGAAGAACTCTGGAAGTCCTGCAAGAACGCTTTCTTTGCCATTCCAGATGGATATGGATGCAGTCCTCCAAGCTCATGGGAGTCATACATAATATTAATTCTTTTTCCAGTGCATCATGACTTTATATTCTATACTGTACATTCATCCTGTTAAGTGACAAGACTTTTGTCTAAGCAAAGTCAGACCTTACTGACCTAATTAAATAATTAAAAATCAAGGCATGATCATATTTTATCTTGGTAACGTAATCTAGTCAAGTTATTATGTGTTGTTCCTAAAACTTTGATAAACTACAAGACTTTTGTCAGGTAGTGTATAGTCTGTTAGAGAACTTGCAAATTAGCACTTTTTGATATGCGTGCCCAGGTGAAAAGAAAGTGTACTTAAGTTGTACTTTTTTAGACGTAATTATCATATTTTAATTGTACTATACTAAGTGGATATTAAATGTGTTATTTTGTGACTCATACACTGCATATTACGGTAGAGCGCTAAACAGCAATGTATGTACAGCATGCTGACAGGGAAGATGACGAGTTCACTCGCTACATTGAAACTGCTGTCATGGAAAATTAAACGGATGTTCTTGGCTGGTGAAAGATGAACAAACAATCCTACCCAAAACTTGCAAAATTAGCCAGTTCATAACTATATATCTCGGCCTGTAGCAGCAGCAGTGAAAGGGTGTTCGGTGCTGCTGGACGCACCATCCTGAGCGCAGGACTGCGCTAAAGCCATACAGTGGATTCAATAATGTTCCTCCACAAAAACACGTAGCCTAATCTTGGTGAGTAAAGGGTTTTTAAATTATAAATAAATATTAATTAAACCATAAAATCATGTTGGCATTATTCTTTTAATATTCAGCTTCACCGTCGCCTTAAGGCCAGATTGTGAAGAGAAGTGGCGAAACAAATCCCGCAGAGCCTTTATCTTAATTTCGTTATTGACAAATACCAGTCATATATAGAATTTATTTTAATTTAATTTGTTAAGAAAGACTTCTTTTCATTGGTGTGTTGGCCAATTTAAAGGCTAAGTGTATGTACCTAGGCCTATTTAGAGTGCTGAGATGTTACGATGTTACAGAGGACTTATTTTATTTCTTTGTTCCAACTTCCAAGTGCCCTATAGCCTGTGTTTGTTACGAATAAATTATGTTGATACATATAAATGACTCATTCTTGAAAAAAAGGCTGTGTGCATGTGCACATTTGGATAATGTCGAGTTATAAACAGGTTCGAGCTTTATAAAGCTGTCAATCAAAATGTATCTGTCGGGCTTGGGCCGAATTCTGTCGGGCTCGGGCCGAATTCTGTCGGGCTCGGACCCTATCGGGCCTAATTTTTATGGCCCGATTACAGCTCTAATCTACAGTTTGTTTCCATTTTACACTGAGGATTTTAGACTATTAATGCCTGTAAATATAGACCAGGGGTCACCAATCTTGTTCCTGGAGGTCCGGTGCCCTGCAGGGTTTAGCTCCAACTTGCCTCAACACACCTGTCTGGGTGTTTCAAATATACCTAAGACCTTGATTAGCTTGTTCAGGTGTGTTTGATTAGGTGTGGAGCTAAAATCTGCAGGACACCGGACCTCCAGGAACAAGTTTGGTGATCCCTGATATAGACCATAGTTTATTTAGATGCAGGTGAAGAACACGTGCTAGTTTGAAGTCTCCTGTTGTCCTTTTGGTGTGTTCAAACACTGCTTTTCAACAAGAGACAATACAGTATATTTTGCAACTGCTAGATCTTTTGACATCAGTTTAGTGTGTCTGCCTTTAAACACAATCCTATAGAAGTGTTTCCAATTCTGTCACATTATGCATCAGATAGTCAGCTATCAATTGGGGCTAAGACAAAAGTTTATCTTAAAGGACTCCTAAAACAATGTAAATCATCACTGCCTTTGTTGTTGAGCCGATTGGAATGTTATCACTCGGTTGAATGGGCGTTATCAGTGGTTATCAGCTGATAGATATGAGCCAGTAGGGGCCTTCTGCGCCTACTGGTAGGATCAGAAGGCTGTTATGATCCATCCACATGGTTTATCAGCTATAGATAACATACGGATGCGGCCAAAAGTTAACGAGAATTATTTATATTATTTATTACATTTCCCATTAATTGTATTTTATTTATGTCTACCCCAACCCTAAACCCAACCAGCAGAGTAATGTATAATCAGATCTGGATCTGGAGGCTTCTCTATTAGTATTGCTGATTAACCATGTGGATGGATGATAACAGCCTTCTGTGCCTACAGTACCATATCTATGAGCTGATAACCACTGATAACGCCCATTCAATCAATTGATAACATTCCAATCGGGTGCATTGTTTCTGATAAATCCAACACTGTGCTGTTTGGGAGTGTCTGAATCAAAGGTATGTCTGTGTTCAGATACATACACTGCTAAAATAAATAAATGAATGAATGAATGAATGAATGAATAAAATACAGAAATCGTTTCGCCTAGAAGTATTTTCATCATTGTATCAAATAGACCTAAACATCTTCAAAACAAGATGCATTTCACATAAAGCAAATAAATCTTGAATTAAGCTTTTCTTTCCCCGTTGGCACAAACAAACCTCACTTGTTATATTTATGCTTGAGAATGCCAATGAAGTACGAAATGTAAACTTACTTCAATCAAGCTGGAGAGAACTAGCATCAGCATTCATCTCAAGGGCAGTTGGTGAATAATCATCGTAAGTAGATAATTACATCGGTTTCTCCTTCCGAGACCTAAAAACATGCACGCAATCCAAAGCATCAGCAACAACCTAGAAAATGCTTACCAACCACACAGAAAACCATACAACTATACAGTACATAGCAATCGACTTACTTTTTTTTCTGTCTGGGAGAACGCATGGCCTTAAAACTTCAAACTACAAGCTTTCTGGGTAGGCTTTATCTCATGCCAAGCTTCTTTCTATTTTTTGCCATTTTTCCTTAAGTTTTCCAAGTATTATCTTTTTTGCTCATTAAAAACACAACTTCCTGAGCCAGTCAACCTGGAAGAGTAAATAAAGAAAATGAAACCGCTCATTAAAGGAAATGTCTAATCAGCCTATCACATAGCAGCAATGTGATGCATTTAGGCATGTGTTGCATGGTCAAGATCTGCTTAAGTTCATATTGAACATCAGAATGAGGGTACAAAAGTGATTTAAGTGATGCCAGACAGTCTGGTCTGAGTATTTCAGAGATTGTTGATCTACTGGGATTTTTACATGGTTTTAGAGCAGAGGTGGGCAAACTACGGCCTGCGGGTCATATGCGGCCCGCTGAACACTTTCATCCGGCCCGCGAGGGAGTTTTTAAAATGCTGCTTCTGAGTAACTGTTTGGTTTCAGAATTAGTAAATTAATGATGCAATACAAGTGAACGCCATTTGATCGCAGTATTGCACGCGGTACAGTTAGTGCAACCAGTATGAGATGAAATGAGATTGTTGTGAATTTGACTCAAATTATATAATAATTGCTGGTTAAGTGTGTTAATTTTTGTCATAGAATATATTTTCCATGCATACATCCACTTAAAAAAGTTCTTTTATCAAAGATTTGTGGTTTCATCAAGTTTTATGATGATTGATCTGTATATTCTAAAAGCAGTGCAAATTTGATTATTGTAAATTTGACTGAATAGTAAACTTTAAGAATTAATTTTTAATGTGTTAATAAAAGATTTTTTCTATTAGACAATGCCCTTTCTATTATCCACTGTAAAAATTATTACATTATTATTATTATATTTTATAAGGTATTATTTATTGTTTTATGATAATGATAAGTAAATATAAATAGCAGTGCAAATTAATTTGACTTGTAAATTTGGCTCAATAATAACTATTAAAAAAATTTGTTTTGTGTTAACGTGACATGTTTCTGTCCGATATTACATGTTTGATGCATACTGCCACTAAATAAAAGTTATTTTTTGAAGGATTTGACATGTGGCCCTTCACTTGGTTTGCAAAACTTGATGTGGCCCTCGGATCTAAAAAGTTTGCCCACCACTGTTTTAGGGTGCTTTCACATATGTGGTTCGGTTCATTTGGTCCGGACCAAAGGCAACAAATGATACATTGTAGCATTTTTCTGCTGTTTTGAGTCGCTTTCACACCACACTGATTGCTTTGGTCTGAACCAGTTGAAACGAACCAAAATGCAGTCATGTGACAAAATCTACATCACTCACTGGCCAGATGTTATTGAACGTATTTCTGAAACTGCTTTTCAATTGGTCAGAATTAACGTGGAACTACCGCAAATAAACAAACAGGTGTTACACCATATTCTGTGACCATCGAAATCTGTGACCCTATAGGGCGTAGTGTTATGTAAATATATAATATTATAAAGTTAATATAAATATGACATATATCATACAATTACATGTTTTAAGACAGATTTATGTACATTTGATGTATGTAAACAATATATATATACGCGATTAATATATAATACATAAATGGTTATACAGACATAAATTATCGTTTTAATAATCAACACGTGTATTTTGGGCGAACAAGTAAGCATTTATGATCTAAATACGAATAAACAGCTATTTTAAACAAATGTTTCCTATACACTATGCCCTATAGGGTCACAGATTTCGATGGTCACAGAATATGGTGTAACACCGGCAGACACACAATGTCGCTGCGCTGGCTGACGCAGTATCCCTGGTCATAGTATACTATGTAGTTTGTATGCATCACTTTAGACAAACTATACATTTCGAGAATGAAGGGCGGCTGGGGCTGGAAAACAATGTTTTAATGCATTGCAATCGGCGAAAGCATTAGGAGAAGGCGTGAATTCATTTAGCTAAACTGCGACATGGTCATCTTCCGGAAATATTACCAATGAATGATCCATCAGGTAATGTTTCTCCCTCCCTCTCTCTCTCTCTTTCTGTTTAAAACTGTTGGTAAAGCGCTGTCAAGAAATATTTTTCCTCCAAACCCCATAAGATAGACAGCGTATCGCACTACGGCAGCTGGATTAGTCCAAAAAGGCGCAGTACTTTTTGCGGTTGGGTCTGTTTTAGTTTGGATCACGTTCTCACCACAAACAAACCGCTCCAGGGTTCGTTTGAAAGCGTACCGAGACCACCTCTTCAAGCAGGTCTCGGTACGCTTTTTTGGTACGCTTTTGGTGCGCACCCGAGTGCGATTGCTACGTTCTCACCTGCCAAAACGAACCGCACTAAGAGGGAAAACGAACTCTAGTGCGATTCAACCGAACTAAATAAGGCAGGTGTGAAAGCACCCTTAGAGCCAAAAAAAAGAAAACATATGCACTGTAAAAACTGCAGGGTTTCACACAATTTATTTATGTTGTCCCAACACAAATCGATTAAGTTAACTTAACAAATTTGAGTGGATTGAACATAAAACAATTAAGTTGTCTCAAAAAAATCTCATGAATTGTGTTGTTTCAGCACATTTTAAATAAGTAATTTGAACAAGCAGCAACAATATATTTTCTTTCGAGTAAGCAACAATTCTGTGAGCAAAATTGCATTGATAATGCCTTATTAATGACACTTTAAAACCCGATAAGTAAGGCCAGACGGAATCTGCGGACATTTTTTGCTATTTCTGCGCAGAATTTTGGTAAAAATCTGCTGATTTATCCGGTATGATTTTGCGAGTATCATAACTAAAACCTTAATATATGAACTAAAAAGTAATACCTTTTTAACTTGTATTTAATGTTTACAATGCAAATCCAATTAGATCCACTTTATTTGGTAAACAAAGCAAATCTATTATATAATATCTCTACTAAAAGACAGACAATATTACTTTACAAACTGTATTGTAAATAAATCATTTAAATATTTTCATGTTAGTCAATAATATTACTGAAATTAATTTAAAAATCAATGATAGGCTAAAAATCTGAGGAATTCTGTGCGCGCAGATTCTGTGTGAGCCTACCGATAAGCTATGTTAACTCAAACTGTATGAGGAAACTGATTGGGGCAAACCATTTAGGTTTTGAAACAAAATGGTTTGAGTACTGTAAACTTATATACTGTATATATAATGAGCTATATACACTTATATTATTTGTGTTGATATCATCAAACGTTTAGAGTATTAGTAACCTAAACATTTTAAGTTCAGTTATCAAATCCAGTTCAGTTAATAAAACAAATGAAGTCCAAAGAACTATATAGCTACTCAAATGGTTTGGTATTGCTTCTAGTGTTAGAGTTAACACAAAAAATATAATTCATTCATTCATAACTCATTAGGTTTGAGTTCTGCTTAATATAATCAGTTTATAAGTTACCATAACTCTTTTTCATTAAGTCTAAGTTCATTCATTCATTCTCTTTTCGGCTTAGTCCCTTTATTAATCTGGGGTCGCCACAGCCGAATGAACCGCCAACTTATCCAGCATATGTTTTACGCAGCTGATGCCCTTCCAGCTGCAACCCATAACTAGGAAACATCCATACACACTCATTCACACACACTATGGACAATTTAGTTTACCCAATTCCCCTATACCACATGTCTTTGGACAAACCGGAGCACCCGAAGGAAACCCGCGCACCGGGAGAACATGCAAACTCCACACAAAAATGCCAACTGACCCAGCCGGAGCTCGAACAAGCAAACTTCTTGCCGTGAGGTGATCGTACTTCTCACTGTGCCACCAAAAATAAGTCATTTAGTGATTTTCACTGTTAGGTTTTACATTGTGACCAGACTGGTTTGAGTTAAGAAAAGCAACAGTAAGGCCCAATCTCGATTCTATTTTTGTACCCCTACCCCTTCCCCTTGAAACAGAGTGTGAACAACTACACAACTGTGAACGCTACAACACCAGCACATGTCATCATATGTTGTTGCAAGCTCTTACTTCATATGAGATCAGACGACAGCGCCTGCTGTAGTTATTCCAGTTGCGTTATTTTTTGGGATTTATCTTCAGGAAATCACTGAAGGCAACAATACCATGTTATCATAACAATATAATGCGGCAATAAGCTTGTAAATGTACTGTGCATTTACACCGTGGCCATATTCATCTATGCAAAAGAAATCAACATTAGCGTTATAGCAGACACTGTAAAAAGGTCATTCCCAGCCACTAGACTTTTCTGACTGGGTATTCGAGTGATAGATGTGAAAGTATGTTGTGGGACTACTATACAGGAGTTATGATTATTATTATGGATTATAGATAGCAAAATTTATCGTTTTTTTTATCGTTTTATTTTTAAAAAGCATGACGGTAAAACATGAAAGCGGTTATGAATGTATTAAAACATATGTTTGTTTGATGTAAAAATTCTTAATAATGTCAAAAAATACTGATTTGTGCATCTCCTTTCTTCCGTGTGCAGCCATGCTGCTGTTGTAGATGCTGTGTTTGGCGAAATTTGCGTACCCTTTGGTTTTAAGTGTGGTCCTGGAAAATCTTTTTAAGGGGTATCTAGGCCTACGCCTTCAAGCTAAAGAGAATTGGGACACCCCTACCCCTTCACGTGAACATGCAAAATGGAGGGTAGGGGTAAGGGGAAGGGATAAGGGGTAGAATTGAGATTGGGACTAACTCAGAGAACCACCTGATACAACCAAGGTCTGCAGAAAAACATTTCTGAACATAAAACACATCAAACCTTGAAGCAGATGAGCAACAGCAGCAGAAGACGAGCACAAATATTACATAGCCTGTAAGCTAAGAACAACAGCCTGAAGCTGCAAATCATATGTTTCCAACAAAATTGGACAATAGAAGACTAAAGACAAAGTTGCCTGACCTGATGAGTGTTGATGTCCACTGGAACAATTGGGTCAGAATAGGGGATTAAAAAGAAAAAAAAAAACATGGAAAAACTGGATCCATTCTATCCAGTGTCAGTGTTATAGGCCATAGGTCTCAAACTCAATTACTTGAGAATCAAGCTCAGCTGATCTAACTAATCAAGGTGTTCAAGATGGCTAGTGTCTAGGGCTGCGTCCGAAACCGTATACTTCCATACTTACATAGTACGCTAAAATCAGTATGTGAGAAGTATCCAGATGACCTACTACTTCTGGCGAGATTCTGAAGTGTGCATCCTATGCACACTGACAAAATGGCAGATGTAGTACATCTGAATTCCTATTCTACTGTATCGAACGTACTTTTCTAACGGCTGAGTAGTACGTTTAAATTCAAATGCAGTACATACTGAGTAGGCGATTTCGGATGCAGCCTAGTCTTGAACACCTTGATTAGTTGAATCAGCTGAATTTGATTAGAGTTGGAGCAAAACTGTGCAGAGCTGCAGCCCTCTAGGAATTGAGTTTGAGACCTATGGTAGGCTGTTGGTGGCACCAACTCAACAGCATTTACTGTACATGCCACAGGATGGGTATCTTATTTCCACAGTGGGCCCATCTTGTGATGGTTTCCTCCAGAAAAATAACACACCATGTCAAAATGCTTGAATAATCTCAAACCGGTGTCTTAGACATCACTACACTCAAATTGCTCCACATTTACCAGATCTCAGTTCAACAGACAATGGACCTTTGGGATGTGCTGGAATGAGAGATTCACATCATAGATGTGCAGCTAATAACTCTGCAGCAACCGCCTGAAGCCATTATGTCAATATAAAACAAAAATCTCTGAGGAATGTTTTCAGAATCTTATAGAATCTGTGACAGTTCTGAAGTAAAAGGGGGTTCAACCCAGTGCTAACTGCATACTGTAAACCAGATAAACCTAGCTAAAAGGAATAGATAACAATAAAAAAGCCCTGACAATTCAGCCATATTATCAGTGAAACTATTTATTTGTGTTTTGTGTCAGTGAAAGAACATGATGACTAAATATATGTATACGTTTTAGGATACTTGACACCAGTTTTATGGATCATGACACTGGTCCCTATCCACTTTCATTTTGCAGATAGTGATGCATTTTTCCAAACACCTCTCGTGGAGCTTAAAGGTTCTGCGAAGTGCTTTGAAATGTGCATTTTTATTCAATGTTTGACGTAATCTCAACTGAAAAGTAACGAGAGGGTGGGACATAGAGTAGCTCCTCCCCTTTTTAAAAAGTAGCCAACAGCGTTTTGTTTTGATCACAGCTCTGCCAGTGAGAGTGGTTGAGCTCAAGCACATCAACTGTAAAGCAAATGAATAGCGTCTTGAATGGTGCGGGCATGTCAGGCACTAGAGCATTTGATTGGTCAAGCCTTGATGAGAAACTGAAGTATGATCTAACTGTTGAACCATTTAGATGGAACTTTAGATGGAGCATACAATCATATAGATGTCCTTAAAACTAACAGACTGAAACCACAGTAGCGATGCAGTGGCGCAGTAGGTAGTGCTGTCGCCTCATAGCAAGAAGGGCGCTGGTTCGAGCCCCGGCTGGGTCAGTTGGCATTTCTGTATGGAGTTTGCATGTTCTCCCTGCGTTCGCGTGGGTTTCCTCCGGGTGCTCCGGTTTCCCCCACAGTCCAAAGACATGCAGTATAGGTGAATTGGGTAGGCTAAATTGTCTGTAGTGTATGAGAGTGTATGGATGTTTCCCAGAGATGGGTTGCGGCTGAAAGGGCATCCGCTGCGTAAAACATGTGCTGGATAAGTTGGCGGTTCATTCCGCTGTGGCGACCCCAGATTAATAAAGGGACTAAGCTGAAAAGAAAATGAATGAATGAAACTACAGTAACATCTAACTTTTTTTTAATGGGACCTTTAAAGCCACAATATGTATGAATATATATGAAAATCTTCTGTACTTACTTTATCCCAAATGTTTGAGAGAATGTTAAAATACATAGGCGGCACGGTGGCTCAGTGGTTAGCACTGTTGCCTCACAGCAAGAAGGTCGCTGGTTTGAGCCTCGCCTGGGTCAGTTGGCATTTTAGTGTGGAGTTTGCATGTTCTCCCCGTGTTGACGTTGGTTTCCTCCAGGTGCTCCTATTTTCCCCACAGTCCAAAGACATGCGCTATAGGTGAATTGAATAAACTAAATTTGGTTGTAGTGAATGAGTGTGTATGGATGTTTCCCAGTGATGGGTTGCATCTGGAAGGGCATCCTCTGCATAAAAATATTCTGGATAAATTGGTGGTTCATTCCACTGTGGCGACCTCTGATTAATAAAGGGACTAAGCCAAAAAGAAAATGAATGAATTAAATTTGGCCATAGTAAATGAGTGAGTGCAGCTGGAAGGGCGTCTGCTGTGTAGAACATATGCTGGATAAATTGCCGGTTCATTCTCCTGTGGCGACCCCAGATTAATAAAGGGACTAAGATGAAGGAAAATGAATGAATGAAATTGCCCGTAGTGTGTGTGTGAGAATGAGAGTTTATGGGTGTTTCCCAGTGCTGGGTTGCAGCTGGAAGAACATCCGCTGTGTAAAACATGTGCTGGATGAGTTGGCCGTTCATTCCGCTGTGGCGACCCCTGATTAATAAAGAGACTAAGCCGAAAAGAAAATGAATGAAAGAAATTTGGCTGTAGTGAAGGAGTGTGTATGGGTGTTTGCCAGTGTTGGGTTGCAGCTGGAAGGACATCCGCTGTGTAGGACATGCTGGATAAGTTGGCGGTTCATTCTGCTGTGGCGACCCTTGATGAATAAAGGGACTAAGCTGTAGGAAAATAAATGAATGAAATTGGCCGTAGTGTGTGTGTGTGTGTGTGTGTGTGTGTGTGTGTGTGTGTGTGTGTGTGTGTGTGTGTGTGTGTGCGCGCGTGCGTGCGTGCGTGCGTGCGTGCGTGCGTGCGTGCGTGCGTGCGTGCGCGTGCGTGCGTGAAGTAGAGTTTATGGGTGTTTCTCAGTGCTGGGTAGCAGCTGGAAGGGCATCTGCTGCGTAAAACATATGCTGGATAAGTTGCCGGTTCATTCCGCTGTGGTGACCCCTGATTAATAAAGGGACTAAGCTGAAAAGAAAATGAATGAATGAATGAAATTTGGCTGTAGTGAATGAGATTTTATGGGTGTTTCCCAGAACTGGGTTGCAGCTGGAAGAGCATCCGCTGTGTAGAACATATGCTGGATGAGTTGGCGGTTCATTCTGCTGTGGCGACCCGTGATGAATAAAGGGACTAAGAAAAAGGAAAATGAATGAATGAAATTGGCCGTAGTGTATGTGTGTGAATGAGAGTTTATGGGTGTTTCCCAGTGCTGGGTTGCAGCTGGAAGGGCATCTGCTGTGTAAAACATACAGTATGCTGGATAAGTTGACGGTTCATTCTGCTGTGGTGACCCCTGATTAATAAAGAGATTAGGCCGAAAAGAAAATTAATGAATGAAATTTGGCAGTAGTGAATTTGAGTGTGTATGGATGTTTCCCTGTTATGGGTTGCAGCTGGAAGGGCATCTGCTGCGTAAAACATAAGCTGGATAAGTTGGCAGTTCATTCCGCTGTGGTGACCCCTGATTAATAAAGGGACTAAGCTGAAGGAGAATGAATGAAATTTGGCCATAGTGAATAAGTGTATGGATATTTCCCAGTACTGGTTGCAGCTGGAAGAGCATCCGCTGTGTAGAACATATGCTGGATAAGTTGGTGGTTCATTCTGTTGTGGCGACCCCTGATAAGTAAAGGGACTAAGCCAAAGGAAAATGAATAAATGAAATTGGCCGTAGCGTGTGTGTGAATGAGAGTTCATGGGTGTTTCCCAGTGCTGGGTTGTGGCTGGAAGAACATCCGCTGTGTAAAACATATGCTGGATAAGTTGACGGTTCATTCTGCTGTGGTGACCCCTGATTAATAAGGGGACTAAGCTGAAAAGAAAATGAATGAATGAAATTTGTCCGTAGTGAATGAGAGTTTATGGGTGTTTCCCAGAACTGGGTTGCTGCTGGAAGAGCATCCACGGTGTAGAACATATGCTGGATAAGTTGGCAGTTCATTCCGCTGTGGTGACCCCAGAGAAATAAAGGGACTAAGGAACAAAGGAAAATGAATGAATGATTGAATGAATAATATTGGCTGTAGTGTGTGTGTGAATGAGAGTTTATGGATGTTTCCCAGTACTGGGTTGCAGCTGAAAGGGCATCCGCTGTGTAGGACATGCTGGATAAGTTGGCGGTTCATTCTGCTGTGACGACCCCTGATGAATAAAGGGACTAAGCCGAAGGAAAATAAATGAAGGAAATTGGCCGTAATGTGTGTGTGTTTGTGTGTGAATGAGAGTTTATGGGTGTTTCCCAGTGCTGTGTTGAGGCTGGATGGACATCCGCTGCGTAAAACATATGCTGGATAAATTCCGCTGTGGTGACCCTGATTAACCCCGACTAAGCCGAAAAGAAAATGAATGAAGGAAATTTGTCCGTAGTGAATGAGAGTTTATGGTTGTTTGCCAGAACTGGGTTGCGGATGGAAGGACATCCGCTGTGTAAAGCATGCTGGATAAGTTGGCGGTTCATTCTGCTGTGGCAACCCCTGATAAATAAAGGGAATAAGCTGAAAAAAAAATGATTGAATGAATAAACTACAGAAAAATGAGCAGGATTTACCAGTGACATGGAACCCTCGATTTCCGATTTGTTTTTATAAAAAAACAGGGAAACAGCAGTGAGGCTTTAATATGTTGTGTGTTTTATTAAACTGCACAGAGCATCATTATAACAGAAGTCTAAAATATCTTTAGTCTGATAAAACAGCTGCTTTTTCTCCATGTGATCATGAGAGGAAGAATGGGAAGCTGTAGCATAATAAAAGCTCTGCTGTTTCCGTGCCACATCGCACTCCTCTCTCATCAGCCTTACTTTGCTTCATACTGCCATGATAATACTTTAGCTCATCCATGAACATCATTTCTACGGGAGTCCCGCAGGATGTAATGAACTCTCACGGTTCCACACTCAATCACAGCGTCATCAAAATATGCCTATATTTGTTGTCAACATGCGCCCTCTAGTGGTGGAAATAACATACCCTGCATTTAACCGAAGAAAAGAAGTCATAAGGAGGATGAAAATGAGCACACGATGATAGCGTTGTCATTTTTAGGTGAACTATCCCTTTAAAGACAAATTCCTCCCCTAATGACACCCTTTCTGAAGCGAATAAATCAGCGGCGTCAAATCCGTTGCCAAAGTATGATTTATGCATTTGTCTCTCCCTAAGCATCTTCCACGCCATCCATCATCTTCGACCAAAATCCCAGAGAACACAGGTTAAATCATCTTCACCTCATCTCTCCTTCTGCATCTGGACTGTGTTGAGGGGGTGGGACATCTCTGAAGTTGAATAATAATCTAAATGTCATTAATCATTAGTCCACACTCTGTCTCTTTCTGTTTCTCTGGAAAGCTGCGTTCTGTTAGTGCGGCGTGGACGTGGCCGTCATTTCCCAGTTCACCCACATGTTTACTGTTGACTGGCTGCGTGTCGGGAGCCTTGGTGACGGTGCACATGAGCGCTTTTTTGCACGTCACACGGAAATATCCATCTTCCCCAAGGGCTTCGGCAGCTTGAGGGTTTGACACTGAGATGTATGGGATGTTCATGGTCCACTTGGCCCACCGTAGAAGCGAACAGCATGCTGGAAGTCAGTCGCTAAAGGCGTTAGATTCCATGTAGCTTCTGCCTTATGGCTCCACTTTCAATTCCCGTTGGATGACACACTCATCCAAAGCAACTGTAAAAAGAAGAGATATTCACACAACTGTGAGGAATGTGCTCCTTGGAGATGTCAATCAATGGATGTTAGCACTTGGAGAGTGAAAATATACACTCAAAAATATGCTGGGTTGTCGTAACACAACTTTGGGGCAAACACAACATTAAATTTAACATTAAAACTACACTTCAATTCAATTCATCTTTATTTCTATAGCGCTTTTACAAGGTAGATTGTGTCAAAGCAGCTTAACATAGAAGTTCTGGTCAATTGAAACAGTGTCAGTCCAGTTTTCAGAGTTGAAGTTCAGTTTAGTTCAGTTCAGTGTGGTTTAATTTTAACTGCTGAAAGTCCAAACACTGAAGAGCAAGTCCATCGATGCGCAGCTCCAGTTCCAAGTTCCAACCCAAGCAAGCCAGTGGCAACAGTGGCAAAGGACAATACTTCACCAATTGACGAAAGTGAAGGAAAACCTTGAGAGAAACCAGGCTCAGTTGGGCATGACAATTTCTCCTCTGGCTAAACTTCTTGTGTGGAGCTACAGTCTAGGTGCCTGAGGCTGGAGAATGCTGGACGTCCATCGTGGAGAATCTGCAGGTGTGAGTAGGTCACTGGTAGGTGTTCAGGCTGCCCATGGGATCAGTGTGAAGACTCGTCTGACACTGGGTCTTTCAGGAATCTCATGCTCTCCACTTCTCTATGACCACCACAGCATCTGCTCAGGATACGGCCTGGTCCAGGATTATGGAGACTTCAGGATCTCCATTAATCTGACACTTTTTAACCCAGTGGTTGGGTTTGTTTATATTTGACCCAATGTTGGGCTATCAATGATGATAGCATTGCCCTTTTTAGGTGAACTATCCCTTTGAAGACATATTCCTCCTCTAATGACACCCTTGTAGGGTTTGACCCAACATTGGGTCAAACATGGACAAACCCAATGTCAGGTTAACTTCAATTAAAATTTAATGACACTTTTTAACCCAATTGTTAGGTTTGTTCATATTTGACCCAATGTTGGGCTATCAATGATGATAGCATTGTCCTTTTTAGGTGAACTATCCCTTTGAAGACATATCCCTCCTCTAATGACACCCTTGTAGGGTTTGACCCAAAATTAGGTCAAACATGGACAAACCCAATGTCAGGTTAACTTCAATTAAAATTTAATGACACTTTTTAACCCAATGGTTAGGTTTGTTCATACTTGACCCAATGTGGGCTATTAATGATGATAGCATTGTCATTTTTAGGTGAACTATCCCTTTGAAGACATATTCCTCCTCTAATGACACCCTTGTAGGGTTTGACCCAATGGTGACCCAACATTGGATCAAACATGGACAAACCCAACTTCAGGGTAACTTCACATAAATGTAATGACACTTTATAACCCAATAGTTGGGTTTGTTCATATTTGACCCAATGTTGGGTTCCAACAACCCAGCATTTGCTAGCACTTTATTTTGATGGTCCATTGGAGTATTAGTGGGCTGTCTGCTTAATATTTGTTTAAACTGCTCCTTCAACAGACATTTAACTGACTATAGGAAACTCCAACCTAAAAGCCTACTTATAATCTAATGAGAATTAGGCCCCGTTTACACTAATACACTTTAGTTTTAAAACAGCGTTTTAGAATGAAAACCTTCCGTGTCCACACTGGCGTTTCACCCAGCGTTTCTAAACCACTCTCCGTCCACACTACAGCGCTGAAAACACACATCACTTAACCACACACACACTTTGGCATGCACTGCTGCGTGCTTTAAGCACATCTTGTCAGGGTTCTGCCACTCTGGTCTTGTTAACTCTTGTTTTGGTGGCAGAGTCCAGACACTAGCTCTGTCTTGTCATGCCCTGTTGCGCTCTGCTCGAGTTTTCTCGGGTCGAGCGCTTGTGTTCTGTCATTGTGTGTGTCTCTGTGTGCGCGCGTGCTGTCGTGAGTGCGTGCGGACCGTGCGCGCTCCCGCTTGATGCGGATGTGTACGGCCTGCGCGTGCTTGTGACGCGTGCGCGCGCTCGTACTCGTGTTTGTTTTGTTCTGTCGGCATCGCGCTGTTTCATTCTCAGCGTCTCAGTCTGGTTGGTTTTGGTTTCTGTTGGCGCTGAGATGAAACATGCGCGTTGCTTATGTGTGAGCGCACGGTAAGGTGTTCATCTATCGTGTGCTCGTGTCTTGCGTCTGTTGGTGTTGTCTAAGCACGTGGTTGGATGTTTACATTGTGACCGCGTGCTTTTTGTGGTGTGCTTGTGTTGTCATGAACACGCAGTTAATGAGTTCTCTTATTGGCTGCGTGTTCTAGTCTCGTGTTATGTGAGTGCATGGCTTGTCGTCTTTTTGTGTCATGTGCTCTCACGTTTATTGTCTAGCCCTTCCCTCCTTGTTAACCAATTATTAGTTTTTCATGTTCACCTGTTTGTGTGTTAATTTATGCTTCTATTTAATCTCCTCATGTCTGCTGTCCTGTGCCAGTTCGTCGTCTATTCTCCCTCATGTTCCTGCTCCAGTCCTGTCTCGTCAATTCATCATTTTGTGTTATAGTTATGTTTTTTCCCCTCGGGGTGGTTTTTGTTGTCTTTTTGTTTTGTTTTTATTAAAATAAAGAATCATCTTATGTTGCAATTGAGTCCTCGCTCCCTCATCCTTCCTGAACCATGACACATCTACCCATATGAGAGCTGTGCTCACCGGACTGTTCATCAAGGATCTACCGCTGAATTTAATCTCACTATATTTGTTAAACGTGATATTTAAATCATCTTGTCTCTATCTAACGACATATTCCCTGACTTTGGTCTTTTGAATCCATTATTTGTTCTCAGGTAACGAGTTTTGGCTGAGCGCAAAGTTAATATATTAATTTACGTAACCACGTACACTAATTCTGCACATTTGACATTGCTTGCCTTTATTGTAGAAACTTATTGTACTGTATACTTTTATACTTTTAGAAAGGCCATTATTGATCATTAAAACTGATATTCAGAAAAAGGGACGGGTATGTTTTGTATTTTCAATGATAATGAAAGGAGGCAGTTATGTTATAGGCTTATATACCATTTTTGGTGTCTGTTAAGGTAATATCAAAATGAAAATAGGCAGTTCCTTATATCATGTTTTCATTTTATTGTTAAGAAAGTGAAACAACGTAGCTGTTGTGATGTGAATGAGAATATAAAGTACACTGTTCCCTTGGAAGATTTACCTGACGTGTCCTCGGGAGTTTGCTTTCCATATCAAACTTGCAAAGTCTAAACTTACAAGGAGAGGATGCAAGGAGACTGAACTGTGTGTAGGCTACTTAATATTGAGGAAAAAGCCCCAATCAGAGAGGCGAATGTCTGCAGCCCCGCCTCCATTTTCAGATATCTCCGTTTTCCCCATCCACACTGAGATGGAGCAGCAGCATTTTAAAAATGAAAACGGCCTCTTCAGCAGTTTCAAAAAGCTCAGTTTTCCGCGCTCGAAAACTCAGGCGTAGTGTGGACGTAACAAAACGTAACCGTAGCAAAACTTATGCCTTTTAAACCTAAAACGTATTAGTGTAAACAGGGCCTTAGTTGGCATGTAGATGCAATGTAACTTAAGTTCAACAAACGGAAACACTGTACTCAAACATTTTTTATAGTGTACACAGACAAAATGCACTCAGGATCGTGCAATAATGATCATTGCAAAATGACAAAAACAGCCAGACACAGGAAAAGTTTCTTTCCTTAGGCCATCTACGTCATGAACAGTTAATATTCTCCTACTGTGCAATAAACATGCAAAACTTTCTCATACGCACTTGTACACAGCACCTTATAACAATTTACAATGCAATACTTTCTCCATTCGTATTTGTACACAGCACATTATAACCTGTATATTTATAACAAATCTGGACATACAACTCTACATCCAGATCTTTTTGACTAACTGCATCTCTGTTTAATGTTTATTGTCTTTTTTCATATTTCATACTTTTTCATATTTATTTTTGTGTTGTCACTTGTCACTTTATGTACACTGGAAGCTTTTGTAGCCAAAACAAATTCCTTGTGTGTGAAGCACACTTGGCAATGAAACCGATTCTGATTCTGATTTCACTTCATGAGACCTTTGTAGGTCACAGGTCATTTAGATTTGCCTATAAGCTTTTTTGACTCTCAAAGCGCTGGTAGCTATTGACTTACATTAAATAAATCACCAAGGATAACTAAACAGCAAAAATATGTTTTCTATGTTATATTAAATAACAAAACAAAAAAAGCACTTATTGCATGGTTGAGTTAAATGAACAGAAATGTTTATTTTTTATCAATATGAACTATTAATTTAATAGAGCTAGAACATTCTTTCAATTTAGTTCTAATGCAAATTGCTAAGCTTATTTGTTTAAAGTGAAGTTGATACTTTTAAGCAATTTATGCAAACTATTTCTTATGAAGGGTGGAAAGGATGTTAATGAGATTACTTACTGTATAGATAAATTGGATTACTTTATTAAACACATACTGTAGAAATGCATAATGATGCATATCATATACGTATAGGGAATCTCTGAAATTTCAATCATGAGTACAATATAAAATCAATCTAGTTAAATGTAACAGCTTTAATAAACAAATTGAACATCTATTCTTTAATCCAGATAGATAGATGTCTCCTTCCTGAAAGCTAAATGACTTTTATGCCCGCTTTGAAAGAGACAATAAAGAACCCTACACCAGGATCACTTCCTCAACCGACCACTCACCTATCACACTCACCTCCTCAGAAGTCTTCACCGCACTGAGTCGGATAAATGTGCGTAAGGCTGCTGGACCAGACGGTACTCCTGGGCGCGTCCTAAAAGCATTTGCAGAACAGCTCGCTGGGGTATTCACAGACATTTTCAACCTGTCCCTTAACCTAGTAGCTGTGCCAACATGCTTTAAAACCACCTCTATTGTGCCGGTGCCGAAACACTCCAGCCCAACATGCCTGAATGACTACCGCCCTGTAGCACTCACACCCATCATCATGAAGTGCTTCGAGCGGTTGGTCCTGGCACATCTGAAAGACTCTCTGCCATCCACACTGGACCCACATCAGTTTGCCTACCGTGGCAACAGGAGCACAGAAGATGCAGTCTCCATAGCACTGCACTCTGTACTCACACACCTGGACAATAAAAACACTTATGCACGAATGCTGTTTGTTGACTTCAGCTCAGCATTCAACACTGTCATACCCTCTAAGTTAATGATCAAACTTAGAGACCTGGATATCGACACGTCTCTCTGCAACTGGGTTATGGACTGTCTGACTAACAGACCTCAGAATGTGAGATCAGACCACATCTGCTCCACCACCATCACACTCAACACTGGTGTACCACAGGGCTGCGTGCTGAGCCCCTTCCTCTACTCCCTTTTTACCATCGAATGTAGGCCTGTAAACAGTTCTAACACCATCATCAAATTTGCAGATGACACCACAGTGATTGGTCTAATCAGCAACAATGATGAGACTGCCTAAAGGGAGGAGGTACAGCATCTGGCCACTTGGTGCACCAATAATAATCTGCTCCTTAACACCGACAAGACCAAGGAGCTCATTGTGGACTTCAGGAAGGGACGAACAGGCTCACATGATCCCATCTACATCAATGGGATGGCCGTCGAGCCTGTCTCATCCTTCAAGTTCCTGGGGACCCACATCTCAAAGGACCTTTCCTGGACCACCGACACCTCCAGCCTGGTCAAGAAGGCTCACCAGCGCCTATTTTTCTTAAGGCAACTTAAGAAGAACCAGCTGTCATCAGCCGTCTTGGTGAACTTCTACCGCTGCACAATAGAAAGCATCCTGACGAACTGTGTCACAGTCTGGTATGGAAGCTGCTCTGTTGCGGAGCGCAAGGCACTGCAGCGGGTGGTGAAAACTGCCCAACGCATCACAGGGACCACACTGCCAACCATAGAGGACATCCAGAGGAAACACTGTCTGCGCCGAGCACGCAGTATTCTTAAGGATTCCTCTCACCCTGCTCACAGACTGTTTTCTCTCCTGCCTTCTGGCAGGAGCTTCAGGCTCCCCCGGACAAAAACCAGTAGACTAAGGAACAGCTTTTTCCCCAGAGCTGTCTCCCTTTTGAACTCTGCCCCCCACTGACTCTTTGCCCCCTAATACACCCCCCACTCTCCTCATAACTTATACTCCTCACAATTATTGCACTATTTAAAAATTGCACATATTCATTGCACTGATTCATTTATTCGAACTGTACATACCCACTGCACATTTGTAATTATGTACATTGTACATATACATTTGTAATTGTTTATATATCTGCAAACTTCTAATTATTAATAGCAACCTGTACATATATCCATCTATTGTAAATCTCTATGCATAGCTAATACATCCTGTATATAATGTTCATAGTACATCCATCTGTAAATATCACCATAGTTTTTCTATAACTGCACTTTATAACTTATACTTGTATCCTGCACTTGCTGCTATTGCACTCCTGGTTAGACCTAAACTGCATTTCGTTTCCTTGTACTTGTACATGTGTAATGACAATAAAGATGAATCTAATCTAATCTAATAGATTATTGGGGGGAATCTCCTCATCCACCACCAGTGTGCAGCATCCACCTGGATGACGCGACGGCAGCTATTTTGCACCAGACCGCACACCACACACCAGCTGATTGGTGGAGAGGAGACAGAGTGATGAAGCCAATTGTGATATGGGGAGGGTTCGGAGGCCATGATGGACAGAGGCCAGTGGGCAGATTTGGCCAGGATGCCGGGGTTAAACCCCTACTCTTTCTCGAAGGACATCCTGGGATTTTTAATGACCACAGAGAGTCAGGACCTCGGTTTAACGTCTCATCCGAAAGACGGCGCTCACTGAGCAGTATAGAGTCCCCGTCACTATACTGGGGCATTAGGACCCACACAGACCGCAGGTTGGGCGCCCCCTGCTGGCCTCACTAACACCACTTCCGGCAGCAACCTAGCTTTCCCATGTGGTCTCCCATCCAGGTACTGACCGGGCGCAGCCCTGCTTAGCTTCAGTGGGCGACCATGTGAGAGTTGCAGAGAGCTAGCTGCCGGCTAGATAGATAGATAGATAGATAGATAGATAGATAGATAGATAGATAGATAGATAGATAGATAGATAGATAGATAGATAGATAGATAGATAGATAGATAGATAGATAGATAGATAGATAGATAGATAGATAGATAGATTTATTAGACAAATAATTGAACTAATAATATACATAAACACACTTACTGCTTGACACTTGTCTTTGCCCACCGAGTCGAGTGTTTCGACTGCTCCAGTAAGAGCACAGTGAATATGTGAGGTTCATTAGTTCAGAGAAATCCAGCCACAGGTGTGCTGGAGTAAAAGAAGTGACCTTGAATTTACATTTGAAAGATTCAGGAAGTGCTGGAAAAAAACACACACATTCTGAAGGTTTGAAACAGAACTCTTCACAGACAGTCTTCAGAGCGCCATTGATGACACAGTGCTGTGTTTAGCAGTCATCCAACCCCGTTTTTAGTTCAAGAAACCCAGGTGTGTGAAATTTAGCCCCAGTCCTAGACTGCTGCTGCTGCTGGAGGCTATGGAGTGCAAAGAAGCTTGCTTAGGGAAACCCAAAACTGCAGGAGCTGCTCCTGTTGTTCCTACGCAGCATATTTACTGAGATAATTTAGAGCACACAACTTTCTTTTTGTTGGACAATGTGCAATTTATAATTTCTGAATTCACTGGGATTGTGCTGTCATTAAAGTATTCCACTGCCAATTTAATATCTGCTAGCACCTTATTTGGAGTAGTATAGTAAGCAAAATATTAATATTTCAAAGCGAAAACTAGAGTATGTTGATTACCCCATTGGCAGATTATGTTGTTTCTTTTAAGGAAAAACTTAAATTTTGACATTTTATTTCTAAAAACAAGAATATATATTTTCCTTTTCAAGAAAATGCTGCTTGAGTTAAGAATGTTTAGCTATTTGGACTAGGTACAAGACTAAAACTCATAAGTAAGAAAAACATTGTGTTTTGCTGTGTAACCTTTGTTCAAATATTTTCCAAATGATGTTTAACAGAGCAAGGACATTTTGACAGTATTTCCTATAATACTTTTTTCTTCTGAAGAAAGTCTATTTGTTTTATTTTGGCTAGAATAAATAGTAAAATAGTTAATAAATAGTTTTTATTGTTTTATTAAGGTCAAAGTTATTAGCCCTTTTATATATGGCGACGCAGTGGCGCAGTAGGTAGTGCTGTCACCTCACAGCAAGAAGGTCACTGGTTTGAGCCTCGGCTGGGTCAGTTGGCGTTTCAGTGTGGAGTTTGCATGTTCTCCCCACGTTTGTGTGGGTTTCCTCTGGGTGCTCCGGTTTCCCCCACAGTCCAAAGACATGCGGTACAGGTGAATTGGGTGAGCTAAATTGTTCGTAGTGTATGAGTGTGTATGGATGTTTCCCAGAGATGGGTTACGGCTGGAAGGGCATCCGCTGCGAAAAAACGTGCTGGATAAGTTAGTGGTTCATTGCACTGTGGCGACTCCAGATTAATAAAGGAACTAAGCCAAAAAGAAAATAAATGAATATATAAATGAATATATAAATGAATATATATATATATATATATATATATATATATATATATATATATATATATATATATATATATATATATATATATATATATTTATACACAAACACTCACCAGCCACTTTATTAGGTACACCTTATTAGTACTGGGTTGGACCCGCTTTAGCCTTCAGAACTGCCTTAATCCTTTGTGGCATAGATTCAGCAAGGTACTGGATTGAGAACTGGTGACTGTGGAGGCCGTTTGAGTACAATGAAATCATTGTCATGTTCAAGAAACCAGTCTGAGATGATTCGCGCTTTATGATATGGTGTGTTATCCTGCTGGAAGTAGCCATCAGAAGATGGGTACACTGTGGTCATAAAGCGATGAACATGCTCAGCAACAATACTCAGGTAGGCTGTGACGTTGACACGATGGTCAGTTGGTACTAATGGGCTCAAAGTGTACTAAGAAAATATCCCCCACACCATTACACCACCACCAGCAACCTGAACCATTGATACAAGGCAGGATGGATCCATGCTTTCATGTTGTTGACACCAAATTCTGACCCTAACATCTGAATGTTGCAGTAGAAATGGAGACTCATCAGACCAGGCAACCTTTTTCCAGTCTTCTATTGTGCAGTTTTGATGAGTCTGCAAATTGTTGCCTCAGTTTCCTGTTCTTAGCTGACAGGAGTGGCACCCGGTTTGTTCTTCTGCTGCTGTAGCCCATCCACCTCAAGGTTGGAGGTGTTGTATGTTCAGAGATGTTCTTCTGAATACCTCGATTGTAACGAGTGGTTATTTGAGTTACTGTTGCCTTTCTATCAGCTCAAATCAGTCTGGCCATTCTCCTCTGACCTCTGGCATCAACAAGGCATTTGCGCCCACAGAACTGCCGCTCACTGGATATTTTCTCTTTTTCTGACCATTCTCTGTAAACCCTAGAGATGGTTATGCGTGAAATCCCAGTAGATCAGCAGTTTCTGAAATACTCAAACCAGCCCGTCTGGCACCAACAATCATGCCACATTCAATGTCACTTAAATCACTTTTCTGATGCTTGGTTTGAACTGCAGCAGATAGTTTTGACCATGTCTACATGCCTAAATGCACTGAGTTGCTGCCGTGTGATTGGCTGATTAGAAATTTGCGTTAACGAGCAGTTGAACAGGTGTACCTAATAAAGTAGTCGGTTAGTGTGTATATGTATGTATATGTATATATATATATATATATATATATATATATATATATATATATATATATATATATACAAAACAAACCATCATTATACAATTATTTGCCTAATTACCCTAACTTACCTAATGAACCTAATTAACCTAGTTAAGCCTTTAAATTGCACTTTAAGCTGAATACTAGTATCTTGAAAAATATCTAATCAAATATTATGTACTGTCATTATAGCAAAGATAAAATAAAATAAAAGAAATCAGTTATTAGAAAAAGCTATTAAAACTATTATGTTTAGAAATGTGTTCTGTTTCACGGAAATTGGTGAAAAAATAGGGGGGGGGGGGGGGGGGTAATAATTCAAGAGGGATAATAATTTTGACTTCAACTGTACATCGTTCACATTGCTCATGAGAATGCGCAATATACTGACACTGAGGAGAATAAATTGTTGAATAAAGTCAAAGTTGAATATTTTTGATTTATGTGCACATAAAAATACTTGGAGCTACTCCAATATTCCGACTGTTTTTACTACATTTTGTCTACTTTTCTAGACTTTGAACGAGTCAGGACAATTGCTGTACACGAGGGATCAGAGATTATATCTAAATATTTAAGATATCTAAAATATCTTAAATTTCTTAAGATGACCAAAAGTCTCAGTGGTTAGAAACAGCATTAGGGAGAGTAATTATGGACTGAATTTTCATAAATTTTCTAGTCAACTAATACTCTACAGCTGTATAAAATGTAGTTGGTAAAACAGAATGTCTTGGTCCATCAAAAAAAAGTGTAACCTAAAATCTTTCAGTTACTGTACATTCTCTCATTTGCAAAGTTTTGGTTTGGGACCAGTGGCTCTAGGGAGGACATCAAACAATCTCAGCAAACTTCCCATCTAGCTAAACAACCAACGCTATCTCACGGCCAATTCGTAACTTTTTGATTAGTGGCTAATTCGTATGAATTCATACGATCTAATTCGTACAAATTAGTATGATTTGCCCATCACACAATGACGGTTGGGGTTAGGGGTGGGGTTAGGTGCCACACCTCCTTTTTAAAATCGTACATTTTCGCACGACTGAACTCGTACAAATTCGTACGAATTAGCCACTAAACCGACAAAACGTAAAATACTTACGTTTCCTCGTGAGATCAGGCTGAAGCAACGTGACTGCATGTCTTTATGAAGCATATCCTCCACTCTTCTGCCTAAGGAACAAAGGATATGTCAGCTATTCAGTCATGTATAATGTGATTTACATGCAAAATATATGCTCAATCTGGCACATGTAGCACAGCCAGCACATGCTAATATTATTCTGTCAGTGTTCGTTCTTTTCTCACAGAGGCGTTATAGTAGATATGACACGAGATGTGACACGAGATCCACCCAAACATGATTAGAAATATCAAAGGATCTTGTTATACCATGTTAACTTGGCGGAACACAAATAGATTTATTTTTGGTCCAAAGCATATCAGGAAACAGTTTAAAATGAAGTGTTGTCACAGCATTTCCATAGCCAGACAAATTGGATGGGGAGTTTGTGCCAGCACATTGGGCTTTCCTGTTTTCACAGGCAGATTATCAGTGGTGTTCGCAAAGGCAAGAATCACTAGAACTATTGTTATTAAGCAGGTTGTGCTGTCACATTATTCATATTGTCAATAGCTGATACTCTTGCTGATGACATCTAATTTGTATCATCAAAAAAAAATCATAAAAATAATAATTGGTGTACACTGTTAACAATTTTTACGAACTGTATTTTACTGTAGGCCAGTTATGCAGTATGTTACTGTATTTTAAAGTTGCATTGTGAATATTACTGTATATTTTACAGTACATATACAGTACTGTAAATACATATAAGATAAACAGCAAAATAAATGGCGCTGTAAATGTAAATACAGTATTTTTTCTGTAACTGGTTTACAGTAAGTTACTGGCAAACTGCTGCCAGTATGTTACTGTAGATTCCACTGGAAATTGTTAAAAGCGTAGCCTTCAAACATGTTTTAATTAAGCAAGCATCACTTGATTTTATATATATTCAAGATATTCAATAAACAATGCAAGCAACTGAAATAAGAGCTCGAACTTTTACGTCTTGGTTAACATTCGAAATGTAGGGTTTTAAAGTCTCTTATGCACACAACTGCTTTTTTATTTAATCAAAAACAAAGTAAATTTAGATTTATCCAAATTCATCAAAAATACAGTACAAATTGTACAATTATGAAATGTTATTGCACTATAAAATAACTAGGGCTGTGCAAAAATATCGATATATCTAACTATAGTGATCATTTCTTTTACGATAGTGTTTCGATAGTCCAACCTGAAGAATCGATGCAAGTTGTGCCAAACGACCTCCTCCTCTGCTCCAGTAGATGTTGCTAACTCGCTATCAACAAAACGCTAAGTAGTACGATATCAGAAGTAAGCAAGAATGAGCATGGTGGAAAATATAAAGGCGCCTCCAGCTTTTAGAGCTGACATGTGGCTGCACGTTGGTTTTAATACTATACCTGGGAGTACTGAATTAGACCAAAAAAAATGCCATTTGCAAGCTTTGCAAATCTATCTTAAAATATTCAGGAAACACTACGAACTTGCGTAATCACTTAACAAGACACCACGCAGATGAATTAGAGGCACTGCGTCCTCAACCGAAACCTCCTGATGTAAGGCAAACTGCACTGGATAACATCATCAACAAGCTTCCGTCTTCCTCAACTAACATTGCAGAGTTACTGAAAACTGCATAGGAAGAATGGGACAGAAAATTGAAGGCAGACAACGCATCAAACATGACTGCAGCAGCACAGCTGGCCAGCTTGTTGCATGTAAAATATTTCGCGCATGCCTTCAATTTACCTATGTGCGACCAGTTTTCACAGCAAAACAGACTGACAGCATCATGACGATTAAATTATTAAATAACAATAAATAACGATTAAAAAACGTTAGAACATCTCGTGCTTAACAAACACTGTTACCTGAAAGCTCCGTCCCACCGGCTTTACGGTGAATGCTTTAGTCATTTTCATAGCGGAACACTAGTTAAACACTGGAAGTCTTTTATCCACTCTTCGAAAAGTGTAAATGCTTCCCCAAATGTTAAATATTCCCCAAATGATGTTTAACAGAGCAAGGAATTTTTCACAGTAATTCCTATATTTTTTTCCTTTGGAGAAAGTCTTATTTTTTTTATTTCGGCTAGAATAAAATCAATTTTATTTATTTTTTACCCTAATTACCCTAACTTGCCTAATTAACCTAGTTAATTCTTTAAATGTCACTTTAAGCTGAATACTAGTATCTAAAATATCTAGTAAAATATTATGTACTGTCATCATGGCAAAGATAAAAGAAATCAGTTTAAAAATGAGTTATTAAAACTATTATGTTTAGAAATGTGTTAAAAAAAAATTGTCTCTCCGTTAAACAGAAATTGGGGGAAAATATACAGGGGGGGCTAATAATTCGGACTTCTACTGTTCATAAATAACTGCCATTAAAAAATTACAAATCTATTATATTTACAAATATGTGGCCTGATTTTCTTGTAAATTCTATTATTTGTTTATCAGCATAGCCTTTGTGAACTTCAAAGTAATTGGAAGCATAAATAGAAAAGTACAGCTAAGCTTTAGTGGAATTACAACAGAAGGAAGTCAACCTGAGAGGAAATTCAGCTGATGAACAGAGCATGGCACTTTTTCTTGCCCCTACTTTCTTTATGATCCGTTTCCTTGAGCAGCATCTGTTCCTTCATCTACCTTCCGTGGTAATGTGTGTGCGCGAGCGTGTTTAACACCACCTGATTTTAGCACATGTAAATAAATTCACACTCGCTCGCTCCAACATTTATTCACAACGGTTTTACACCTCCAACTGCTGGTGTGTCCTAACAGAGATAATTTTAGCACTGCAACCAAAACGACAGGAAGGGGGGAAAGGCCTGCCAAGCTATGTTTACATATCTTTGTCAAGAATTCAAACGTTTCCGGTTGCCAAATCTCTCTCAACTTCTCTGCTCCGCATGCTAACAGATGGAATTATGTGCTCTATTATGCCAGCTCTCTCTCTCTCTCTTGCGCTAGTGTTTATGGAGAAGTTTCTTTCAGGAATCTTCTAAAAAAGGAGCCCACTCTTGCAATCGCACGGCTGAATAACTCTCCTCTGTTTTTAAAAGTTTTACTGCCAGCAGTCCGATTCATCTCTCCTCCCCCAGTAAACAGCGTGTGTGTGTGTGTGTGTGTGTGTGTGTGTTCTTACCCCCATCAATAACTCTGCCAATGCTGTGAAATATGATTACGAACACAGAGACTTTGTTGACACTCTCAGCAGTTCCTGCAGCTTTCCTCTAATTTTGTCTGTTCGCTCATCGCTCCTGTTCTGAGAGGAAGAAGAAATCGAGAGAAACGTCCTGAAATAAAAAGTTCCACCCACCTTCAGGCCTCAGGCCCTCAGAAGTGTTTCTGTGTACTTTGCAAAACGCTTGTGTTTAACAGTGAGATATCACATGAAGAACTAAACAGCGTAGGTTTGGGGAACACGTTTCAAATGCTGCCAAACCGACCACACGGAAGGGCCCACTTAAAACACTAAGCTTTCCAAAAACGCCCAGTTGCACACAAGTTGGTGAATGAGAGCATCCACACATAAGCAAAGGATGAAATAACAAGGAACTTACTTGGAGAAAATCCCACATGACTCCATTACATGTGATTGGGAAAAAAAGAAGTCGCTTCTGGAGATCCCAATATAAGTCAAATAGATCTTGTGACATCATTTCAAACAAAATCAATCCAAATCAAAGTTTCATTAGGGTTTGAAACAACTAGGCTGGGGTGCGTTTCCGAAAACCATCGCTAGCCAACTTAGGTCGCAAGTTGTGTCATTACAAACATAGTTTGTTGATTTGGCATTTCCCAAATCCGTCCTTCCAACGAACTTCTATGCTTGCAACTACACCTCTGGAGCTGTAGTTAGAAACATAGTTCCTGGCTGTGTTTTATTCCCAGTTCCCCTTCAGGAGGGGAACTTCAATGCTATGTGGAAAACTTCCACTATGGGGATTTCTTCAGAATCCAATCATCTGAAAGAGTATATAAACGGGCCAATGAAATGCCAATGAGTTGGCAGCGTCGGCATGCACAGCTGGCGCTACTTACAATCAATTTGGAAATATAAGCGCAGCGTGTGCCAAGCTGAGGCATCCTTTTTACTTCAGATCTTTTCACGAAGCTTCTGAGAGAGTCGATGAGGATTTTCTCCGACTGTTATGGCAGAGAGAGAGAGAGAGAGAGCGCAAGAAAGCGGGCTGCTTCTCCGGGTCCAGAGTGAGTGATACGTGGCGGCAGATGGTCGAGCTTTTCTCCCTTGCCTGGCGTTCTTTGGGTCCAATCCTCCAAAGCGGTATGTATTGTTGCGAATTTCCTAAAAGAGCAACACGGTCATGCAGCGCGTCTTTTTCAAGACGTTGCTCTGACTGTGCATTTCTGGATGGTTTCTTGTCCCCGGATGATGGGCACGAGCACTGCGGTTCATGTCTGGAGGTCCAGCATGTTAATGCGGTGCTCGTGGGCAGTGCATGCCCATCACTGCGGTGGCATGTCTGTTGCGCAGTTAAGATCGCGGATCGCTCTTGCAAAAGTGCCACCCACCCCAGTTGTCCCCTAGTCTAACATTTAAACTTGCCATTATTTATTTTAAATAGCATTAAAGACATCTCTTCTAGGTGTAATTTGCTTTCAAAGTATTTTTACAGTTCAGTTTTAGCGATCTTTATGTTTACAAATGCGCTCCCTTCACAGTGCACTTTGAAAACATTGATGTCATTTTGAACACAGCCATGGCTCATGACGAAAGCTATAGGTGACCTTTTATTTAAAAGCGGAATTTGTGTTACGTCTCCAAAGCTTGTGAAAACAAAAAACACAGCATGAGTTAATGCTTTTAATTTATAGTAAGTTATTTATTAAGTATCTGTACTGTATATGACATGGGCCTGTTGGTTAGAACATTTCTGCAGTGGTTTGTATGTGTCAAATTGTAAAAGTACACTTAAAAATAAATAAATAAATAAACAATAGCCTACTTAATAATAATAATAATAATAATAATTATAATCATCATCATCATTAATATTATTATTAAAGTATTATTTTTTTAATTACCTAATAAATATTAAATTAAGTCTTAATAAATAGCCTCATTATTTATTTATTAATTTATATGATTTATATATGATATTAGAATACGTGTTAGCTTTTGTAAGTGATTTTATGTTAATTTAGAATAGACTATGGAATATTCTCAATAATATTTGTAAAGGTAACATAGGCCCTATACGTTCCATTTACATAAATTTAAATAAATATGGAAAACGAGTGCATGTTTTTATCAAAACTAATATTGGATTTTTTTTTTTAAATGCATGTACAAGTAAAATAATATAATATACAAATAAATTATGGGGTTCTTCTCTAAAGGAGTAGTTACTCCACCCCATTTAGAGCATCATTATCGGTGTTGTACGTTATAACTAACGTGGTTCAAACCATGGTTCTGCGAAACTACGGGTTTTGGAAAACAATCGTCACTACATCGTTCTTCTCCCAAACGATGCATCGTACTATGATAGTTCAGCTGCGAGTTACGTCGTTGTTTGGGAGACGTTTGTTTAGCCTGTTATTCGTAATGTTTAGCCTGTTATTCCTAAGGTAGCTGTTCTGACACTGGATGTTCACTATGCTGTTAACTGGCTGTTCTGGTTTCGGTGTCGGGAAAGGGGATGGTGGTGATGGTGATGGTGAGGCGACAGGTTGGCGTAAACTTTTATGATGCCTCATCTTCTGACTCTCAGTATGTTCTATTGGATGGAACTGCTTCAAATGTTGCAACAGATTTGTTGTGTTCCCGCTGCTAGCCAGCACCACTCTCCGGCACAATTTGCAGAGCATCGAAACCTGAAGTTTACCAGAACTTAAAAAGCCAGACCACTTCCACACCACTGAATTAGTCTTTCCTCTCTAATCAACTATTTCGTCTGCATTCTTCGTCAGCTTGTTCATTCACATCTGTATTCAGGGAAGTCATTTTGTAGCTAAAATTTTCTGCGACAGAGCTTAACCAACTACTGAGCGCTGGCAGCATGTTTGTGATGTACGTCATCACACTCTTTCTGATGGCTGAGCACTGAACGTCATTCAGTGACAAATGATAATGTATAAAATTATATATATATATATATATATATATATATATATATATATATATATATATATATATATATATATTGAAGGATTCGGATTTCTACCATCCCATCCGGTTCCATCCATCTCAGTGTGGATGTTTATCCTTTCCTCATCATCTTATTTCTCATTATTTTCATTAAAGATAATTAATTGATTATTTGAACGACTATTTAACTTTGCATTGATTTCAACTAATGAATAAGTTAAATGTACTGCTTTATGTAAGAATGTTCAGTGCATTGCCTGTCTCTTTGAAACTATTTTCAGGAGACACCAAACTAGGTCAGAGATCACGGAGACCTTGAGTGGAAATGAACGGCTGAGGACTTGAAACAACTTCTATTGTTTCTATTGTTATTTCTACGAGTTAATACTATCTAAAACGTCTTAAGTGATTTTGCTATTTTTACGGTTAATTCTTTTAAAGTGATTTTACTTTTTATTCAAGATAGACTTGGTGTAGTGAGAATTTAACTGTCTGAATGTAGATTATACCGGTTTTTAACCAGTTTTGATAAAGACGGCTGAGAAGTACACTCAGCCTTGGATAAGAAACAGATTGTACTTTAAGTGTGTGTGTTCTATTTGATTGTAGATACTGTACGTTTAACAGGTCTGGAGTCAGTTCTAAACAGTCTATTGAATGTCTGACGTTTATGCTTAAGATATTGTTCAGAATTGTACGCACGCACCCACGTGGAAATGTTCCTAGTCTATCTGTGTTTTAACCAATCAGGTTAGAACACCTATATGTATGACGCAGAAAATGACATTGTGTAAAGAGTATAATTGTTATTGATTTGTGATTGTAAGCAGAGCGGCCTAGGAACTCATTGCGAGTGTTGAAGCTGGCTTCTGCTAATGAAACTGCAAACTATCTTCAGTAAACTTTATTTATTTATTTGAATCTCTGACTCCGGCTCTTCTTCATCTGACAGACTGGTCATTCTTTGGGTTAAAACTGTAAATACCCCAACAATATATATATATATATATATATATATAATAACAAAATATATATGTGCAAATGTATCGAAATATCGGAAATGGGTTTAAAAATCATGTCACCAGTATTAAAAAATATATATCGCAATCTATATTGATATCAAATTATTGTCCAGCCCTATTTTGCCCGTTCATTTACATGGCAACAGTGTGTTGTGACTGAAAATGCTTAAATCTAAAAACGGGTTACATAGTAGACGTTTCTGAAAACACCGTTTGTGTAAACTCCTGAAAACAAGCATCTATGAAGATGATGATGTCATGCTCTGTTTGGGGAAGTGTAGATTAAAGGCGCGAACAAACACACACAATGGCAGAGCATGTGGAAGTGTTGTTGTTGCTCAATTGTTTGCTAACGCTTCATCAGCAAAGTGTTGATTTACTTCACATTACAATCAGTGTTAGAGACACATCACATGGCAAATTCTACATACACACCGGCATTGAACCGCCAACGGCACATCGTCACTTCCCTACAGATTTTGTTTACTAATGTAACCCACCAGTTCTAAACCACCCACTTGTTCTAAACTGGTGATTGTTTGCATGGGAGCCGAATGGGAGGCCTTTGGCATTCGTCACTTGAGCACTTTTTAAACAGAGCAAGGGAATTTTCACAGTATGTCTGATAATATTTTTTCTTCTTGAGAAAGTCTTATTTGTTTTATTTCGGCTAGAATAAAAGCAGTTTTTATTTTTTTTAAACAATTTTAAGGTCAAAATTATTAGCTTTGAGCTATTTTTTTTTTCAATAGTCTACAGAACAAACCATCATTATACAATAACTTACCTAATTACCCTAACCTGCCTAGTTAACCTAAATAATCTAGTTAAGCCTTTAAATGTCACTTTAAGCTGTATAGAAGTGTCTTGAAAAATATCTAATCAAATATTATTTACTGTCATCATGGCAATGATAAAATAAATAAGTTATTAGAAATGAGTTGTTAAAACTATAATGTTTAGAAATGGGTTGAAATAAATCTGCTCTCCGTTAAACAGACATTGGAGAAAAAAATAAACAGGGGAGTTCATAATTCTGACTTCAACTGTATCTGAAGTAAAGTTATGTTTTTGCTATCAGAAAGTCATGTTTACGTTAGCAGGAAGTTGCTAGGCAACATAGGCATGCACATTCAAAGGCACGAGGAAAAGTAACTGACACTGAAATGCATGGGTCACAAAAATTAAAAATGGTCAAAATTACCACCTCTGTAGTTCTAGTGTTAAAGGGGTGGTCCACTACAATATCATATTTTAAACTTTAGTTGACGTGTCTGAATGTAATACAAGTTCAATGCAAAGGGAGACATTGGCTTTTACAGTTAGCTTAGCAAAGCCTACAGCGAACAAAGTTTGGGGACTACAAAAAATACATCCGGACTAATGAGATCACAAACGCTTCAGGTAATGCGCATTCACCACACGCATAGAAGGGGCATGACCAGAGGTGCTGTAATGTTATATCAGAGAATTTGAAAATGCCGTCCAAACGCTGCTTTCCACAGACCTTCTTCTGTTTTGTATTTAGGCTTCTAAAGGACACGACACAAAGAGAGAAGTGCTTACGGTTTAATTTTAATTATGTTCCAGAGAATTATTAAAAAATACACAGCTAAGCTTTGACAAAGGACAGCTTCCAGAATCTCTCCAGTTCAGTGCTGGATTCGGCTCCAACCATAATAGCAGAAGCTGTGGACTGTGAGCCACAACCTGTGAATATTTTTATTTGTTAAAATTGATCTATTACATGCACAGTTTCTAGCATTAACTGAATGTTGTAGTATTGATGTAAACAAGGATGTAAACAACGGGAAATGCTGTTTGGCACCGCTAACAATTTAGCTACAAATTCATATTTATTCGTCAAACCGCTGTAAACACACACAATCTTCACCAGCGCTTCAGTGTCTCTCTATACAGCCGCTTTCCATGCATTATACATCTCAAATAACTAACTTGCAAAAGATATGTGTCATGATCACCAGCGAGATCCTACCACTAGAGACCGCTGGTACACACACACCCATTCACAAGGACTACAATTCTGCTGATAAATGGACTACATATCCAGTCATGCACCACACACGCACAACCAGTTCCTGATCCTGTTTGATTGCACACTCTCAGCTGATGCTCATGTACCTTAATTGTGTAGACTATTTAAACCCCTCTGTTTGTCACACATGTTGCTGAGTATTGTTAAGCTGTTGCTATCCTTACATAAGCGTTTATCCTGTTTCCTGTTTCCTGTGTTATTGACCTTGGACTGATTATTGTGTTTTGAACCTCTGCTGCCTGCCCTGAACCTTCTGCCTGTTTTTGGATTACGCTTCTGGATTCTCTGCTACACTGTCAATGCTGGTTTTTGATCCCTGCCTGTCTGACCATTCTTCTAATAAAGCTGCATTTGGAACTACCCCGGTTTTATAGCTTCCTCTTCGCAACAGAATACTCAGCCCCACAAGTTCCAGCGGCTTTATTGGTCATGGATCCAGCAATACAGTTAGTACGTCTGCAGCAAGGTAAGCGTTCCCTCGAGGACCACATTAAAGACTATCTGGACATTGCAAATCTCTGTACATACCCAGACTTTGCACTAATAGACTTTTTTTGTTATGGTTTAAATGAACCACTTAAAAGCACCCTCATCAAAGTTGGTCCCCGGGGTTCGCTATGTCAGTTTTTGGACTTTGCCCTGCTTACTGCTGGCTCCCCCTTCATTGTCGGTGAGGTGGAGGAAAACCCTAAATGTTTTTTTTGGGGGGGGGGCAATAGACAGCAAGACCCGCGGGCAGCGGGGCTGGCAAGGGACACCACTACAACGCTGGGCTTACCTGTGTTCTTCTCTGATGCCCCTCGTTGGTATTTGCCAAGTGTTTCCAGTCACAAGATGGCCGCTTCCAGTCCTCCAGCTCACAGAATGGCCGTCTCCAGTCCTCCAGCTCACAGAATGGCCGTCTCCAGTCCTCCAGCTCACAAAATGGCCGCCTCCAGTCTGCCAACTTACAAAATGGCCGCCTCCAGTCATCCAGCTCACAAAGTGGCCACAACCAGCCCTCCAGCTCACACATGGGTAAGCGCCAATCTGCCTATAGCTCACAAGATGGTTTGCTGTTCCGAGTCTGTTTCTGCCATAGTTCCTGTTCCTGTTCCTGAAATGCCATCACCTGAGCCACCAGAATGGCTACCACCACCTGAGTTGCCAGAGCTGCTGCCACCACTAGAGCTGTTACTGCCAGAGCTGCCAGATCCTCCAGAGCTGCCAGATCCTCCAAAGCTGCCAGATCATCCAGAGCTGCCAGATCATCCAGAGTTGCCAGATCCTCAGTCACTGCCGCCAGTGCTACCAGAGCCACTGCTGCCAGAGCCACTGCCGCCGCTACCAGAGCTGCTGCCAGAGCCACTGCCGCTGCTACCAGAGCTGCCACTGCCAGAACCACTGCCGCCGCTACCAGAGCTGCCACCGCCGCTGCCAGAGCCGCCACTGCCAGAGCCACTGCTGCCAGAGCCACTGCCGCCGCCACCAGAGCTGCCGCCGCCACCTGAGTTTCCCGAATGGCCGCCGCCTGAGTTTCCCGAATGGCCGCCGCCTGAGTTTCCCGAATGGCCGCCGCTGCCTGAGTTTCCCAAATGGCCGCTGCCCGCCTGAGTTTCCCGAATGGCGGGCGCCAGATATCCCTGAATTCCCCGAATGGCGGGCGCCAGATATCCCTGAATTCCCTGAATGGCGGGCGCCAGATATTTCTGAATTCCCCGATTGGCGGGCACCAGATATCACTGAATCCCTCGAATGGCGGGCGCCAGATATCCCTGAATTCCCCGAATGGCGGGCGCCAGATATTTCTGAATTCCCTGAATGGCGGGCACCAGATATCCCTGAATCCCTCGAATGGCGGGCGCCAGATATCCCTGAATTCTCCGTATGGCGGGCGCCAGATATCTCTGAATCCCTCGAATGGCGGGCGCCAGATATCCCTGAATTCCCCGAATGGCCAGAGCAGCCTTCTGAGTTCCACGAATGGCTGGCAGAGCCGTGTGACTTCCCAGAGCCGTATGATTCATATTACCATGGGAACAAAGAGTTATTAATGTCAAACTGCCTTCATGTTTCCTAAAATCTAGAGATTAGAGTAAAATAAACTCAAATTTAACTGGCTAACCAGGTAATCTAGCTTCATGGTTCAGGCCCAAGGTATCATGGATCAGTTTGAATACATCACAATACTTGATGATATTATGTTGCCCTATGTTGAGGAGGAAATGCCCCTAAAATAGACAGTAGCTACGTTTCCATCCACCTGTTTTTTTGCGCATTTTGGATAAGTGCATAAAAAATGGTTGATGAAACGCCATGATGCGCATAAATTTTGAAAATGCACATAAAAAAAACATGTGCATAACTGAGAAGGATAAACTTTTTATTCGATAAGAAAAGATTTGCATAAACTACGATGGAAACACTTTTCAGCAAATTCCAGTATGCAGATTAAAAAAGGTCATGTGATTTTGTTATAAGAGATCATGTGATAATAAAAATGTGTGCGAATGGACAAACCAGCAGGCTGAGCACACTGTAGAACATCTGAAATGTTGTTTTGGTCATTCTAAAACGCCTGAACCATTTCAGTATTAGTGTTACATGCCTCCCTTATCTAGGGCCAGGGAAACACGCAACAATATAACAAAGGGGAAAAATAAAATAAGAATTCAATTTAGCCAAATTAAAATTAATTAGAGGCCAATTTTGATAATAGAAAATATATCTTAATAATAAAACAACTAAAGGGCAAGCCAGCCAACAATCATCACCCTTCTCCTGTGCCAGCAAAATACAATGTCCAAAAAAAGTACATTTATTCACAAATTAACAAATAATAAATGACCAAGGGTAATGGTAGGTTTCAAAAATACTGAGGAGGGGATAATGCCAAAACAACAAACAAAAGATCTAACTGATTAAGGAAGCAACTTTCTAAACTCTCAATATAAAATTAAAAAGAAAAACAAAGATCTTACCTTTCTCCCTCTCTACCAGAAACAGGAGAAAAATAAATGTATCAAAGAAAAGTGACATCCACCTCCGTACTGCTCCAAAAGGTTTAAACAAAACCAAACATATAAAGTAGAAATAACAAAGGGAATTTAAAGTCAAATTGAACTATATTGTTCACCAGTGTTGTGCAAGTTACTTCCAAACTGTAATACATTACAGATGACTTGTTACTGTTATTTAAAAGTAATCCCTTACATTACAATATTACTGTCTCAAAATTGTAATATGTTACATTACTCTTATATTACTTTTCAGTTACTTTCACCAAAATAACTACAGAATTAGAACTTAACATTCTAAAACGACCAAATGTACTGCAGAGCATTTTACATCCAGTAGAAAGCGATATGATGTAGCAGAATGACTGTGACCTATCCAGGCTACTAACAATATAGTATATAATTGGCAACGTGAAGACTTAAGACATTTTTAAGTCTTCATAACATTTTTGGCTGTGTATGATATTTTTATGTAATACTATAGTTGCTATTGTAACACAACAAGTGTAATATAAACAAATGACCCAGTGCTGTAGTTTTTGTTTTTTACAATATAGTTAATATTATACTACAATTCACCACATTTTACTGTAAAACTACACTTTGTAGTTAATTTTATTCAGAGTTCACTATTCTTAATACTACAGTATGCTGAAGCATTCATTATCAAGTTGTATGCGCTTACGATATTTGTCAGTGAAACAAGGCCATGCAAGTACGTATGTCCATCTCGCGAATGTAATTCTGCCATTTTCATCTATTTTCCGCTTTTCCGCTGCACGTTAGGGCTTAACGTTACTCCGAACCGGGCTGAGCTAATAGCCCCGGATCTCAAGCTCAGAGGCTGAAATCAAAGTAAAAAGTTCCAATAGCCAGGGGGAGATTATTGACAACACACACGTATGTTCACTCACCACGAACAGGAAATAGAATTGAGGTATTTTTTTATTTGTTAATGTCTTGCGGGCGAAAAGTTTGTTGTAACGCACGCATTACTGAACATGTATGGAGTAAAATATTACTGAAAATTAATTAGTAATGCCTTACACTACTGCATTACTGGAAAATGTAATGCGTTACTGTAATACATTACTTTTGTAACGCATTACTCCCAACACTGTTGTTCACTAACAATAGGATTTTTACCATTACAACAAGTATCCCAATATTATTTAGCACACAAGCTAGTCTGGGGCAGGAGAACCAAGTGAGAGCAGCCTTCACCCACTAGTGTTCGGCACAGTCTCTCTTTGTTCTCTACTGCCGCATGCCCCAGCCACTTAATTGCCAACAGGTGAGACAAGATAGAATGAGAGAGAGCGAGAGAGAGAGAAAACAAAAGCAACAACAAACCCCCAGTGTACCACATTTGAGGCCACAAATATTAAATGCATAAAACAAAAACTTTTTTTTTTTACAAGCTTTATATGCAACAATTAGTTTTATTATATTATTAATGACCTTCAGAATCAAGAGCGTCTGTGCACCGCGTCTCTAGCCTTCAAACGCCACCGCACGTTCACTGCGTGTCACGATTGTCTTCTGAGCCGCAAGTCATTTATTAAATGAAGAAAAGCTTCACGCAGCTTCTTTTATCGCAGCAAATTCTGTTTTTACTGTTGATATTTGGCGCCAGTTAATCACGAAGTGACGATTTTGTTCGCTTTCACTCGTTGGATGGAAATGCTGCTTTATTCGCACGTCTTTTATGCGATAATCCAGTTTTGCGCATAAAGTTAATTCGCATTTTTGGATGAAAGCATAGCTAGTGACCTCAAAACACAAGTAACCAAGCATTGATATGCACACAAAAAGAACCAAAAGTAATCAATCAAACCAAATCAATCTTGGTTAAGGGGCAAAAATGGGTTGAGGTAATGGAGTGGCCTGCACAATCCCCTGACCTCAACCAAACTAAAAACTCATGGGGCTCTATTTTACCGATCTAGGTGCAAAGTCTAAAGCACATGGCGCAAAAGCATTAAGGGCATTTACGAATTCACTTTTGCTTCTTTAAGGATGGAAAAAAACGCTTTGCATGGTCTAACAGGGTTGTGCTTATTCTCTTAATGAGTTATGGGTGTGTTTTGAGAATAAACCAATCAGAGTCTCATCTCCCATTCCCTTTAAGAGTCAGTTGGATTGTGCCAAGGCACATTCGTTATTTACATGGCGGACTTTGCAAGTGGAAAAACTGGATTAAGAACGAGCCTCCTCCAATCGGACTCTTTACTTTCTCTTTCTCTCTTTCGTGGATAAGGAAACGGTGTTGTACGCACTCCACTGAAGACATCTATTAGCCTACATAATTAATCTCATTTGTTAAGCGCAAAGATTTGTTTCAAAACTATTTCTAAATTCAGTTCTAATTTCCAGCATACAAACAAATGAACAATACTGTAATAATGAAGTGTGGTCAAAAAACTGTGTTATATCCAAACACACATGCTATGCCCCATATGATCCAAAACCTGACAGGTGGACAAATCTAAGCTTGTTTTTATTAAAACGAATATACATATGCATATAATAAATACTACTACTAAAAATAATAATAATAATAATAATAATAACGTTATACAAAAGCAAATTGTGATCAATAAACTGAAAAAAGCCCCCCCCCGAGATGAAGGCATAATTTTTGTAATATTTTAATCCTTTTTCATTTATAAAGATATTTTTGTTTTACTGTACATTCTGTGTATATTAAGCAATGTGTAAGCATTCAGTTTTCAGCTGGTCTATTGCACAGTCTATTTTAATTCCTCACAATAGCAACGCACCAACAATGCACCTTAATACACCTCTTTTCTAGACCAGAACACCCATGAGTCCACAAAGTGGCACAAATGGATTTACTATTTAAACAACATGGTGCAAAGCAGGAAAATTTGCGTTGCGGTGGTCTGAAAACAGCAACACATCGTGGCAAACACGTCTTGCTCCTTGTTGCGCTGGGTGTATGATAGGGCCCATGGAGTGAAATGAAAAAAAGTAGTTCCTGAAGCAAAACTCACATTTCACAGTATCTGTTGGATGTCGTTTGTTCAGTATATGGACTGAAATACCTGTTTTGTGGCTTAGCCTTCTTTGACATTAATGAGCTGAAGAAGATTTATCTTCACTTCAGTCCTTGAAAGTCAGATGACTGAGAATAACTATGCCGGATCTCTCTATCTCTATGTTTCAGTTTCATGGGTGAACAGAATAAACGAGTCATTCATGAAAGCCCAAATGGAATTGAAGAGTGAACTGATGGGATCTATGTCTAAACTACATAAGATCTAAGCAACGTTTGTTTGGAGTTTTTAAAAAAGGTGTTACACACCTTCAAACTAACAGTAGTCCATTGCGATTACATAATAGGTGAGAGTGGCTCTGAGACTCACCCTTATCTGATGTAGAATTGTTTTTTGCTTCATTTCTTTTGTTCAGTCTATCAAGGTCAGATTTTCAGCAGTAATTATTCTAGCTCTATCTTTCTTTGAACAAAATAAAGGCCCAAAATATGTCAAACGAAATTGAAGAATGAACTACTGTAGCTCAAAACAAAGTTAATCTTTATAGTTCAAAATGGCTCACAGAGTCTTTGATTTACCAGTGGTCCATGGTGATTATGTTATGGGAAAATGCAACTCTGAGGCTCCACCTCCTTTGATATGGAAATCTTTTCTGGTTCATTTCTTCGGTTCAGTCCATAAAAGTCAGAAAGGGTTTGAATCTGCATGCCACATTTAATTTGTTTGTTTTTTTTTTGGACTTGTCTCTAGAGTTTGAAACTGTGTGCCAAAGCAAACTTTGAGGAAAGGTTCAATCTGTGAACACCTTTGATAGTAGAAATGCTTTCTGGTTTCTTTCTTTTGTTCAATTCTTTAGGTCAGACACAAGCACGATGTCTCTAACTTTTAATAAACATAAATGGCAACAATTTAAAGGTGTGTATACGCAAGAGAGAATGCTGCAAATGCATTTCTTCCAATAGAGATTACATGACCAGAGGTGAGAAAATGTTCTAAATTGCTCAAACACACACATCAGTGTGCAGTAGATACACAGTAGTATATGGACAGAAGATTTATAGAAAACCGATTAGCTTGGTTCAGGTGTGTGTTATTTTTAACTAAAGCATTGTTAGAAATCTAAACACACATAACAAGGTATTCTACAACCATAAAAAAAGCATCATACTATGTGTTTTTATAGAAAGTTAGCATTACAATAAAGTACATTATATTTGTCACTGCTTTTCATAATAGCAAATATACCAAATAGTTCAAGCATCCTTTCTAGTATTTTAATCCTATAATTTAACTTTATTTCTTAAATATATATACTACCATTCAAGAAAATAAAATTTTACAATGTATTTAAGAGGCTCAATTTGTATTTGATTAAAAAAACATTTGTCATTTCTCACAAGATAATATGAAGTGTATTTTTACATTTTCACATGATGAATAAATGCTGTACAAGTATTGTTCATTATTAGTTCATATTAGTAAATACATTTGCTTTTCAGTGTTTGTACTTTCAGGAGTGAAAATAAACCACACTGAACTGAACTAAACTGGACTTCAACTCTGAAAACTGGAACGACACAGTTTCAATTTACAAGAGCTGCTTTGACAATCTACATTGTGTAAGCACTATAGAAATAAAGATGAAATTTTTTGTACTCACACTCTTTTTCACAATCTCTGTATGGCTGTATAGCTAGAAATAAGGTAGTATACATACTTTTGTCTCCTTATTAAAAACTAGCCATTTAATTGCTGTTTCCTTTAGGGAAAAAAAAACTTTTCTGGAAGATGTTTTTCTTGTGACTTCCCCAAAACAATTAACTATTTATAACATAATTCAAACCAGATTAAAAATGTATTAACTGCAGTGTGAACACTAAATAAATTAGATTTATAAAATCAAAATATCATCATAATGGCAAAAAAGCAACTGAGACAAACTGTATAAAGTAAAATGAAACAAAAAGCAAATAAAAAAATACTACAGTAATAACATACACTGTAAAACAAATATCTGTTAATTAAGAGTTTCCTTATTGTGTGATTTTAAATGTTTTCCACTTATTTATGGTTGTGAATTGCATTATGGGATCTCTGCTCTGTTGACTTGTAATGTTGAAAATTCTACTTTTTAAAAAATCTTGTAGTTGGAAATAATATAATGTATAAGAAATGACAAATAAAGAAATAAGTCTGTAAAATAACAGAAAATGCACTGGCAGCTTATTACCAGGTTTTTGTAGCCTAATATACAACACCAACACAGACTAAACTATTAAAATAGCTAATAATAAGTCACGTTTTCAAACTTTTCAATGTTACAAATTGTTGGAAGAAAGATCAAGGTCTCATAATACAATTTCAATATAATAAATAAATGGGTAAAAAGGAATGCTGGGCAAATTAGTTCACTATTATCGCATTAACGCATTATTTAAATAATTCCGACAATTATTAGGATCAAACAAACTAGAAATTCCAAGGGTTCAGTTAAAGCAGGGTGAATCCGCCTTCAGCTACTGCGCCCCTACTGCTGGAATCAGCTTCCAGAAATGATCAGATGTGCTCCAACATTAGGCACATTCAAATCAAGACTGAAAACACATCTGTTTTTATCACATCATTTTTATTTTCTTGTTTCTTTTATTCTTGTTTATGTAAAGCACTTTGAATTACTATTGTGCATGAAATGTGCTATTTAAATAAACTTGCCTTGTCTTGCCTATTTTTAATTGTGTGTTAACACAGTTTTTTTAATTTTTATTATTTTGAAACTTCGTTGTTCCCTGAAATACACATACAAGAGGTTGGGTGGTTGATTAATATTGGCTTGGGAAACGACATCCTCACACTTCACAACCAATGAGGGTATTTGGGGCGGGACTAAGAGGGTCGCACACCGCACGCCAAGCAGCACCATACATTTTAAAATTCTAAACATAGGTTTCTATCAGGGTACACTCACCAGCACCGCAAGGCAGTTGTCTGTGGCGCCCAGCTACGACTGTCCTACACTGTTCTATTTCTGCCGTGCCACAAAGCACCTTCTGAATAGTTTCATATTAACTAACATGCCAATGTGTGTGTCCAGTGTGCGTTACTTCTAACTGTGATAAACACACATTTGTATGGCTTGATTGTAAGGAATAATTAATGGTGAGTTGATAATTGCAGTTAATTTTGTCATTGTGTTTCATTTTTATTTTAAAATGTTATTTATTATTATTTGGGGGGGGGGGGGGTGAGATTATTCAAAGTAAATTCAGTGGAAACACGTGCTTCACAAATTACAGTCCCCTGCACAGTTAAACGTTGTTGTTTTCAAACATTTTACCTCATTTTTCTGCCACAGAATGGACTGTTTCTGTTGTTTCCTGATAAAATGAAAGGTTTTTGTTTTTACCTGTTACAGAATACATTTCTGAATGCTAACTTGATGCTGCTTGCAACTCTCCTGTTATAATGTTATGATCAAGCCTTTGAAATCTGAGCATAACTTAATTTCTATTACAAATTAGGTAACATTTTTGCGTCCTGGCAGTGGCAAATATATTTGGTTGTAAACTGAATTTGATTACACCACTGAGATTTAATCTCACCATTGATGAGATTTAAAATATTTTAACTGCTAAAATGTTATGGGAATATTTTTGTTTCTTGTTCATACACTGACTCAGTACTTTTAAAATAAAAGTGCTTAATGCACTTCTTTCAAAATCATTATTGATTTTTGTGCATAAAAATGCGATTAATCGCAGACAACTATGTGGTGCAATTGTTTTTACATTATTTAAGCATCTAGAACTTTTTTTGTTTTGAGTACTATAAACTATAGATAATGGATAATAAAGCCTAGAGTGTCTTCTTTTTAAAGATATCTAAACTGAGAACGTAGACCAAATTATTCAGCAACTGTTACTGTTTTAGTTTGGAAGGTCATTTTTGAGAAAATGCCTCTAACAGTGAAGGAAAGTAGGACACCGATATAGCCTCAGTCATGAGACACTTGGCTTTCAAGGCATGTTTTTTCTAGGTTGTTACGTGACTGATTTCATGTGTTTGTATATGGAAAAACAATTATTGAACACAGTACAATTTTGTCTTTCTTATAAACTTTATAATGTATAACTTTATTTTTTAGCATGAAACTTTCTAGATGGACCATAGTAAAGCTCAAAGGCTGCATTTACACTGCAGATCTTGATGGTCAATTGCGATTTTGTGACTGTATTCGATTTTTTGGATGACCTGCTTACATCATCTATTAAAAGAGACTCATTTCCGATTGTCTGCATTTACACTGCACAAGGCAAAAGTGCAATGATAAACAGCTGATAATAAATGAGCGCTTGTTTCTCCATTCCTGTTCGCAGGGTTTAATTTTTTTTTTTTTTTGACTAGTTGTTTTACTATAGTTTAGCGCAGAAAAGTTCTCATTCTTCTTTTAATCTAGGCCTTTTAAACCAGTAGGTATTTTAATGTCATGTCCATGGTGTGATTTATGCGCGTGATGTATGCAACAGTTTGATAACAATTTATATTGGTTACACAGAGGATGTTGCTCTCTCTCTCTCTCTCTGGTTAAACATGCCTAAATACTTGTGCTAGATGACAATATAAAAGCTTTTTTAAGTCCTCATGTATAAGATTTAAGGTTTGGTACTCTGCTGAAGTCTGTTCAGAAATGAAAGCATCAGGGTTGACGTTATTCGCTATGGTTTTTAATGACATGCGACTCGGATTGACCAGCCTGATCTCACGTGGAAACGTAAGTATTTAACATTTTGTCAGTTTAGTGGCTAATTCGTACGAGTTCAGTCATACGAAAATGTACGATTTTAAAAAAGAGGCGTGGCACCTAACCCCACCCCTAACCCTAATCGTCATTGGGTGATGAGCAAATCGTACTAATTTGTACGAATTAGATCGTACGAATTCATACGAATTAGCCACTAAATCAAAAAGTTACGAATTCCCGTGAGATTGCGTTGGATTGACAGGTAAAAATTCGATCTACCTGCTTACACTGCAGACACGAGGGCACAGATCCCATTCATTTTGGATAAATTTCCACATATGAACAAGGACTAAATCTGATTTGAGTAAATCGGACCCCATGTGATTCTTTCCTGCCTTTATATCCCATCTGTGCCACATGGAAGAAAAATATGTTATAGTTCTATATGTACATACGAAAAACAAACAACTGGCAGCTAATTATTTAACCGAGGCATTAGTTCATGTCTCTGATTGGTTGTGTGATTCATATCTTAATTTGAATATAAGTGAAACGGTCTGTATGTTTTTTTCACAATCACTGACAACAGTTACACATCATCCTGATGTTTTTGTTAAAGGAGAAAAGCTCAGGGTTGTCAATGATTTTAAATATTTAGGTCTAATTTTAGATTCACAGTTGACATTCCAAAAGCATGCCAAGAAGGTCGCTAAAATTGTAAAAGTTAATCTAGCCAACTTCAGGCATATACGACCTTACTTGACTAATGAAGCAGCAAAACTTTTTATGCACTCTATGATTTTTTTCTCATATTACATATTGTCTTACTAGTTGGTCACACACCAGTAAAGCAGTTTTAAAATCAGCTGAATCACTTTATAAACAGGCACTTAAAGTATTTGATCAGAAGTCTATTATGTATCATCATTGTAATATACAGGCAGTGCAGTATTATTAGCCAAATGAGTATTTTGACCACATCATCCTCTTTATGCATGTTGTCTTACTCCAAGCTGTATAGGCTCGAAAGCCTACTACCAATTAAGCATATTAGGTGATGTGCATCTTTGTAATGAGAAGGGGTGTGGTCTAATGACATCAACACCCTATATCAGGTGTGCATAATTATTAGGCAACTTCCTTTCCTTTGGCAAAATGGGTCAAAAGAAGGACTTGACAGGCTCCGAAAAGTCAAAAATAGTGAGATATCTTGCAGAGGGATGCAGCACTCTTAAAATTGCCAAGCTTCTGAAGCGTGATCATCGAACAATCAAGCGTTTCATTCAAAATAGTCAACATGGTCGCAAGAAGCATGTGGAAAAACCAAGGCGCAAAATAAACTGAGAATTGAACCATGAACTGAGAAAAGTCAAGCGTGCAGCTGCCAAGTTGCCACCAGTTTTGCCATATTTCAGAGCTGCAACATCACTGGAGTGCCCAAAAGCACAAGGTGTGCAATACTCAGAGACATGGCCAAGGTAAGAAAGGCTGAAAAACAACCACCACTGAACAAGACACACAAGCTGAAACGCCAAGACTGGGCCAAGAAATATCTCAAGACTGATTTTTCTAAGGTTTTATGGACTGATGAAATGAGAGTGAGTCTTTATGGGCCCGTGGCTGGATCGGTAAAGGGCAGAGAGCTCCACTCCGACTCAGACGCCAGCAAGGTGGAGGTGGAGTACTGGTTTGGGCTGGTATCATCAAAGATGAGCTTGTGGGGCCTTTTCGTGTTGAGGATGGAGTCAAGCTCAACTCCCAGTCCCACTGCCAGTTTCTGGAAGACACCTTCTTCAAGCAGTGGTACAGGAAGAAGTCTGCATCCTTCAAGAAAAACATGATTTTCATGCAGGACAATGCTCCATCACACGCGTCCAAGTACTCCACAGTGTGGCTGGCAAGAAATGGTCTAAAAGAAGAAAAACAATTGACATGGCCTCCTTGTTCACCTGAACTGAACCCCATAGAGAACCTGTGGTCCATCATTAAATGTGAGATTTACAAGGAGGGAAAACAGTACACCTCTCTGAACAGTGTCTCTGAGGCTGTGGTTGCTGCTGCACGCAATGTTGATGGTGAACAGATCAAAACACTGACAGAATCCATGGATGGCAGGCTTTTGAGTGTCCTTGCAAAGAAAGGTGGCTATATTGGTCACTGATTTGTTTTTGTTTTGTTTTTGAATGTCAGAAATGTATATTTGTGAATGTTGAGATGTTATATTGGTTTCACTGGTGAAAAAAAATAATTGAAATGGGTATATATTTGTTCTTTGTTAAGTTGCCTAATAATTATGCACAGTAATAGTCACCTGCACACACAGATATCCTCCTAAAACAGCTAAAACTAAAAACAAATTTAAAACTACTTCCAAAAATATTCAGCTTTGATATTAATGAGTTTTTTGGGTTCATTGAGAACATGGTTGTTGTTCAATAATAAAATTAATCCTCAAAAATACAACTTGCCTAATAATTCTGCACTCCCTGTAATACAAAAACATTATTTATTGAGCTTTGATAATAAGCAATATTTGGCTGATGCTTGTATGATTTTTAAAATTTTAAATGGATATGCTCCACCCCCATTATGTGAGTTTGTAACACACAAGAATAATAATGGTCAAGCAACACGATCTGTTACCAGAGGAGACTGTGCTGTGCAGTTTAGGCGTACAACTTTTGCACGATCAGTCTTCTCAGTTAGAGCCAGTCATTTCTGGAACACACTTCCTATCGATTTAAGGGGTGTTACAAATGATTTAACATTTAAATACAAGTTAAAGAAATGGCTAATAGCAAAACAAGTTTGTAATCATGTGTAATTCTTTGTCTAACATTTTAAGAAATTTTTATTATATGTTTTATTCTTTTGTCGTATGTAACTTTACTGTTATTGTATATGTGATGATGTGCTGTTGATTTTAGGTTGCCTTTTAAAATCTGGCAGGGGACAACAGATGAAAACTAGCCCTTGTGGCTAACTCTGGCTTGTTTACAGTTTTACTGTTGATTAATGAGCATTGTCCCTGTTAAATAAATAAAGTAAATAAAGAAAAAAAAAAAACTAATTGGGTAACTTGAACTATGCAGTGTAAATTCAGCCTAAGTGTCTTCTTTTTAGTGATACACAATTTTTGTTTGTAGCTCACTGGCGTCAAGAACTGTTACTATTTAAAGTTAGGTAGGTGTAAATCCCCATAAGAGAGAGCTGGCTAACAGGTTAATCATGATTAAAAACTGTAATCATTGCCCACAACTATGTAAAAGTAAATAAAAACACGAATCACAAAATACGGAAAACTGCTAATTTACAAATATATATATATATATATATATATATATATATTTTTTTTTTTTTACAGTGTCTGCTGTATCTGAACAACAGAATCCATGTAGCAACATAAATCCCATGACTGACCTTAATTGACATGTCCAATGGGCTGGATCACTAGTTAGATCTCTGCTGTGACAGTTATTAGCTGCTGCTGTACTTTTCCATTTGTCCGTCACATATTCTCAGTATCGATCAGCTGTCAGTGTTCAGACGCTGGAGGCGTTTCTGTCAATTCATCAATGACGTGCTGATCGAACAAACAGAAAGAGTGAGTCCATGGTCCGACTGGCCTTTTGCTCATGCAGAGGTCACACACACACATACATAGGGCTGCTGGGATACATTAAAACACAGAGCATCTTCAATATTAACACACTCCACAGCAGACCGCAGGTTTCTACCCTGCTGAAAGAAAACAGCATGAACTCACATTCATTAGAGCTCGTTTAGTGGCTGGTCAGTGTAAACGTGCTGTTCACCAGCAAAATCAAGCAGAGAAGGTTGATTCGATTAGCATTCAGCTTTTTCTTACAGTTTGGGACAGTTTTATTTAAAAGAACTGAAACAAATCATTGTAAAATCTGTGTAAAAATATAAATTTACAGTGGTTATTTTGCTAGCACAGATTGCTATTCTTTAAAGAGCCCCTATTATGGGTTTTTGAAAATGACCTTCTATGCAGTGTGTAACACAGCTCTAAGTGAAGTGAAATATCCAGCGAAATCTGAATGTGCACCGTGTTTTGAAGCTATTGATTAATCTATAAAAGAGTGGGCTCAGAGTGTTTCAAATGAATCGCAGCCATAATGAGTCTTTAGCCGTGTCGGCGTGACGTCAATACAGAACTCAAGCCCCGCCCATTTGCTGCACGCGCAGACATTGAACCCCCCCGGCCCCGCCCACAAACACTGTAGTCAGAAAAAGAAGATGACAAACACTGTAGCAGATCCTGGTTGAATCATGTCGCGAAGACGCTGTGCTCTGAAGTGTGAGGGAAAGTTAGTGTTATTTTCCCTACCCAAAGATGAGGCTGTGAAGAGTCAGTGGTTGAGGTTAATTTTTGCATAAATAACGGGCATTGAAATGACGGGCGTTTTCCAGGAACCGCACTAACTGGGCAAACGAGACGGGTTCCGAAACAAAAGTCTAAGTGTGAAAGCACCCTTAAACACACCTGAACCAGCTTATCAAGCTCTTTCTAGGTGTACTAGAAACTTCCAGGCAGGTGTGTTAAAGGAAGTTGGAGCTAAACATTGCAGGACACCGGCCCTCCAGGACAGTGTTTGGACACCCCTGATGTAAAGCTGGGCTAACACCCACTAAAATTCCATCTCAATAAAAGTTTACCAATATGGCTTAATTATCTTCCTTACAATAACATTTGTATTTAATGTTTTTTTAATGTTTTACTTGGGCATTACAAAAAATCCTTAGTGTTTAGACTTGTGCAAGTCTGAAATTGCATTCATAATGGTCTTTAAAAGGTCTTAAAAAGTATTACATTTGACTTGATGAAACCCTGAAAACTCTAACTGAGTGATTTCTTTTGTGTTATGGAGAGGTTATTCTTAACCCTTGTGTACTCACTCTTCAAAATGACCCTTTCGTTATGTTGGGGGCTGTTTTTGCCCCATTGACTTCCATTATAATGGAACAGGACCAAGTTTGGACACCCCTGTTGTAAAACGTGACCAAAAAGTGTTTAAATAAGCTTTAATTAAAACAAACGGAGCATTTGCTTCTATGTTTGGAGTGGTCTCAGTCCTTCTCTGATGATGTCAGTTTGATATTTCAGCCATATGTTTAACCACGCCCCTCTTACTGTTAGATCGCAATGAGGGAATGATGCACAAAAAGAAAGCCCCGCCTCCTACTCAATATTCCATAAAGCAGATATCCAACTTTTTATTTAACTTGTGGGCAAACTACCAAACCAGCAAAAACATAACTCATTTGCAGCTTGTTTGAGAGGATTCTGAGAAGCTGATGTCCTTGGATCTTGATTCAGAGAATTGAGTAATTCCATAAGCCTTGGTTATGTTTGGAGGTCTTTGCCAGTTGTGGAATTACAGCTTATTTGGTTGTAATTATCATGAGAAATCCTCAGTACTTTAGTTCATTATTATTAGATTTTAGTGCATGAATGTAACTTCAGTGCAGTATGTTTGCTTTATGTATTTTATATAAACCAAAATCTGTATACTATTTTTACACTATTAATTGTTTAATAAAACAGTCCTGATTTAATATTAGTCAACAAAAAAAGAATTTCTCATTAATATGTGCATGTCATATGTTGACACAATGCTCAATTGGTACTAATGGGCACAAAGTGTGCCAAGAAAATATCTGTGTGGTCTGAAAATGTATGTGTGGTCTTCTGCTGCTGTAGCCCATCCGCCTCAAGGTTGGAAGTGTTGTGCATTCAGAGATGCTCTTCTGAATACCTTGGTTGTAACGAGTGGTTATTTGGAGTTAATGTTGTCTCTTTATCAGCTCGAACGAGTCTGGCCATTCTCCTCTGACCTCTGGTCAACAAGGTATTTGTGCCCACAAAACTGCCGCTCACTGGAAATTTTCTCATGAAAATTCCAGTAGATCAGCAGTTTCTGAAATACTCAGACCAGCCCGTCTAACACCAACAACCATCCTACATTCAAAGTCACTTAAATCACCTTTCTTCCCTATTATGAGGCTCAATTTTAACTGCAGCAGATTGTCTTGACCATGTCTACATGCAGTGAGTTGCTGCCATGTGATTGGCTAATTAGAAATTTGCATTAACAAGCAGTTGGACAGGTGTACCTAATAAAGGGGCCGGTGAGTGTATATTACAATACACAGAACAGTATTTTTCTGGTTATTATGCAAGATACTGGTATTCAGCTTAAAGTACAATTTAAAGGCTTAAAGGTTAATTATGTTAATTAGGCAAGTTATTGAACAACATTAGTTTATTCTGTAGTCAATCAAAAAAAAGGCGACCTAACTTTTATTCCACTTTCTGAAAAGTGTCAAACAAAATAGAATTATTGGTACTTGAATAAATTTAGCAATATTTTTAAATTAATTTTACAAAATCGAAAGATTTCCATAACTCTGCAGCCATCCAAACATTTGCAAAGCAACATTTTGGTAGAAGGCAGTCTGCTGCAACACAGGCAATTTCCAATTATTTTAACAAACACCAAGAAATTTATGAATCCAGGAAAGAGACGACTGTGCCAGCAAACACATACGGTGCAAACCACCATCTGTAGCAGCTCAGTTCATATAAGAGAAAAATGAACTGCAGTCTTCTTTAATTAAGCATCAGTCTGCAGGTTTTCCAGTCTGCTGTTACCATCTGGAAATGTAAGCCTGAATCCTACATACAACTATGTAAACAACAAATTCTTCTAGCTATGCAAGTTACACTTCACGCATCATTGCATTCAAAACTGTCAGAATGTAAATCACAACTCTCTGCATTTTTTTAAATATGCTGCAAATCTACGTAATCTTCGAAACTACTACTAAACACATAACACAGAATATAAACACAACAATTGATATAACCTTTAAAACTACTACTATACACATAACACAATATATATATATATATATATATATATATATATATATATATATATATATATATATATATGTATGTATACTGTATATAAACTACTACTATATACATACCCCAATATATAGACAAAATGTAACCTAGATAACTACTGCTATACACATAACCGTTTATAAACACAACAACCCATATAAACTTCAAAACTACTATACACAACACATATCAAACATAAAAACGATATAACCTTCAAAACTATTATACACAACACAATATATAAACATTAAAACTGATAAAATCTTCTAAACTATCACTATACACAATACAATACATAAACACAACAACCGATATAAACATCAAAACTACTATATACAACACAATATATAAACACAACCACCAATATAACTTTCAAAACTATTACTATACATAACACAATATATAATTACAGCAACCGTTATAACTTTCAAAACTATTACTATACACAACAAAATATATAATTACAGCAACCGGTATAACTTTCAAAACTATTACTATACACAACACAATATATAATTACAGCAACCGATATAACTTTCAAAACTATTACTATACACAACACAATATATAAACACAAAAACCGATATAACCTTCAAAACTGCGACTATACACAACACAATAAGTAAACAAAAACCAATAAACCTTCAAAACTACTACTATACACATAACACAATATATAAACCAACAACCAATATAAAACTCAACAAACACTACTATACACAACAATTTATGAACACAAAAACTGATTTAACCTTCAAAATTACTACTATACTCATAACACAATATATAAACACAACACCCGATATAACCTTAAAAAACTACTACTATACTCAAAATAATATATAAACACAATAATGATATAACCTTCAAAACTCATACAATACACAAAATAATATATAAACACAACAACCGATATAAACATCAAATCTACTATATACAACGCATTATATAAACACAAAAACCGATATAACCTTCAAAACTACTACTATTCACATAGCACAATGTATAAACACAAAAACCGATATAACCTTCAAAACTACTACTATTCACATAGCACAATGTATAAACACAAAAACCAATATAACCTTTAAAACTACTACTATAAACAACAAAATATATAAACACAACAACCAATCTAACCATCAAAACTACCACTATACACAACACATTGTATAAACACAAAAACCGATATAACCTTCAAAACTACTACTATTCACATAGCACAATGTATAAACACAAAAACCAATATAACCTTTAAAACTACTACTATAAACAACAAAATATATAAACACAACAACCAATCTAACCATCAAAACTACCACTATACACAACACATTGTATAAACACAAAAACCGATATAACCTTCAAAACTACTACTATTCACATAGCACAATGTATAAACACAAAAACCAATATAACCTTTAAAACTACTTCTATACACAACAAAATATATAAACACAACAACCAATCTAACCATCAAAACTACCACTATACACAACACATTGTAAAAACACAACAACCAAAATAACACTCAAAAGCATTACTATACACATAATAATAAATAAACACAAAAACCGATATAACCGTCAAAACTACTACTATACACAACACAATATAGAATCACAGCAACCAGTATAACCTTCAAAACTATTACTATACACATAACACAATATATAAAAACAAAAACCAATATAAACTTTAATACTACTATACACAACACAACATATAAACACAACAACTGATATGACCTTCAAAACTACTATAAACAACACAATATATAAACACAAAAACCCCAATAACCTTCGATACTACTACACACAACACAATATATAAACACAACAACTCATATGACCTTCAAAACTACTATACACAACACAATATATAAACAAAAAACACTATAACCTTCAATACTACTATACATGACACAATATATAAACACAACAACCGATATAACCTTCAATACTACTACAGTATACACAACACAATATATAAACACAACAACTGATATGACCTTCAAAACTACTATACACAAGACAATATATAAACACAAAAACCGATATAACCTTCAATACTACTATACACAACACAATATATCAACACAAAAACCAATATAGCCTTCAATATTACTATACACGACACAATATATAAACACAACAACCGATATAACCTTCAATACTACTATACACAACACAATATATATAAACACAAAAACCAATATAACCTTCAATACTACTATACACGACACAATATATAAACACAACAACCAATATAACCTTCGATACTACTATACACAACACAATATATAAACACAAAAATCAAAATAGCCTTCAATACTACTATACACAACACAATATATAAACACAAAAACCAATATAGCCTTCAATATTACTATACACGACACAATATATAAACACAACAACCAATATAACCTTCAATACTACTATACACAACACAATATATAAACACAAAAATCAAAATAGCCTTCAATACTACTATACACAACACAATATATAAACACAAAAACCAATATAGCCTTCAATATTACTATACACGACACAATATATAAACACAACAACCAATATAACCTTCAATACTACTATACACAACACAATATATAAACACAAAAACCAATATAGCCTTCAATATTACTATACACAACACAATATATAAACACAACAACTGATATGACCTTCAAAACTACTATACACAACACAATATATAAACACAAAAACTACTATAACCTTCAATACTACTATACACAACACAACATATAAACACAACAACTAATATGACCTTCAAAACTACTATACACAACACAATATATAAACACAACAACTGATATGACGTTCAAAACTACTATACACAACACAATATATATAAACACAAAAACCAATATAACCTTCAATATTACTATACACAACACAATATATAAACACAAAAACCAATATAACCTTCAATACTACTATACACAGCACAATATATAAACACAAAAACCAATATAACCTTCAAAGTTACTATACATGACACAATATGTAAACACAACAACCAATATAACCTTCAATACTACTATACACGACACAATATATAAACACAAAAATCAATATAGCCTTCAATATTACTACTATACACATAACACAACATACAAACACAACAGCCATTTTTGCAACCTGAAAAGTGAAACTTCTTCCCAAACTTCCAAGATATTTGGCACAATATACTACAACTCTATTTACATTTTGCGAGCTCAGGTTATTAATATTTCAAGCGTCTCCTCTGGTGAACCTACCCAACAATGCAAACAAGCAGGGCTGTATATTTTATTGAACAGCCAGGCTAGTTGAAAAGCTGCATAAACTGCCAGGAGATTCTGGTGGGGAAAACAGCTTTAGTCACAGAGTGAAAAGGCAGAGCAGTGTTTCATGGTTTATAGAGATGGATTATGCTCTTCAGCCCGAGGACTGAGTTTTCATGGCACAGACACAGATGAACTTTAGCATGAAGATATCAGATCTCACAGCCACAAGTCTGGCTTGCAAAAGAACAAAGAGTTTTTTTCCACATCGGCACAGAAAAAGCAAATCAAAAAGACGAGAAAGACAAAAACACACTGACAGAAAAATGTCAAATCAATAACTGGTAAAACGTGTTCACATATGTCTTATTATGACTTATCAGTTGGACTTTATTTATCAATTAATTTACAATTGATATATTTATACAATTTTAATTATTTAAGAAAAAAGCCATGGATAAATGTAATACATTATGTTTTAATGTTCAAATCAATAACTGATCAAATCAATAATAATTCAATTGGAATTTTTTTTTTTTTTTAAGAAATAAAAGCCATGAATAATGTCATAAACTATGTTTTTGTCCTAAAATTGTCATTTTTATTTTGATTATTAAAAAATATTTACTAAGGCAGTGTAACACATACACACACACAGGGGCGTTGTTAGGTTCGAAAGGGATAAGGGGCTTAGCCCCAAAGAAGCCCCCCCCCCCCCCCCCCAATTCATTTTTCTGACTAATTTGCATGTATTTACATTCATTAGTTATTTTATTTCACCAAAACTACACACATTTTAAACTGTGAAAACCAACATTAAGCTTCATCCGTAGTTAGAACTATTCAGTTTCTCTAAACGGTTGTATTATTACCTCATCAGCTTCAGCTCCTCCAAATAATGAATGAATGAAGACAGTTCAGTGAAGGGGTTTATTTTAACACCATGTGACAACAGTGCCACTCCCACCTGCCGGTAGATACCGGTACTGCTGAACAGCGGACTATTTAATTACTCGACACAGAGCGCGCGATTCATGTGGTAATTTAAGTACTTAGATAACAAAATAAATGTTATACAACCTATTTTTATTTAAGTGCAACATATTCCAAAAGATCAGGGGCTTTTGACAATACATCAGGGGCTTAAGCCCCCAAAGCCCCCCCTCGCAACGCCACTGCACACACATTTATATGAGCAATATCACATGCATAGCAGTGCGATATGGCTGTATATCGGCACTGGCGGGAGGTGTGTGTCGGCTCGAGGCTGCGAGTGCCTTATTATCCCACTAGTGATTATATACAGCCATATTGCACTGCTACGAGTGTGATATTGCATTTATACAACAGTTTAATGGTATAATCGTGTATATTAAAAAGAAAATCAAACACGGAGATTCTCAAAAATCCTTTTGTATGAAGAACTACTTTCTTCCACCATTCATTCACATCTGCAGCTGACATCAGAACAGCAGAAGCCGTTGCTACTTCACAAACGTCACTTTAGAGCTACTATTTGAATGATTCTCTAGCGTAATGTCTAAAGTGATGACAAAACAGCTGATTTTGCCACATTTTAATATTATAAGGCTGAACGACATGAAATGCCATCAATCTAGAGATTTCCCAGTATTTCTCTGTTGCAATCGGGAGATCACAATAATTAACCCCAAAAAAGCCAAAGTAAAGCAAACACTAGCAGATTACTGTTGTGTTTGTGAAAAGGAAAAACGCTAAACACACCCAGGCATGCTTTCCAGGAGACTCATTAGAAACAAACAGATGACCAACCAAAAAGTAACTCAGGGTAATACAAAAAGTGGCCAACAACAAGACAAAATACATACATTCCTGATATGTGAGTCCCATCTCACACTCAATACACTACAATTACTATGGTATAAATACAGCACTGCAGCATACAAGATCACCTTAGAATGTAATTTAGCTGTTTATTAATGATTTGATCAGCTGTAGTTAGAAATTACGCTGTTTTTCTCCTCTAAGGACTTATTATGCGGTCTCTGTCGCCATCTTGTGATTATTTATAATATTTATATATATAATTAAGGTAGCCGTTATTCACACATGAACTCATGTGACTCATGTTGTAGTTCAAGTTAGTTCATGATTAGTGCATACATTAACTCATCATTAATTCATAATAAAGTAATGTTTAGTTTACATATTAATACATCATTATTCATGTACTGTTATTATAAAGTGTTACCATGAAACCTTATAGTACAAAAGCAAACAAAAAGCATTTATAATGAATAATATAATTATAATGAATGCTGAAAATATATAAAAGTAATATTAATACACCATATTAGTGTATTAATAAGAAAGAAATACCACAAATGGTTGCCTGTGACCACACTTTATATTCAGTAAAAAAAAGTCAGAGTAGTACTGTATTTGTCAATTTCATATCGCCGCTGCAGCACTTGTGGACAGTGAAATGCACTATAAATAAGATTTAGCGGTAAACTTCAGCTGGCATCAGGCTGGCATCTCCGGGGCATTTATGATTCAGCAGCACAGACCGGATGAGCTCAGATCAGATCAGACGACCCATAGCTGAGAACAAGAAGTCCCCGGATATGCCAAAGTTCATGGGATGAATCTTAAAATATATTCATGCATTGTTTTGTTTTACTTTGTATATTCATGTACATACAAATATGGCATGATGTATTTAAAATTCAGAAGGACAAGCATTCAGAAATATAAAAGTGGATTTACAAAGCACAGTGTATTTTAAAAGGGACCTATTATGCCCCTTTTTACAATATGTTAAATAAGTCCCTGATGTCGCTAGAGTGTGTATGTGAAGTTTCAGCTTAAAATCAGCACAAATAATCTTTTATAATTATTTAAAACTGCCCCTTTTAGGCTTGGATTCTAATTGTACCATTTTGGTGACTGTCACTTTAAATTCAAATGAGAGTGTGCGCTTTTCGAAAGAGGGCGAAGCTACAAATGTCTATGTGTCAGCATAGTGGCTGATTTAAAAACAAGACTAACGACCTATGCTAATGAAGGTAAGATCATCACTGATGGGTGGGGCTTTCCACCTCTGATGATACGTACAAAGGAAGAATGTCAATCAAAGTGTTTCTGCAGACTGTTTTTATTAAGTGTGATTATTACACATTTAATTAATCAATTTTTAACATTAGAAGCTGGTTATATTTACAGACTGTTGCCTCACAACTAGGTCTAAACTCTTTATAAAAATGATTTGTGCATACTAGGTCTCCTTTAACACTTTTTTTGGTGTTGTACCTCATAGATTTCCATTAAGTGAATTACTGCAAATACAATTTGTGTTTGTTTTTACAAACTGAGACAGAAGTTGAAATGATTTTCTGTAGTAGATAACGCTTTATTTGCTCTAACCCTAAAAGAGACATTTAATTCAGGCAGAGACTCAATAGCGACTTAACAAAAATACACTTTATGAATATGTTGCAAGGATTTCTATCATGTTATAAATGTTTATTTTTTATCGTGTTTATTTTTTTGGTTATGCATGTTAAATCGTCCTGTTTTGGCTTTTTTTTGCATGCTGTAAATGTAACAGTCTAACATTAGTGACAGAAGTGTCACCACAATGTGTCAGTGAGGATTCAGCTCAAAATAACTTACAGATCCAGCCTGATCTCACGAGGAAACGTAAGTATTTTACGTTTTGTCAGTTTAGCGGCTAATTCGTACGAATTCGTACGAGTTCAGTCGTACAAAAATGTACGATTTTAAAAAGGAGGCGTGGCACCTAACCCCACCCCTAACCCCAACCGTCATTGGGTGATGAGCAAATCGTACTAATTTGTACGAATTAGACCGTACGAATTCATACGAATTAGCCACTAGTCATAAAGTTACGAATTGCCGTGAGATTGCGTTGTACAGATCGTATATTACATCATGCTGTTAAAGCCCTTTTTTTGTCTGGAAGCAAAAGCATGTTTTTGAGTGTGTCTCTTTAAATGCAAATAAGCCACTGTTCCCCACCCCTTTTTCAGAAGAGGAATTTCCTATAGAGGAATTACCAACCTACGTCACACAGGTTCCCGGTTGCAAAAAAAAGACCGCTTGCAATAGCAAACATGTCATGTAGTGCGGTAGGATGCCAAATTCTTTGCTTTTAATGCCAACCGCAGACGTCTTTGGCTAAAAGAGAGCTGAATGGAGTGAGGACCTAATTAAAAATGCTCAACTCTGCAGTTCTCATTTCATATCAGGTAAGTTCACGCTATGCTAAATCATACTCATTACTTGTTTTTGATTGCAGCAATGATTTCAGCAAAAACAGTTAAATATGGTGAATTAAACTGCGGACACTGAATGCTAAGAATGAAATGTAAAAGTGTAAGTTCACACACGCTGCTGTAGGCCTTTTGTAGGCCTTTAACTTCTCTCTAGTAAAATCACTTGGAGTTTCAATGAGATAGTTGTATATTTCGGGCTGGATGCTTGGCCATTTCATCTTATCCAATATCTATTGGGAGGGTGCTATCGCATATGGACCTGTCAGACCAACGCCGCTCACTCAAACCGTGATGTACAGCAAAGAATGCGTGTGTGTGTTGTTATTACTATTGATAAACATTGACATGTGGAAAAACAGCGCCCCAGGATGCTCCAGGGCGTCCGCGTCGGGTTGAAGGCTATAGGGTTAACGTTCATTTTGCCGAATAATTGTGCTTATCACTGGGTGATGAGCTGTTATAATACGCTGAAAGCATTATGTAAATAATATATATAATATCTAATCAATATAACTTATCTCTAATACAACAAACTCTGTACCGCATCGTATGTCATTCCCTTGCTGTAAATGCTAACTCTCCAGATTTTTTTATGCAACCTCGCTGCGTGCGCATCCTGAATGTTTACAAACCGGTAATTTGTCTATAGTTTTTACAAATTGTGCTTTAGTTACTCCAACATCAAATAAAACAGCAAGCGATATAAAGTCTTGTCAGTTTAAACTCCACAAAGCATGTACACAAGAAAGCAGATATACTGTAGTTCTGGTCAATGGTTAAAGCATGGATGTCAAACTTAGTTCTTGGAGGGTTTAGTGCACAGTTTAGCTCCAACCCTGTTACAATACACTTACCTGAAGGTTTAAAACAAACCTGAAGGACTTAATTAGTTTGATTGGGTGTGTTTAATTAGGGTTAAAGACTTTTAAGAAAACCTTGTGATTCACAAAATATGGAAACTCTTAAATAACAGATATTTTTAGAATAACAGATGGTATAGAATATAAAGGTATATATTTTGTGCTGATATATGGTATTTCTAAATGGCATTTAAAGGTGCAGTATGTAAGTTTGACACCCAGTGGTTGAACTACTTATTGCACTCCTGGATCAAAACAAACGGAAGCGCATGTTGCCAGATTGAGGACAGGAACGAGTGATTTAAACCGTGTTCTCAAAAAAATAAAAGCAACGGCACCTGATAGAAGGAATATTTTCCATATTAAAAGGAGTTTTTGTTCTAACCAACACCTCGAATTGATATATTAGAAACGGCTTCGATTTCTCACAGACGAACAATAGAAAACTATGACAATGATCACCTCAGGTAAACCTCATGTGCTTTATTCAGTGTTAAATGCTAACAATGTGAGTTTGAATGCCATTTTACATGACATTTATTGCCATACTACTGAAAGCAGCAGCAGACAGTTCACCTCAGATCTTGAAATTGAACTTTAGAACTAAAGACGTGATTCACTATGTACATTTATTAATGTTAAAGAGGGTTAATATGTATTAAACGGATTATTAACCTTACCATTTCGTAAGTGAGTGCATATTCTGTGCCTCTGAATGGCTGTATTTCAATTATGTTATGTTTTGTCTGGTTCAAACAGCCAAATTGCTTATCACTGCATATCTCGTCATGAAGCGTGTTGATAGGACACGCGGTTACGATGTAACCTGCTCACCTAATGTTTACGTTCGTAATATTTATATTATTTGCTAATTAAAAACCGCATGTGAAACTGAATCTGTCTCATTTAGGAGTTCATATGATACTGTCCACTGGAGGTCGCATTTCGATCACGGACGCTTGCTTTCAGAGCCTTTCTGAATGAATGAAATACGCGTTTTTCCACCAAGGCAACCCGGGGTGCTGAAATATATTTGGCTAAACTGGCATTGGACAGTTTAAAAGAACATAAACAAAGACAGCGTTCCGGCACGGAAAAGGCATTTTCAAAGCAGAATTTCTGACTTCAGCATTGTTTTCAGATAAACAAGACTGTTCACTTAGCATGTTTCTTAAATATCTGCAAACATATTATGGTATTTCTATGCTTTAGAAGAGTCAAAAACGTACATACAGCACCTATAAGGATCTCTTTTTTTACAATGCAAACCTAAAACCATGACCACAGAACCGTGGTACAAACCATAACGACAATTTTGTGAACCATCCCAGCCTTACACCCTACTAACTCAACCCTTTTGGTTGTGAATAATTTAAATTCAGAACATTGTGACATGTACGTTGCTGAAAGAAAACTCAGGGATACAATGGAGGTGTTTGAGGAAGTTCAGAAACAAAGCTCAGTGATACAGAAAATAGCTCCCACTGGAGTGGACTTTTTATCTTTGCAGATCTTTTTCAAGCTCAAACCACACAACATTACCCTAAAAGAAGCCGAACGTACTAAAGGCATAATAGGTTTTAAGGAAACACTTTACATTACAGTTTAAGGGAATGTTACTTTTGGATGTTTTATGATGATTCTAAAACAAGTATTTTGTTCAATTCATGATTATTTCTATAGCGCTTTACAATGTAGATTGTGTAAAAGCAGCTTAACATAGAAGTTCTAGTAAATTGAAACAGTGTCAGTCCAGTTTTCAGAGTTGAAGTTCAGTTTAGTTCAGTTCAGTGTGGTTTAATTTTAACTGCAGAAAGTCCAAACACTGAAGAGCAAATCCATCGATGCGCAGCTCCACAAGTCTTAAACCAAGCAAGCCAGTGGCGACAGTGGCTAGGAACAAACTTCACCAATTGACGAAAGGAAAAAAGCTTGAGAGAAACCAGGCTCAGTTGGGCACGACCATTTCTGCTCTGGCCAAACTTCTTGTGCAGAGCTGCAGTCTAGGCATTGGAGGATGAAGAACGCTAGGCGTCCATTGTGGAGAAGCTGCAGGTGTGAGTGGGTCACCGGGGGGTGTTCAGGCTGACCCATGGAGACTCGATTGTCACTGGGGTCTTTCAGGAATCTCATGCTCTCCACTCCTCCATGACCGCCACAGCATCTGCTCAGGATACAGCCTGGTCCAGGATTACAGAGACCTCTAGAAGTCCTCTATGGTTGGCATCATTTATTTGTATGTGTTTCCCTTGAGGTCCTCGATGGTTGGCATCATCTATTCACAGGTCTTGCATCACATCAGTCCTGGTGCACAATCTCTAGAAGCTTGAATAGCAACAAAAAACTCAGAAGCCAGTCTGAGATGAATCACACTTTATGACATGGCTTATAGATGGTTGTGCGTGAAAATCCCAGTAGATCAGCAGTTTCTGAACTTCTGTTGCCTTTCTATCAGCTCCAACCAGTCTGGCCATTCTCCTCTGACCTCTGGCATCAACAAGGCATTTGCGCCCACAGAACTGCCGCTCACTGGATATTTAGTCTTTTTCAGAACATTCTCTGTAAACTCTAGAGACGATTGTGCGTGAAAATCCCAGTAGATCAGCAGTTTCTGAAATACTCAGACCAGCCCGTCTGGCACCATCAACCATGCCATGTTCAAAGTCACTTAAATCCCCTTTCTTCTGATGCTCGATTTGAACTGCAGCAGATTGTCTTGACCATGTCTACATGCCTAAATGCATTGAGTTGCTGCCATGTGATTGGCTGATTAGAAATTTGCGTTAACGAGCAGTTGGACAGGTGTACCTAATAAAGTGGCCGGTGAGTGTATTTCTCTGTTCTCAAAACTGCAGCCCTGGGCACTTAATTCTATTGAGCCTGGGTTTTATTAAAATTACTGGAAGAACATTCATACACAAGAAAAGTTTGACTTGACTTCAGCTTATATGAATTTTACATCTTTGTATCTGAATGAACTCTTTACCCTCAAAGAGAAAATGACAAGCTGACAGATGGAAAGACTTAACATTCATAACTCCCTCCTAACACTGAAACATACCTCAAAAACTTCTCAGCTCATAATGACAAATATTCTCATAACCAGAGCCTTCTTCTAGTCTTAGCTTCACATCATTTGCTATGTTTCCCTGTGCATAGAGAGCTGTTCAGACGTGACGTCATTTTGTAGGCCAGCACGGATGGCTAGCTCACCACTACTTTCCCTCAGGAACATCTAATAGCTTTTCAGAGTAGCGGTTTTGGATCTGTGAGTAAAAGAAAGTTTGTGGTTAACAAGACTTTAAAAAGACTTGGCCATTCGTTCTCATACATCAATTACACACAGACCTCAAGGAGTGATTCTGGAAACCACAGTGTGCTTTTAAAAAGAGCTAACAAATGGCCACAGTGCTAACTTTCAAGATCTGAGTTATTATCCCACACGAATTGATTAGCATTTCTGTTTTGTATTGAATTCAGTTTTGTGGAATGGTTAATTTTACTAGATTAACCTGTTAGCCAGCACTCACTTTTGAGGATTTACACCTACCTAACTTTAAATATTAAGTAAAACAATGGGATATAACACATGTTTACTGAAGAATCTAAATAGGGATCTGAGAATCTTTGTAGCAAACCTATGTGTGTGTTGTTTCTAAAAAACAACCATTCCTTAGTGTTGTGTTTTAATTTTAATTTGTTTATATTTATTTATTGTTCATTTTATTATTTTATTTATTCATATGATCATTAGTCATTGATATAATTGTCATTTTATTGATTATTACTTAATGATTTGATTATTATTGATTATTATTTGTCATTTGATTATGTTTTATTATTACTATTTTTGTATAATTATTGCTTTATTATTATTTCATTTTTCCATATTGTTATAATCTTATTCAAGCGACACTTATTTTCATGAGTAAGAGATAAGAGAATGTCTCCATTTCAAGGTCTGTATTGTCACTGGACAATGTTGTGAAGCAATTTTCTATTGCTGCTGCTTGTGGTATAATAACACTTGTTGGATTTATCCTGGTCAGACTAAGTCTGAGCATGGAATCATACGCAACTAATATTATTCAATAAACTCTGCTCTTTCTTTATCATCATTACTACATCTCCTGCTTTTGCTCTTCTCTAGCTTTCTCAGACAACTTCTATATTGCTAAGAGATTGTTAATTCAGTTGTAATTCAGTTTCGCTGGCTTGTTGTCTGGATATCCAGAGAAACAGACATTTTCTGATAAGATCTGGCATCCGAGGCTAGATCTTATTTATCTGGCATGGAGAGTGTTCTAACATTACAAATAGTTTAAGTAAAAATTAACATTAAAACATAATATGAATAGTATTCATATTTCATATTCATTCATTCATTTTCCTTTGGCTTAGTCCTTTTATTTATCAGGGGTTGCCACAGCGGAATGAATGGTATACTGTATAAATGAACAAAATATATTTTAAAAAAATTATAGAAAATAATAAATAATAATAATAATAATAATAATAATAATAATAATAATAATAATAATAACTGTAATAATAATAATAATAATAATAATAATAACTGTAATAATAATAAATAATAATTATTATTATTATGATTATTGTTGTTATTATTATTACTACTATAATTATTACTATAGTAATACAAGAACATAATACAAAATAATAACTCAAATAATAATAATAATAATAATAATAACTGTAATAATAATAATAATAAATAACAATTATTATTATTATTATTATGATTATTGTTGTTATTATTATTACTACTATAATTATTACTATAGTAATACAAGAACATAGTACAAAATAATAACTCAAATAATAATAATAATAATAATAATAATAATAATAATAATAACTGTAATAATAATAATGATAAATAACAATTATTATTATTATTATTATGATTATTGTTGTTATTAATATTACTACTATAATTATTACTATAGTAATACAAGAACATAGTACAAAATAATAACAAAAATAATAATAATAACAACTGTAATAATAATAATAAATAATAATAATTATTATTATTATTATTGTTGTTGTTATTATTATTACTACTATAATTATTACTATAGTAATACAAAAACATAGTACAAAATAATAACAAAAATAATAATAATTATTATTATTATTTAAATATAATATAAATTATAAATTTAATTAATAATATTATTGTAACTACTACAACTACCATAATTATTACTAGAGTGATGAAGGATAATAAAATACAGCAAATAAAAAAACACCATGTTTATATCACCATAGTGTTTGTTCAATGTTATATTTGTCAAATTGATCAAATAAATAAAAACAAGGTTGAATAAAACTATAAAACCTGATGTATAAAGCACAAACATGAAATAACTTAATTAACTCTAAATACATCTTTTAAAAAAGTTCTAAAGTACATATTAAAATTGAGAACATTATATTTATTTATAAATCTGAATAGGTAATTATCATAAGAATTATGCAATTAAATAAATATACATTTGTTTAAATATAGATAAATCTATATACAGTGGGTATAGAACGTGTTCAGACTTCCTTAAATTTTTCACTCTTGGTTATATTGCAGCCATTTGTTAAAATCATTTAAGTTAATATTTTTCCTCAATGTGCACACAGCACCCCATACTGACAGAAAAACACAGAATTGTTGACATTTTTGCAGATTTAATAAAAAAGAAAAACTGAAATATCACATGATCCTAAGTATTCCCTTTGGTGTGATACTCATATATTTAACTCAGTTTCTGTCCATTTCTTTTGATCATCCTTGAGATAGTTCTACACCTTCATTTGAGTCCAGCTGTGTTTGATTATACTGATTGGACTTGATTAGGAAAGCCACACACCTGTCTATATAAGACCTCACAGCTCACAATGCATGTCAGAGCAAATGAGAATCATGAGGTCAAAGGAACTGCCTGAAGAGCTCAGAGACAGAATTGTGGCAAGGCACAGATCCTTACAGATCCACAAAACCTTCTGCAGAGTGCTTAGTATCTCAGACTGGACTGAAGGTTTACCTTCCAACAAGACAATGACCCAAAGCACACAGCTAAAATAATAAAGGAGTGGCTTCACAACAACTCTGTGACTGTTCTTGAATGGCCAAGCCAGAGCCCTGACTTAAACCCAATTGATCATCTCTGGAGATGACCATCCAATCTAACAGAACTGGAGAGGATCTGCAAGAAGGAATGGCAGAGGATCCCCAAATGTGTGAAAAACTTGTTGCATCTTTCTTAAAAAAAACTCACGGCTGTATTAGATCAAAAGGGTGCTTCTACTAAATACTAAGCAAAGGGTCTGAATACTCAGGACCATGTGATATTTCAGTATTTTTGTTTTTTAATAAATCTGCAAAAATCTCAACAATTCTATGTTTTTCTGTCAGTTGGGGGTGCTGTGTGCACATTAAAGCGTCACAAAACACCAAAACACATTTTTTTTGAGCTGTTGACTGTCATATGTGTGTCCCACGCTGCTATAAACACTATCAGGACACATATATTGCACTAAAAAGTGAAAATTGGTTGTTTTTGCATTATTTTAAGCAAATTAGTTCTTCCGGTTTGAAACTAATTTTTGAAGCTGCGTCACGGCCATGAGATACTTGCGTGTAAATCCAGCGTGGAGACTGGATGTCTGTACCTGCAAGTACATTGTGACGTCTCTGAGGGTGCGGCATTAATTCATGAGAAAGACTTGGTTAAAACCAATCAGCGCGCTCTGTTGTGTATGCGGTGCAACTTCATTAATATGCATGACAGCTTCGGAGACTTTTTACCTGTTACAGTGTTCAGACGACAGAGAGACGCCACGTTGTGTTGCCAAAACAAGTGAAAGAACTAGAATTTGGAGACATGAGTTGTCAGTGTTGCATTTATTAGTGTGCTGCAACAAAGGTTTTGTTTTCATTTTCCCTCTATGAGAGAGCTGCTGGAATCACGTGTGGATTACAGTGCACGCGACAGAAATGCGTTTGTAAGGAACATTTTTTACCCAAGAGCTTTTCGCATCTGGAAATGGTGAAATCCGGATTTGCCGCTCGTCTCCTTTTAAAAAAGGACACCGTTCCAGTGTGATTGTCCTGTCTCGACAGATTTGGTAAGTGTGTGTGTGAGCAGTGCCCTTTGTTTAACCCAGATGGCAAAGTTAGTTCATATCGTCAGCAGTGCTCTTTCAGTTTTTAAAGACAAACCTTAGTCAAAATGATTTAGTTACTAAGTTTACAGTATGTTAATATCACTGCAATATTATAGACTGAAAGATCTGCTGTAAATGCTGCTCTCCGAGTGTAAACATGTTAACACAATCAAACTATTACCGTCGTGCAGGATTTTCGCCGCATTTTGTGACAGGATAGTCTATACACACAGCCTTCTGACGCTACCTACTGAGTACATAAGTTACAGAAAAATGCGGAGGATTTTTTTTCTCCCATTCGCCGTGCGGTATCAAACATACTATTAAAACTCCACTGTCCAACAGTTCCTCGCTTTCAATATCTCGTTTGTCATGGGGGCATGCAGGAAATGTTCCTGAATAAAAATTGAAAGTGCCAAACTGCAGTTAAAGTCGACAAATTAATAATTTGGCAAGTAATTCGATTACTGATGTCCATGTAAACACAGTCACTGTCTTTCTCCCCTGCATCTGCGTGCCCAAATGGAAACTCCCATATTTGCAAATCCTTCCCTTTTTCCCTCCCCCGACACTCCCACCTAAACAGAGCTGGACACGCCCACTTTCCTGACTTTTTTCAAACTAGAGGTGTGAAAACACCCTGCTGAGTCAGGGGGGTTTCATGGCCCTTTAATTAGGAAAAATACAAACTTAAAGGATTTTAGCAAATGGCTGTAATATAACGAAGAGTGAAAAATTTAAGGCAGTCTAAATACTTTCAGTACCCAATATAAATGCAAACCTGAATATATGAGAATAGTTAAATGGGAATTTCGAATAAATGTCAATTACTTATGTTAATTGTAATCACTGAACATAAATGTAAATCCTCAAAATAGTTGCCTAAATATATTTAAAAATCTATAGAATACATAAATTTATAGCAACTACCTTTAAACATGCTGTTAATGTTTCCTACACATTTCTTTGTAAATTAAGTTAGCATATTTTTTGTTCAAGCTACTTATGATCATATATTCAACATCAATGCGCAGTAGGACAATCCATCTACTTCCAATGTAAATCAGGCTTTAAAAGGGACGTTGTTCTAGCAGTATTTTTTTTATCCCATCACATCCCTCAAATGTAGCAGAGGGTATTAGTGATCCTTTCATATATTCCATTTATCTCCAGTGTTTATATCTAAGCACATATAAGAGTCTTTATTTAATAATAAATACAATTCGCATTGTGCCTTGAGCCAATGAAGGATTAAGCCTTACATCTGTGCCATTAAAACAGCGTAAAATGTACTCCACGATATTATCTCTAGAACTTTTTCTCAGAAAGCTTGATCAGATGGATGAGAACACATACACACACGGCACATGCAGAAACAAGTGATGGAGCTCATGTGAGAGACAAAGAGCTTTTCTATAACATATGTTCTGATAAATAGATTTAGGGATGGAATCATTGAAAATCTGGATAAGAAAATCCTGGAAGGCCTGGAAAAGTACACCTTGTAAAAAATAAAATAAAGTAAATAAGTAATATATGAAAAAATGCAGGGGTTCCACCCAATTCATTTATGTTGCCATATTGATTAAGTTAAATTAACTTAAATTTAAGTGGAATTGAACCAGATTTTGGTAAAAACCCAAACAATACAAACATAAAATTAAAACAAAACAAAAAAATCTAAAAAAAAAAATAAAAAAAAAAGAGTTGTGTGTAATAACAATGGAATGACACAAGAAGAAAGTACTGAACTACTGAAATGTATTTAATACTTTATATAAAAGCCTTTTTTGGTGATGGCAGCTTATGATGCCTCTCATATGGAGAATAATGTCACATGCATTGCTCAGGTGTGACTTCAACAGAGTGTAAAAATCTGGATGGTTCTGTGGGTCTCGTCTATCAAATCTGAGCTTTAATTTGTATTTTCTATTGGATTCAGATCAGGTGATTGGCTGGGCCATTCTACAGCTTGATTTTCCTTCTCTGAAAGCATTTGTGAGTTTCCTTTGCTGTGTTTGGGATCATTGTCTTGCTGAAATGTCCACTCTGGTTTCATCTTCATCATCCTGCTAATGTAGATGTTGGACTGAAGCAGTAAATATTAATTTACAATGACGAAGGGCAGAGAGTTGCTGAGAGATTTCAGCTGCTGTCTGGGCTTTCACTGCTTTTCTGCACCTCCCTTTCTTCATGTGTTCAATACTTTTTTCCTGTGTCAATTCATTTTATTATGCATAACTTAATTAGTAAACTAAGTAATATTGTTTTCATTGCATATATAGATTTCTTTGGTTGTTACCAACATCTGGTGAAAGTTCAAGTCAACGACACCTTTAGAAATAAGCTTTCTGAGAAAAATGGTGACGTGTTTAATACTTATTTTCCCCCTATACACAACTGAAGGCAAAATTATGACCCCAAATTCAAATATTTTCCAAGTGATGTTTTACAGTTGTTCCTATTATATATATATTTTTTCTTTTGGATAAAGTTTTATTTCTTTTAGTTTATTTTAGGTTTTTTAAGATCAATATGATTAGCCTCTTAAAATCGTTTTTTTTTTTTTTCTCGATTGGCTTCAATACATACCATTGTTGTCCAATGACTTGCCTAATTAACCTAACTTCCCTAGTTAATATATTTAAATAGCACTTTAAGCAAATAACTAGTTAAACAGTATACATTGTCAAAATAAAACAGCTATTAAAATGAGTTATTAAAACAGTTTTAAAATGTGCTGAAAAAATATGTTAAACATCATTTGGGAAATATAAAAAAAGAAATATTTTGAAATGTCATAGGAGGGCTAAAATATACAGTATTGTCACATTTTACCAATAAAATAACAATATACTGTCATTATATATTCCCATTTTGTTTTTCCAAATATATACTTGTATACCTATGAATCACATCTGTGCTAAAATAAAGGCACAATCTTAAAACAAATAAAATAAAAATAAAAAGATGGTAACACTTTATTTTGATGGTCCATTTGAGTATTAGTAGACTGTCTGCTTAATATCTGTTGATACTGTTCCTTCAACAGACATTTAACTGACTATAAGAAACTTTGCAAGTACATGTCAACTTACACTAACCCCAACCCCAACCTAACAGTCTACTTATAATCTAATGAGAATTAGTTGGCAAGTAGGTGCAATGTAACTTAATTCAACAAACAGACCATCAAAATAACGTGTGACCAAAAAGGCATATGACATGGTTATTTGCTCTTAATAAATTCTAAATATATATAAAAAAAAAATAGCTATGAACCTCAATTATAAATAAGAGATTTGGACAAGCATACTGATATTTATGCTAATAATCTTTTTGACTACATGAAAAAAATGCTGTTTATCAAAATGACTTGCTCAAAATGAGCTGAAACAACACAATTCTAGAGCTTTTTGGGCGACAACTTAATTGTTTTATGTTCAATCCACTTAAAGTTGTAAAAACTAGTAAGGTAAGTTACTTCCTTCATGTTATCCTGACACAAATCAATTGTGTGCAACCCAGAATTTTGTTTACAGTGTAAACCAATAAGAGTATTGACTGAACCAAAACGCATTTCCTTTTAAAATAAGATCACATATTATTTGCATACCAACAGTCCTGTTTGAAATCATATTTTAAGATACAGAATGTGCATTCCAGCATTATCAACAACAAGCAGTCGAAAAATCCAAGGGCAGCCAAGAGTAATGCTGCTTGGTGACCTCCAGCAATAAAGTTAGTGCTGTCCCATTAAACAGAATTAAATGTACTCCACGTTATTATCTCTAGAAGTTTTTCTCAGAAAGCCTGTTTGAGTAGATGAGGAAAAGCTCAGCACATGCACAAACAAGTGATGGAGCTCTTGTGCGTGTGCTGAGAGAGAAAAGGTCTGATAAATATAGATGCGGATCCCACTCTCTTGGAAAACACTATACAATCCTAGAAAGATAGAAAGAATATTTACATGTATGTATGTACAACCCCAAATCAGAAAAAGTTGGGACAGTTCGGAAAACGCAAACAAAAAAAAAGAAAGTAGCAATTTCTACATTTACTTTGACTTGTATCACATTGCAGACAATACAACAAACATTATTTAATGTGTTCCTCATGATTTATATATATATATATATATATATATATATATATATATATATATATATATATATATATATATATATATATATATATATATATTTCCAAAATAAACACATATTCCCATTTTGGTTCTTGTAATTCGTTTTAAAAAAAGTTGAGACAAGAGCAGTTTAGGGCTAGTAATCAGATAAATTGATGAAATAATGATGTGATTTGAAACAGGTGATTGTAATTATGATTTGGTACAAAAGCAGCATCTAAGAAAGGTCTAGTCCTCTAGGAGCAAGGATGGACTGAGAATCGCCAGTTTGCCAACTAATCAGAGATGTATAAAGTACTAGAGACCCAGACTTAAGTAAAAGTAAAAGTGCTCTATCAAAAAAGTGACTTGAGTAGAAGTTGAAGTGCTCTTTAAGCATCATACTTAAGTGGAAGTACTAAAGTATTCAACATTTTTTGTACTTAAGTATTGCAAGTAGTTTATTTAAAATTTTACTACTCAAGTACTGAAAGTAAAAGTACAAGTATTGTGTTATGTAGTTATTAAAGAAAGCAGTCAAAAGAAATTGTTTTGTTTATTTTAAATATCTTTTTTGGGGCATGTGATTAAGCAGATGAAGAGAACCATGGTTTAAGACTTATAATATAATATATATAACAGGGCCGCTGCTGGCCAAAATGGTGCCATATGCAAAATTTTACTGTGATGCCCCCACAGAGGAACAAAAACACACAAACATATGTATATAAACATGTATTTATTGATTTATTTATATATAACTATGAATTTAAACACACAAAATTATACTTAAACATTCAAATATTTACATTACAAATTAATAGTTTACATCAAAATAAACACTGACATGTGTTCTGCAGAAGCATTTCCAATTTCAAACATTTACAAAAGTTAAGGAATAAAACCCTGTCTGTACCTGTAGAGATGGCCGGTCCTCAGTGCTGCATCCTGTGTCTACCTGTGCAGCTGCTGGTGCCTCTGGAGCAGTGCTGGTCATTCCACCTCATCTTCTTTTGTGACAAATTTCAGCATTGAACCTCCATGTACACTACAGAAGAAATTAGTCATTTAAAGACAAAAACACGACATATCATTAAAACACAGAGCTAGTCAAGCACTCTTCATAATGTGTCTCAACTACAACCAAAATGTGGATTTAACTGGCACTATAATCTATGGTGACAAACACTGAGGCTTGCTGTCAGTATAAATCAAAGACTTTTGTGGTTTATAGGAATTAAAAAGTGAATTAAAATGAGTGTATGTTTAAACAAAAACTGTAACATTAAGAAAAAAATCATCATTAATGAATTCATGCAATAAAAATGGTTTATGGCTTGATGCTATGCTCTTGATGCTTATGGCTATGCTCTCTTTTTGGGGAGAAATGGACACTTTATGCTCGGACCAAAGAAGAAAAGCTTATCCAGACTTTTACCAGCAACAAGTCCAAAAGCCAGGGTCTGTCATAGTATGGGGTTGTGTCAGTGCCCTTGGCAAAGGTAACTTGCACTTCTGTGATGGCACCATTAATGCTGAAAAGTACAGAGAGATTTGCAATGCAAAATCTCTATGTAGACGCAAATGCAAAACCACATTCTGCACACATTACAAAGTCCTGGCTGCGGAGGAAGAGGATACAGGTACTTGACTGGCCTGCCTGCAGTCCTGATCTGTCTCCAATAGAGAACGTGTGGAGCATTTTAAATTGCAAAATGCGACAATGAAGACCCCGTACTGTTGCCCACATTAAGACTTGTTTGCAGGAAGAATGGGACAAAATGACAAAACACGTCATCACTTGGTGTCTTAAGTCCCTAAACATCATTTAAGTGTTGTGAAAAGGAATGACAACATTACAAAGTGGTAAATGTTTTACTGTTCCAACTTTTTTAAAAATGTTTTGCAAGAACAAAATTGTAATAAGTGATTATTAAAAAATTAATTAATCAATGAATAAAAAAAATCACAAGTAACACTTTAAATAATGTTTGTTGTATTGTCTGCAATGAAATACAAGTCAAAGTAAATTAAGAAATCACCACTTTCTTTTTTATTTGCGTTTTCCATACTGTCCCAACCTTTTCTGATTTGGGGTTGTATACATGTATGTATGTTTGTATGTATGTATGTATGTATGTATGTATGTATGAATGAGAATGAATAAATGATTGAATTTATTTTGCAGGTCAGGATGTGCTTGGGATGTTTACAGACTGTACATTAAAGGTAATAATGCTGTAAATCATTTTATGTTTCCAGAACAAGCTAATGGTTTTCAAATCAAAAATCTTGATTAAAGGTGCTGTATGTAAGTTTTTTTTACTCTTCTAAAGCATAAAAATACCATAATATGTGTGCAGATATTTAAGAAACATCCCAAGTGAACATACTTGTCAGATATTCTGCTTTGAAAATGTTTTTTCCGTGCCGGAACGCTGTCTTTATTTAGGTAAATGTCACATGCACAATGCCAGTTTAGCCAATTATAATTCAGCACCCCGGGTTGCCTTGTTGGAAAACAGCGCATTTCATTCATTCATTCAGAAAGGCTCTGAAAGCGTGCGTCCGTGACCGAAAAGGACAGTATGGGAGACAAGATTCAGTTCCACATGAGGTTATTAATTAGCAAATTACATAAATATTACGAACGTAAACATTAGGTGAGCAGGTTACATTGTAACCGCGTGTCCTAACAACATGCTGTGACGAGAGAGGCAGTGATCAGCTATTTGGCTGTTTGTACCAGACGAAACACGACAGAAATTTGAATACAGCCTTTCAGAAGCACAGAATATGCACTCGCTCACCAAACGGTAAGGTTTAGAATCTGTTTAATACATGTTAACCCTCCATAACATCATTAAATGTAAAATGGCATTCAAACTCATATTGTTAGCATTTAGCTCTGAATAAAGCACACGAGATTTACCTGAGGTGATCACTGTCATAGTCTTCACAAGTTCAGCTGTGAGAAATAGAAGCCTTTTCTAATCATTCAATTCGAAGTGTTGGTTAGGACAAAAACTCCTTTTAATATGGAAAATATTCCCTCTATCGCGTGTCGTTGCTTTTATTTAGAACACAGTTTAAATCACTCGCTCCTTGTATTCAAACTGGCAACCCACGCTCACGTTTGTTTTGATCCAGGAGTGCAACACCTAGTTTAACCACTGGGTGTCAAACTTACATACTGCACCTTTAACTGAACATTTTAACTTGATTACGGTTAATGAAAGATTATTCTTTTTTTGCCCTCATAGTTCACTGACAAGTTTTGTACAGTAAATATGCTCACATATTACAAGTGAGAGATTTTTGGATGAAGAGTGCATTATTTGATTTTAAAGTAATTGAAAGAAACACACAGTATATACTATCTATGATTATTTATTGAACATCAACCTTGAACAACTGAAATTAAAACACACATTGCCTAAAACGCAATTATTCATTCATTCATTCATTCATTTTCTTTTCAGCTTAGTCCTTTTATTATTCTGGGGTCGCCACAGCGGAATGAACCGTCAACTTATCCAGCACGTTTTACGCAGCGGATGCTTTTCCAGCTGCAACCCATCTCTGGGAAACATCCATACACACTCATTCACACTCATACACTACGGACAATTTAGCCTACCCAATTCACCTGTACCGCATGTCTTTGGACTGTGGAGGAAACCGGAGCACCCGGAGGAAACCCACGCGAACGCAGGGAGAACATGCAGACGCCACACAGAAACACCAACTGACCCAGCCGAGGCTCGAACCAACGACCTTCTTGCTGTACAGCACTACCTACTGCGCCACTGCATCACCCCAAAACGCAATTATAAAAAAGTGAAAATAAAAAACTTTATGGAAATAAAATAAATTATTTTTAATTTTTTTCATATTAAAAGTAGAAAATAAGCAGGACCTCTACTAAATAAAACAACTCTTGCATATATATTGTTTTGAACAGTGCATTTTTTGCATCTTCTGTAAACAAATATTTTAATTTAAATAATAATTTTCATGTAATGGAAATACCATCTCAAGGCAAACGTGCGACGTGTAGTTACTTTTTTGAGAGGTGAGAGGTGCATTTGACGCATAAGTTTCAATCAGCCTTAACAGAACGGGGTCATGTTACTCCACATGTGGTAGGGAAAGTAATGGAAAAAAATTCCCCTGGAAAAATTAGATTGATTATAGGTTCTG
>LR812523.1:14141854-14321854 GCA_903798195.1 Danio kyathit
CCATTCCTTTTCTCGTTTACCAGCTGACCGATTACCTCCATGTGAATGGCTTTCCTGCTGTTACCAGTTTGTCCAGTAGCTCGATGCGTACATCGGACAATTTGAGACGTAGAGCAAAGTTGACCACGACGACAGGGTTTAAGTCTGGCGAAGAACGGTTCCAGAAATCCGGTAAGACAAAAACAAAAGCCCAAAAATAAAATAAACAAGTAAATAACAGAGTGAGAATGTGGTAAAATCTGAAAACGTGGTAAAAATCAGGCGAGGGCTTTTCTTTTTCTAAATTGCTTTTGAAAACATTGTCGGTTGGGTTTCACATTCAGAATTAATCCACACAGCAGCAAAAGCTAAACTATTCTGAACCTTGACTGCTGCACGTGTGTAAGATCAGCTAACGGTGGCCATAGCAATGACAAACGGCAGTGGAACGAGCTCACAAACGCATTTTAATCCGTAAACAAAGCAGAATGCGTCGCATTTTTAACGTGACATTAGACGCGATTTGAGAATATAAAGAGTTAACCTGATACAGTACAAGCGGTTACAAGTAACAAAACATGTAGATCATTTCTATTTGCAGTCATTGCTGTGGCACCTCTTGCGTGAAGTGTTATATGTTCTCAGGGCTTACCTGAACTCTGCTTTGCCCAACGATCACATCCCCAGCCGGGGGATTGTAGCGCTCACCAGTGCTCCTTCTCTATCTTTTGACAAGCTAGCTCTGCGGGATCCCTTCGCGCTCACCCTGAGCCTTCGTAAGCCTTTCCAGTGCTGCACCAGCCTGAAGCCCAGCGTGCAGCAGTCTGCCTTTGTTTGAATGTGTGCCTAATAAACTGTCCTTATTTTGCCCACACCCCTGGTGTATTGTCTGTCCATTACAAAATGGAGGAAGAAACTAATCCATGAGCTGTGTACTGATAGATTGCCCATTGTAAGTGTGCAGATTTCTGAACCACTCCTTTCCCTCACACTTCCAATAACATCCAGGAGCGCACAGCGTCTTCATGACTCATGACTTCAGGATCTGTTTGTCTTTGCTGCTGTGTTAGTGGGCGGGGCCGCAGGTTTAAATTTTCCCGGGTTTGCGCGTGCAACAATTATGTTTCGGATTTACGTCATGCCGAAACGGCTTAAGACTCGTTATCAAGACGATTCATTTAAACCACTATGAGTCGACTCTTTTTTTAGATGAATCAATAGTTTTAAACACCGTCCACTTTCAGATTTAAGCCTTAGCTGGATATTTCACTTCACTTAGAGCTGTGTTACACACTACATAGCAGGTCATTTTCAAAAACCCATAATAGGGGCTCCTTAAAACACTATTGGTTGGGTTTAGGGAGGAAGGAGGTTCGGGAGATTGGTCAGTCAGTCAGTCAGTCAGTCAACAGCGGCCTCTGGTGGATTTACACAAGAACAGCAGGCACGAATGGCGCTCGTGAGAAATTTGAGATCTGAAAAAGCATACACACTGGTGGATTTGCGAAAGCAAAAGCTGCAAAAAAAAAAAAAAAAAAAAAACACACCTCCTGGGATGTATTTGGTGCTCTTCAGAAATGTGTATAGCGCAGATGCGGCCCGCTGAACACTTTCATCCGGCCCGCGAGGGAGTTTTTAAAATGCTGCTTCTGAGTAACGGTTTGGTTTCAGAACTAGTAAATTAATGATGCAATACAAGTGAACGCCATTTGATGGCAGTATTGCACGCGGTACAGTTAGCGCAACCAGTAGAATTAGCACACACTCTCGGATATTAAAATGCACTTTCACGCAAAATTCGCTTCTTCTTTTTTTTTTGCAAGAGCTCTTCTTAAACTGAACAGCGCATCATTGATGACGCTCAGGCCCAAATGTAATGTGAGTGCGGGTCGTCAGGGGAGATTGGAGGGCGAACAAGCATGCTTCGGCCCAGTTCAAGGCAACTGTACATAGTGTGAGTATGCCCTCAGATTCTTCTTCCATTTTATCTCATAGTTTTATGATTAATAAGAGCATATTAATACAAGCTCAAATGAGATTGTTGTGATTGTTTTATGATGATTAAATAAGTAAATATAAATGGAAGTGCAAATTAATTTGACTTGTAAATTTGACTCAATTATAACTATTAAAATAATCTGTTTTGTATTAATGTGACATGATTCTGTCCGATATTACATAGTATCCCATGCATACTGCCACTATAAATAAAAGTTATTTTTTGAAGGATTTGACATGTGGCCCTTCACTTGGTTTGCAAAACTTGATGTGGCCCTCGGGTCTAAAAAGTTTGCCCACCACTGGTATAGCGGTACATATGCATGAGCCTGGGTTGTCTAAACAAGTGGTCTACACCTCAGAAATCACGAAGAAACACCATTAGGTGCTTAATAATGGAGTCTGTGGTCAGACTATTTATTTATATATATATATATTTCTTTGCCTCAGCTGATTCTGAGAGTCTATCCTCTCCAATTAACTCCAAACCTCCGACTGCTGATCCGCAGGAGAAAATCCACACTGCATTTTACATCACAGGGGTTCCACAGCAAATATTAAACAGACTCACTCATGCGTGCGTGCTCTTCCTCCTCACGCTTTCTTGTTATCCTTCTTCATCAGGGAACTGGATCCATCACGAGGGCACCTATCAAATTATGTAGACGGATGCCCTGTTCGCAATGTATTATACATGCAGGAAGAAAGAAAGGAAGATCATGAGAGGGAGAAAAACAGGCATGGGAAAGAAAGACTGTTCTTCACGAAAACACACACATATACCTTTGCTTCAGCATTCCAGGAATCCCTCTCCATGTACCTGCTGGTGAAATCAAATTAGGAGAAAACTGCAAGGCACCTGTCTAAGCACAAAAAAAGGTAATTAATTCTAGAGTCAAAGCTCAAACGGCGTTTCAAACCTCTCTCCTGTCGATGTTATGCCCGCGGCCCATGATAATTGTCGCCTGAGTCAGGGACCACCTTCACTCACATCTGACAGTCAGCAGTTCAAAAGGTACTTCACAAAAACACTACTTCAAGTTACAAACTGGGTGCAGAAACTAGTGAAATTAGTTAAACAGAGTAACCCCGTAAAGGTATTTTCCCGCATTTCTCCCGTATTTTCAATCTTTCTCTGAAGGGTGGCAATAAACAATAAAGAGCAGAGCCTCCCTATACACAACCCATACCGCCGAACCACAAGGGGCTGCCTCTTGCTTTAAAATGAGAGTCTGTTCGGTGCTTTCATTTTATTTAGGCATGAAAACACTTTGAAATAAATATAAAAACAGCAGGTTACAGGTGCCGTCGCCCCTCCTGTGCAATCCTCAAAACAGTCATATAGCGGTGCGTGACTGTCAGCTGACGCACATATCCGTATGATAAATAGACGCTGTTTTCCAAACGCATTCTGTACACGCAATTTGAAGCGGAGCAAAAGTCTGGGTTTTGGGTGCGTGTTTGAACAGACATACACATGTAATTAATAATAATAATAACATTTAAAGATATCAATCTTGGTGGGGTGTTTTTTTTGTCAAACAGAACTAATTTTGTCCTAAATGAGCATGAAAACTTAGGAAAGCAATCGAATGCTTTCATTATAAGTTATATTATAATTTCATTATAAAAATATATCATAACTTTTATGTTGAACAACATCTGATCAGTGGCTAAAATTCATTTTTCCATTAAAGATCAATTTTTGATTTTCAGGGTCATTTTTTTAAATGATTATAATTAAATATATCTGTGTTGTTATGCAAGGAAAATGTTAGCATTTAACCAATTAAATCAAATAAAATGCTATAAACTTTGAACAATAAAATGTGATCAACAAACTGTTTAAAACTTTATACATTATGTATTAAAAACAGGAACTATCACATTATGACAAGATCATTATTGTTGATTATTGTCTTTGATATAGCAATACTGATTATAAGGATGTCTAGATATAATTTATGTTAATTTATATTTATTATATATATATATTATATTTATATATATATATATATATATATATATATATATATATATATATATATATATATACATACATACATACATACATACATACATACATACATACATACAAATACACACAATTGAAGTCAGAATTATTAGCCCCCCTGTTAATTTATTCCCCTATTTTCTGTTTAACGGAGAGCAGATTTTTTTTCAACACATTTGTAAACATAATAGTTTTAATAACTCGTTTCTATTAACTGAACTCTTTTATCTTTTCCATGATGACAGTAAATAATATTTTACTAGATATTTTTCAAGACAGTTTACAGCTTAAAGTGACATTTAAAGGCTTAACTAGGCAGGTTAGGGTAATTAGGCAAAGCATTGTATATCAATGGTTTGTTCTGCAGACAATCCAAAAAATATATAAAACTTAAAGGGTCTAATAATTTTGACCTTAAAATGTTTATTAAAAATTAAAAACAGCTTTATTCTAGCTGAAATAAATAAATACGATTTTCTCACTGGTAAGGTATACATCCGCGCTAAAATATCAAGGTGAAAGTCATTATAGCTTGTGTAGAATAGACCCAGCTCCCAACCCTACTTTAAAAAAATAGATTAACGGTGATATTTTTTTTTATCGCCTGATAAGAGTCTCGCGTTAATGCAGCATGTTAACGTCAATAACGGCTCACCACTTATACATATATATATATATATATATATACATACGCATGCTAAGACGTAAATTATAAATATATACTTTTTAATTTCCATTTTTACATCAATTAATTCTATCATTGCCATAAGTTTAAGTTTAAGTTTTATGCCAAAACAGAAACAATTCCATTACAAAATTCTATATTCCCCCCTAAAATCTCTGTCTGTATAAAGAAATAAATAATAAATAAATGAATAAATAAATAAATGAAGAGTTCAGATGCAAAAACCTCTAAATGTCATTTGATATTTTCTTCTAAAATTAGCATTTTTCTCCGACTCCTGTGTGTAGGGTCAGTTGTTTTTTTTTTTTATAGTTATGAATAAGTTCTTTTCATTACATTTAAAGTGAAATAACTGAACATAAACATAGGAGGCTGAAAAAAAATGCTCATTTTAGGAGAAAATTTCAGACGGCATTTAGAGGTTTTTGCATCTGATCTCTTCAAATATACGTAGTTATCATGTTTCTGGGGGAAAAATGTCCATTTATACATCAATTAATGTTAAATCCGTGTTTATTTCAAAACAGAAACAAATTTATGACAAGATTATTTATTCCCCCCTCAAAGTGCCTGTAAAAATAAATGAAAAAATAAATAGATTTCATGTTTCAGGGAAAAAGTGTCCATTTAAACAACAATTAATGTTATCATTGCCATTATTTAAGACCTTGTTTTATGCCAAAACAGAAGCAAATCTATGACAAAATTATATACACATTATATTTATCCCTGTAAAAAATGAAATAAGTAAATAAATAAATAAACAAATAAAGAGCTTTCATGTTTCAGGGGAGAAAAAAAAAATCTATTTATGCATCAATTAATGATTGCCATTAGTTTAAGACCTTCTTTTATGACAAAAACCGAAACAAATTTATATATTCCCCCTTAAAATGCCTGTAAAAATAAATAAATAAATAAGTCTTCATGTTTCAGGGGAAAAGTCATATACACAGGCACATACACACATATACTTATATAGATATTCAATTACATTTGACTGTAGCAGCAGGTCTGAGTGTGATCTCATTTCTATACACCCAAACATTCTTGAATTATATTTCCCATCACTGTCAACAAACAGTCAGTACTGTCATATCTGTAATAGCAGCATGAGACGTGTGCACAAAAGACGGAAAGCATTGTAGGTCTCTGAATATCACCAATAACACCTGCCTTCAGCTCTCCAAACGTGAATAAATTGATTACAAGTGAAGGTATATTGCCTCAGAAAGGGTGTGTGTGTGCAAAAACCAAATCATTTGATCTCACTTTATAGTGCATTCACTGTAATCCAGACGTAAGGTAATCCCCGTATTTATTGCCTCCCCTTTTTTTGTTCTAGGAAATATGAAACCATGATTTGGCTCATTCGGAATTCAGAAGGCGACGTTTTATTTGTATTGTTTTTGAGTTCATAAATTACAGTGTGCTGGACTGTGTTTAAAAAGGCCAGTATGCACTTTCCATTTGTATGCGATGAATAATTCATTGCGATGAAAGCTTTTGATTGCATGTAACTGATTATAATGTTACATAACAATGCACACTGACGCCAAGGGCTCGGTCTGGTGTATGCTTAAAATAAACCTGCTTTTGAGCTCACGGTAACCTCGTCACGTGAGATAACTGTCATTGTGGGAATTAAATACATGATTTTACTTGGCCCCATACAGTAAAAAAAATACATATTAATTATTGGCTTTTTTTTATTAAAGGTGCTGTATGTAAGTTTTTGACTCTTCTAAAGCATAAAAATACCATAATATGTTTGCAGATATTTCAAAAACATGCTAGGAGAACATTCTTGTTTATCTGAATAACAATACTGAAGTTAGATATTCCGCTTTGAAAATGTGAGTTATGTGCTGGAACATCTGTCTTTGTTTTGGTCATTTGACCCGCCCAATGCTAGTTTAGCCAATTATATTTCAGCATCTTGGGTTGCCTTGCTGGAAAACAGCGTATTTCATTCACTCAGAAAGGCTCTCAGAGTATGCGTCCACAACTGAAATGTGACCTCTGGTGGATATTAGCAGACTCCGATATGAGATGCAGATTCAGAGTCCACATGAGGTGGTTATTAGTTTTGGGGAGATTACGTCATACGCTAATTTGCATATTACTGACGTCATCGCGTTCTACCATTTCTGTTTGTTTAACAGCCTATGGTAAATAAATGGGGTATTTTATATTTGCACTACGCTTTATGTAAGCTTGTCAATTTAACTAAATGTATTGCTGTTTGAATACAGTATATCATTATAGATGAGTAGGGAATTTGCAGTAATCTCTCAGACGTAATATACTCAGACACGTTCTGAAACTCTCCCTTAAAACATCTCTGATTGTGCAACAAGAATAAACGGTCAAATTAAATTGTTAAAATAAAGGAGAAGCACATCGGGTTGACTGTACAAGGGAAATACCTTCAAACTGCCACCTGTTCTAAATCATTTGCCATCGGTACGCTGAGAGGTGCTCTGCTCCCAGGCTGCAGGGAAGCTGTTGAGAAGAGTAGGGACGGTACAGTAATGGACAAACGACAGTATATAAAAATCGCCAGTAACACACAAAAAAGTCGCTAGATTTGTCGCTAGTCGCTTTTTTGAAAGTTTGTCGCTAAATTGGCAACACTAGCGCAAACTGAAGAGCGGGGAGCGGGAGGAGTGAGAGGTTTAGAGAGATGGGGGCGCGCGAACTGTAGCGCGCGACCGTCACCGGAAGTGTTGGCAGGTATGATTTTAATATGTAAAATATTCCTTCTATCGGATGCCTTTGCTTTTATTTACAATACAACTTAAATAAGCCGTCAATCTGGCAACCTGTGCTTACATGTGTTTTGAACCAGGCGTGCAATACCTAGTTGAACCCCTGGGTGTCAAACTTACATACTGCACCTTTAAATATATCAGTAAATATCTGTGCTGTTCATTAATATATATTTTTGAAATCAAAAACATATATTTAATTTTAACCTAAATATATTTAGCATGTAAAAAGTACATTTTTACCCTCTTAGACAGTGTATGGATATCAAAGCATTCTTTATTTAAAATGTATTTAGTTAATATTAATAACAACAACAATAACAGATATGTATCTTATCACCAAAAAAAAACTGTTGTATATAAATAATATATATTTGCTTCTATACAATATCAGTGTATACATATATATATATATATACATATATATATATATAATATATATATATTAAGGGTGTCAAAATTAATCGTTTCTTCGGTGCATGCAGATGGGGACAATTCGATATCGGTTCAGTAATAGATCATAACCGGTTATTACGCACTGACGTCATTTATCCCCTGTGCGCGATGTCGCGGTAGAATACTATGGCGAAGGAGGCGAGGGCAAGTAAAATAAACACTCCTACTACTTAAAAAGCAGATCTTTCACTGACACTGAGGAATCATGGACACTGAGGAACTCTCTCTCCCACACGCACACACATACTTTGGGCATTTGACCCGCTGGCATGTTCGTGAGGTAAATTTCCCTCCTCTCGGCTGTTTGTGGATCGAGACACAAGCGTGCCTGTGGTGTGAGTTTATTGTATTGTATTTATTCTATCACGGATTACCTGATAACCGCGTATTATGCGCGTATAGACTGACCCTCGGCTGTTTTTCCCGCGTCACTCACAGTGCTTTCGTTTCTAAAGCCAAGTGCAGCCCTTTCTGTTGAGTTTGTGAAGACAATGACCAATCAAGGGATGTAAGAACTTGCCAGCGCTTAAAAAGCAAGCGAGATAATGTTTACATTAGTTTATTTGTTATGAAACTTTTATGAATTGCTCGTGCTGTCTTCTGAGCATGTATTGGAGTTTTCATTCACAAAGAATCTTTTTTTTGAGCAGGTTAAATTAAAGGTACAGTTCATATATCTGACTGCTTGTATTAAAGGACAAAATTGTATTACAAATAATATATAAATATAAACATATTTATAGATTTTAATAAAAAAAAATTATTGTGTTGTAAAGAAAAAAATCTAATTAACTATGTATGGAAAAAATCGTCAATGCATCGTGATGCACCGAGATATCGAATTGAACCGAATCGATGGCATGATAATCGTAACCGAACCGAACTGTGAGACCAGTGTAGGTTCACACCCCTAATATATATATATATATATATATATATACACAGTTGAAGTCAGATTTATTAGCTCTCCTGAATTAGTAGCCACCATGTATATTTTTCCCCCAATTTCAAAAGATAATAGTTTTAATAAGTAATTTTTCATATCTAATAACGATATCTTTTTATCTTTGCTATGATGACAGCACATAATATTTTACTAGATTTTTTTCAAGTTAGTATTCAGTTTAAAGTGCAATTTAAAGGCTTAATTAGGGTATTTAGGCAAGCTCTTTTCACACAGTGATTCCGGTAAATATCCGGAAAATTACCAGAACGACTTTACAGGTAGTTTTAAAAAGCGCTGTTCACACAGACACGGACGTTCCGGAATTTTTCTGGAAAAGACCAGTCACACATCCATTCCAAAATACTGGTAAATTCTGACATCATTAACCTGAAATGAGCTCTACCCGGCCACACTTGTATTTGTAAACATAGAAGGTCTCTGGCTTTTGTTGATGGTTTCACTTTTATTTAAAGCTTTAGCATTCATGCAGCAGCTTTGTCCCAGAGACACCCAAAGGCAGAAGCGCTAAACACAGCTAAATGTTTCCACATTTGACTACATTACAAATTCTGTGGATGGATAAGTATTGTGAACAACTTATATGAAAACATATGGAGGAACACTTTCGCATGTCGACATGTACATAATATGTGTGTGTGCTGGTGCTCACCGGAGCACTCCTTCACTTCACGTGCACACGCGTCAAGCAACTGAAGCAGAGCTTGGAAATAAACAAACAGCGGTTTATCATAAGCATTTTATCGATATTTTTTTCCACAGTTGGCATTCAGAAGGAACATAGAAACGTTATCTGACTGACATCTAGCAGCTAAATGTGTCTGGAAAAAATATTCAAAGGCTTTTATTTTCATAAACAGCGCAGATGTGAATGTGTCTGAATGTTCTGATTGGCTGGAGTAGTGGTCTCACGCACGTCAGCGCATTCTAATCGTGAACTCGCTCTTACCAGCAATTTTCCTTCTGCATTCACACAGAGCAGCATTCCGGCAAATTACCGGTAATGTTACAACTTCTCTTTCTGCAAAATTGCCAGATTGAATTTACCGGTATTTTCAAAAAGGGCCTGTTCACACTTACAGACCTTTCTGGAAAGTTGCCTGTTGTTCTGTATGAGTGAAAGGGGCTATTGTATAACGATGGTTTGTTCTGTAGACAATCAAAAAAAATATTGCTTAAGAGGCTAATAATATTGACCTTAAAATGGTTTAAAAAAAAATAAAACTGCTTTCCTTCTAGCCAAAATAAAACAAATAAGACTTTCTCCAGAAGAAAAAATATTATAGGAAATACTGTGAAAAATCCGTCGCTCTGTTATACATCAGTTGGGAAATATTTGAATAAGAAAATAATAATAATTTTGACTTCAGCTGTTCATTTCCTAAAATCATAAACCAACTTTAATTGTTAAACTTTTTTTTTGATGCGCCAATACTACTTCTGCATACTAAATAGTCCATCAAATATGCAAATTAGTGTCTAGCCATAGCCTCAATTAACACAACACTGGAACGTGAAGCCTATCATGCTTTGTCCTTTTCTTTTTCAAGAGCCCAAAGGCCCAAAGCATTGTTAATTCATCATGGATTTAACACAGGATATAAACGGATGAGGAATTGTGCCATTTACTTAAGAGCAATTGTCTAGAAATCATTAACTTCGGCTCAATTAATTAAAGCTTTTTTTATTCATCGTGGGCAAACACTCCACAGAGAGAACGAAAATATTAACAGAGCGAGAGAAAGCGTTGGTTAAGCATAAAAGGCTTCATCGCGCAGATAATAGAGGAGCAGGTTTAATTCTCACTCTGTGTACGCTTAACACCTGAGTCATTAACATGAAAACTAAACTTTAAAGAAATCCTCCAATCAGAAATGTGTTTAAAGTTCATCAAGCACAAGAAAGATTCATTCATTTTCCTTCAGCTTAGTCATTTATTTTATCAACAAGAAAATAAAAAATATATATAGACAGTTAAAGTCAGAATTATTAGCCCCCTTTGAATTTTTTGTTATTTTTTAAATATTTCCCAAATGATGTTTAACAGAGCAAGGACATTTTCACAGCATGTCTGATAATATTTTTTCTTCTGGAGAAAGTCTTATTTGTTTTATTTCGGCTAGAATAAAAGCATTTTTTAATTTTTTAATCACCGTTTTAGGGACAAAATTATTAGCCCCTTTAAGCTATAATTTTTCTCAATAGTCTACAGAACAAATCATCATTATACAATAACTTGCCTAATTGCCCTAACCTGCCTAGTTAACCTAATTAACCTAGTTAAGCCTTTAAATGTCACTTAAAGCTGTATAGAAGTGTCTTGAAAAATATCTAGTAAAATATTATTTACTGTCATCATGACAAAGATAAAATAAATCAGTTATTAGAAATGAGTTATTAAAACTATTATGTTTAGAAATGTGTTGAAAAAAATATTCTCTCTGTTAAACAGACATTGGGGAAAAAAAAATAAACGGGGGGTTAATAATTCAGGGGGGCTAATAATTCTGACTTCAACTATGTATATATATATATAATTGCAAATTACAAAATTCGGCTCAAGTACAAACAAACCACTGGCTTGGAATATATTAGATGTAAAATATGATCTGTTTACAGTTTTACGAGGTTATGAAAATTAGGCGTTGGCTTTCGTTAACACACCCACAATCCCTCACTCCGAGCATGAGATGTTGCACATAAAATATGGCTCTCGAACTGCAGGCGTTGTTATCCTGAAATTCAGCTCGTCATTACTAGAAAGTGATACTGATGTGTTTGTTTATTGCGGTTTAAATCATGCTTATATTTTTATTATTAGTGTTCCACTGGAGGGAAAGGTGGGGTGTAAAACAGCAGCACACACTCCAGCGTCTGACATTTTAGGAAGCCCTTTCAGAGTCATAAAGGTGCCGGAGAGATGGATGAGAGAGGAGGGGAAAAAGCAGAACAGACCATCAGTGGAATAAAGAGGAGGAGAAGTGAATTAGAGGAAGATTCTATGGAAAGAAAGAGATTCTTTTGACCCTTGTTCAGAGCTGCACTGAGATAACCACAGTTTGCTCAAATACCACTGATTCTACTGTTATTGCTATTGTATAATAAAAACGGTGGTTATATATGTGGAATTAATCTGCAGAAACTGAAAGGTCCTTATAGTAGTAATAATTTAAGCAATACACACACACACACACACACACGTATACAATAGCTCTGTCTGGTTTTTGAATCTGATTGGTTGATAGCCATGTGATATTCTGCAAATAACAGCACTAATACAGCCTCTTCACCCTTCACCTATTTGTATTACTCTGCCCACATACAGCAACAAGCAGAGGACACTCTACAGTTTAACAAATATTGCAGCTGCTGGACAACATAATGTACTTTTGAGGATTTTTTTAGTCGAGATTGTTAAGATGTTTATATTGCAACTTTGCAGTTTATTTATAAGGATAGTGCCTATTTAAATATTTATAATTTATAAGAGACAGCGCGTCGGTGGCCATTAGCCTGTCTTTGAGCAGAGCAAAGACGGTTGATGTTCCGCCACAAGATGGCGACAGAGACCGCATAATAAGCCCTTAGAAAAGAAAACACAGAAATTTCGAACTACAGCTGATTAAATTACTATTAAACAGGTAAATAACGTTCTGAGTCAATCTCTCTCTTTTGTATGCTGCAGTGCTGTATTTATACCATAGCAATTGTAGTGTGTTGAGTGTGAGATGGGACTCAGATATCAGGAATGTATGTATTTTGTGTCATCCACTCTGACACAACCCTATGTTACTTTTTGGTTGGCCATCTGTTTGTTTCTAATGAGTCTCTTGTTTTCGTTACTGCAGACTAGTTCAGTAAACGGAAAGAAAGAACAAATGCCCGCATGTGTTTAGCGTTTTTCCTTATTACAAACACAACAGTAATCTGGTGACCTCCCGATTTCAACAGAGAAATACTGGGAAATCTCTAGATTGATGGTATTTCGTACCGTTCAGCCTTATAATCTTAAAACGTGATCAAAATCACCCGTTTTGTCATCACTTTAGACATTACGCTAGAGAATCATTCAGATACTAGCTCTATGACGTTTGTGAAGTAGCAAAGGTTTCTGCTGTTCTGATGTCAGCTGCAGATGTGAATGAATGGCGGAAGAAAATAGTTCCTCTTACAAAATGATTTTTAGACTCTCCATGTTTGATTTGTTGATTTGAGCTGTACACTGTCTCCTGTGATGGTTGGGTTTAGGGGTAGGGTGGGGTGAGGGCAATATAATATACGGTTTGATCTGTATAAAATGAATGGAAACCTATGTAATGTACCCACTTTTCACAAAAACAAACAAGTGTGTGTGTGTGTGTGTGTGTGTATATATATATATATATATATATATATATATATATATATATATATATATATATATATATATATATATATATATTTATATATATATATATATATATATATATATATATATACAGTGCTAAGCATATATGTATACATATATACACCCCTCACAAATCAATCTTTTAAATCTATATTTTTATTAGGAAGCAAAACAATAATATATTTGTGCAATATTATATATACATTAGATTAGTCAGTACTGAAGCCAAATCCGGAGCTCATCTAACAAAATAACTTACGATAATGGTCCAAAAACTAGTACACCCAAATTGATGTTATAGAAAAATATTAAATACACATTTAAAAAAAAAGAGGAAAAATCAAGAAAAACAAAAAAACATAATTAAATTTAGTTGAAGTTTTGTATATATATATTTTTTTTTCAACATTTTGCTTGAATTTAATTGTATTATCTTTTAATTTCTAAATATGTTTGGTGACTAAAATATTATTTTAATAAATAAATCTGTTTAATAAATCTGTTTTGTTTAAATGCACTAAAATACATTGCCTATATTCACTGAGAAATAAATAAAAATATTCATTTTCAAAACGGGGTGTACTCAATTATGCTGATTGGATTTAAAGTATTGACCTTATTCTTCAATGCGGAAGTGCGCTCGTTTTTGCGATTGTTTTAGAACTTCCGATTCAGCTGCCTATGGGAGAAATGACTAGGAATTATAAACGGCAGAAAACAGTCAAACTACTTGCTCTACAAACTAGTGTTTGCATGACTATACAGAGAATATAGAATAATATAATAAGAAAATATCAGTTTGCAACATCAAGCAGCAGAACGAGCTGTTTTCAACATATAAAAATGAATGGAAGTGAATGAGACCGGAAGTCTCGAGCCAAAATAATTCAAATGGCTGCGCCCGCTCATCTGCGATGAATAAGGTGAATATCATGTGATGAGTATTTGTGTAACAAGGGAGGGTGTGGCCTAAGGAGATCAAGGTGCACATAATTATTAGGCAGTTTCTTCTCCTCTGGAAAAATGGCCAAAAAGTGATTTAACTGACTCTGAAAAGTCAAAAATTGTAAAAAAGTCTTTCACAGGGATGCAGTACTCCTGAAATATCTAAGATATTGAGGCGTGATCACAGAACTATCAAATGTTTTGTAACAAACAGTCAACAGGGTCGCAAAAAACGTGTCGAGAAGAAAAGATGCAAAATGACCTCCAAAGATTTGAGAGGAATCAAACATGAAGCTTCCAGGAACCCATTATTCACCAGTGCTGCCATATTCCACAACTGCAACCTACCTGGAGTGTCAAGAAGTCCGAGGTGTTCAGTTCTCAGAGATGGCCATGGTAAGAAAAGACGAAACCCGACCACCTCTGAACAAGACACATAAGTTGAAGCATCAAGAATGGACCAAATATCTGAAGACAGATTTTTCAAAGGTTTTGTGGACTGATAAGATGAGAGTGACTCTTGACGGACCAGATGTATTGGCCCGTGGTTGGATCAGTAACTAACACAGAGCTCCACTTTGACTCAGATACCAGTAAGGTGGAGGTGGGGCACTGGTATGGGCAGGTATTATTAAAGATCAGCTAGTTGGACCTTTTCGGGTTGAAAATGGACTCAAAATCAACTCTCAGACCTACTGCCAATTTTTAGAAGACACTTTGTTCAGGCAGTGGTACGGGAAAAAGTCTGCATCTTTCAAGAAGAATTTGTTTTTTATGCAGGACAATGCTCCATCACATGTGTCAAAGTACTCCACTGTGTGGCTGGCCAGTAAAGGCCTTAAAGATGAAAAACTAATGACATGGCCCCCTTCTTCACCTGACTTAAACCCTATTGAGAACTTTTGGGCCCTTATTAAGCAGGAGATTTACAGTCAAGGTAAACAGTACACTTTACTGAACAGTGTCTGGGAGGCTGTGGTTGCAGCTCCACAAAAAGTTGATTTTGACCAGATCAAGAAACTGACTGACTCAGTGAATGGAAGGCTTGTGACTGATATGGAAACAGACGGGTGGCTATATTGGTCACTGAGGGTTTTTTTTTTTTTTGATATTTCAGAAATGTTTATTTTGTAAATTTTGAGTTTGTTCATTATTCTCACTTTAACAGGTGAAAATAAACAAGTGAAATGGGAAAACCTTTGTTTTTCATATAGTCGCATAATAATTCTTCAGACTAATATGTGCCTAATAACGGTGTACATGTAGATATTCTCTAAAGAAAGCCAAAGCTTCATCTTTGCTACTTAAATGTTCAGGTTTGAGGGCTTCTTAACATTTTGGATTGACCAAGAGCACTGTAGTTGTACAATAACAAAATAAATCCTCAAAAATACAACTTCTAAATAATTACAAATAATTGTGCACACAGTGTACATACACTCACCGGCCACTTTATTAGGTACACCTGTTCCACTGCTAGTTAACGCAAAGTTCTAATAAGCCAATTACATGGCAGCAAGTCAATCCATTTAGGCATGTAGACATGGTCGAGACGATCTGCTGCAGTTCAAACCGAGCATCAGAATGGGGAAGAAAGGTGATTTAAGTGACTTTGAACGTGGCATGGTTGTTGGTGCAAGACAGGCTGTACTGAGTATTTCAGAAACTGCTGATCTACTGTGATTTTCATGCACAAACATCTCTAGGGTTTACAGAGAATGTTCTGAAAATCAGAAAATATCCAGTGAGCGGCAGTTCTGTGGGTGCAAATGCCTTATTGATGCCATAGGTCAGAGAAGAATGGCCAGACTGGTTTGAGCTGATAGAAAAGCAACAGTAACTCAAATAACCACTTATTACAATCAAGGTATGTAGAAGAGCATCTCTGAACACACAACACATCCAACCTTGAGGCGGATGGGCTACAGCAGCAGAAGAACACACCGGGTGCCACTCCGGTGGGCTAAGAACGGGAAACTGAAGATACAATTCACACTACTACTAGTAGTGTAGGTAAGGTGTACTTAATAAAGTGGCCGGTGAGTGTATGTATGTACAGTGCCCACCAAAATATGAAAATATGAATATTGGTAACATTTATAATAAAGTAAAATATAATTACGATATGGCAGCACGGTGGCTCAGTGGTTAGCACTGTCGCCTCACAGCAAGAAGGTCGCTGGTTCGAGTCCCGGCTGGGCCAGTTGGCATTTCTGTGTGCATGTTCTCTGTGTTCATGTTAGTTATAGGGGAATAACCCAACACTGGGCTGAGTGTGTATGGATGTTTGCTTGAGATGGGTTGCAGCTGGAAGGGCATCTGCTGTGTAAAACATATGCTGAATAAGTTGGCGGTTCATTCTGCTGTGGCGACCCCAGATTAATTAAGGGACTAAGCCGAAAAGAAAATAAATGAATGAATAATTATGATATATTTAGCTGATACATATGCTTGTTTAATCCTTTACAGCATTGTCATTTATTATCCCAATACTATTTTTATTAACAGTTAGTAATTTAATTTCTGTACGTTTTATTACTTTATTTTTACTTTAAAGATGTTTTATTTGTGAGTTATTTGTATTTTATCAAAAAAATAAATGTTATATTTGTCACTAACTTTTACAACACACTGCAATATGGCCTACACACGATTTTCACATTTTTAACAGGTGCTCATTTTTCTCAAAATTACATCCAGACATATTATAGTATATGTCTATAAACAAAGAGAAAACTATAAACTTTTAGTATATGTCTATAAACAAAGAGAAAACTGAAGTCATTGCATTTGGGAACAGGGATGAGGTTCTCAAGGTGAATGCGCACCTCTTCTCTAAGGGTCAAACAACATAAAATAAGGTCAAGAATCTTGGTGTGATTTTGGAGTCTGATCTTCAATAGTCATGTCAAAGCAGTAACTAAATCTGCATACTATCATCTATAAAACATTGCAAGACTTATAGAGGACTTGGAGAAACTTGTTCATGCTTTTATCAGCAGCAGGGTGGATTATTGTAATGGACTCCTCACTGGCCTTCCCAAAAAGACAGTCAGACAGTTGCAGCTCATCCAGAATGCTGCTGCCAGGATTCTGACCAGAACCAGAAAATCAGAGCACATCACACCTGTCCTCAGGTCTTTACACTGGCTCCCAGTTACATTCAGAATAGATTTTAAAGTATTATTACTTGTCTATAAATCACTAAATGGCCTAGGGCCTCAATACATTACAGATACTGTATGCTAACAGATCACTCAGATCATTAGGATCAAGTAAATTAGAAATCCCCACTGCTGAAATCAGCTTCCAGAAATTATCAGATGTCCTCAAACATTAGGTACATTCAAATCAAGACTTAAAACACATCTGTTTAGCTGTGCCTTTACTGAATGAGCACTGTGCTACATCAGACAGATTGGACTATATAAATAAATATATATAATATAATAATATATACAGTTAAAATCAGAAGTTTACATACACTGTATAAAAAGGCACATAACCATTTAAAATAAGTCAGATGTTAATGTGACTAAACTTTTTCTCTTTTAGGTAAGTTAGGATTATCACATTTGTTTCTGTTATGCTTAATAGCAGAATAATGAGAGATATTTTTTGAGAAATTGTTATAACTTTTCTTGAAAGTCAAGTTTACATACAATAAGATTATTATGCCTCTGAAAAAGCTCAGATGATGGTGTCAAGGTTTTGGAAGCTTCTGATTGGCTAATTGACAACCTTTGAGTTAATTGGAGGCACAACTGTAGACTAGTATTTAAGGAAAACCTCAAACACACTGCTTCCTTGTGTTACAACATGGGAAAATCAACAAGCCAGAATCAACAACAAAAGCCAGATTACAATTTGCTAAATTACACTGGGAAAAATAATAATTTTTGGAGACATGTCCTGTGGTCTGATGGAACTAAGATTGAACTGTTTGGCCATAATGACCAGTGTTACATTTGGAAGACAAAGGGGAAAGCTTACAAGCCTAGGAACACCATCCCAACTGTGAAGTATGGGGGCGGCAGCATCATGATGTGGGGTTGTTTTGCTGCAGGAGGGACTGGTCCACTGCACAGCATAGATGGCATCATGAAGAAAGAACATTATGTAGAAATACTGAAGCAACATCTCAAGACATCAGCCAGGAAATTAAAACTTGGCCACAAATGGGTTTTCCAAACAGACCATGACCATAAGCATACTGCCAAATTAGTTAAAATGTGCTTTAAGGACAACAGAGTGAATGTTTTGGAGTGGCCATCACAAAGCCCTTATCTCAATCCTATAGAAAATTTGTGGGCAGAGTTGAAAAAGCTTGTGCGAGCAGGACAGCCTACAAATCTGACTCAGTTACAGCAATTCTGTAAGGAGGAATGGGCCAAAATTCCTTCAAACTATTGTGAGAAGCTTGTGGAAGGATACCCAAAACATTTGACCAAAGTTATACAGTTTAAAAGCAAAGCTAAAAAAATACCAAGGAAATGTATGTAAACTTTTTTGACGGTCTAGAAATTAATAAATTAAAAAAATTCTCTAGAATTAGAGTGTATGTAAACTTCTGGTTTCAACTGTATATATAAATAAACTTGCCTTGCCTAATATAATACATATTACAGTATAAAAGGTGATAAAAACAATGCTTCAACACTAAATCTTGAAATTATTCTAAAAATAGGTTTCATTTCTAGTATTTCAGTGTTATTTTCAGCCATCTATGTTATTGGATTTGAATGTGTGCACAATATAATAAAGAACAGGCTCGCTGAGAATATAAATAGATTTATAAATGGATGGGTGAAGGGGAGTAAACAGCAGGAGTGTGTGTTTTATACAGGTGGTGTGTAGAGGATCTGTCCACTGCTCAGTCTCCTCATCAGCTCTTTCCACAGCAGTTCCCTCTCCATCTGCACTCCTTTCATAAAGCCGCGGTTCTCCTGTGCTCGACGGGACAGATATGGGATCACCTCATTCACTGGACCATACGGGACGTACTTGTACACGGGAAACCCGGCCTGAGCTACAGATAAGGACAGACAACAAATAAAAAATAATTAACTTAAATAAATAAATAATTATTAAATAAATATATGTGACATACTAAAATAATTAAAACATATAACACAGTTTTAAATAATAAAAGCTTCATAAAAAATATTTACATGAAAAATAATTATGACAAATAATAACTTGACTTCTCGTTGATCATTTAGATCAGGGGTGTCAAAGTCAATTCCTCAAGGGCCGGAGCCCTGCAGAGTTTAGTTCCAGCACTGCTTCAACACACCTATCTGTAGTTATTAAACAAACCTAAAGCACTCAATTAGTTTAATCAGGTGTGTTTAATTAGGGTTGTAACTAAACTGCGCAGAGCACTGGCCCTTCAGGAACTGGCTTTGACACATGTAATTTAGATTTTTCCGATGAGTCATCTGATGAACTGCATCCCAATCATCACAAATACTGCAGAAGACCTATTGGAACCCGCATGGACCCAAGATTATCACAGAAATCAGTCAAGTGTGGAGAAGGAAAAATCATAATAATTGGGGTAACATTCAGTATGGAGGTGTGCGAGAGATCTGCAGAGTGGATGGCAACATCAACAGCCTGAGATATCAAGACATTTGTGCGGCCCATTACATTACAAACCACAGGAGAGGGCAAAATCTTCAGCAGGATAGCGCTCCTTCTCATACTTCAGCCTCCACATCAAAGTTCCTGAAAGCAAAGGTCAAGGTGCTCCAGGATTGGCCAGCCCAGTCACCAGAGATGAGCATTATTGAGCATGTCTGAGGCAAGATGAAAAAGGAGGCATTGAAGATGAATCCAAAGAATCTTGATGAACTTTGGGAGTCCTGCAAGAACGCTTTCTTTGCCATTCCAGATGACTTTATTAATAAGTGATTTGAGTCATTGCAGAGATGTATGGATGCAGTCCTCCAAGCTCATGGGAGTCATACACAATATTCATTCTTTTTCCACTGCACCAAGACTTTATATTCTATACTGTACATTATTTCTGTTAAGTGACAAAACTTTTGTCTAAGCAAAGTCAGAGCTTACTGTCATAATTAAATAATTAAAAATCAAGGTATGATAATTTTTTACTTTGGTCAAATAAGCGTAATCTAGAGGCCTTTGTCTTTCATATAAGTCACTTCTGATACCAAATGATCAACTAGAAGTCAAGTTATTATTTGTTGTTCCTAAAACTTGAATATTGTTCCTAAACTTATAACTTATACAGTTGGAGTCAGAATTATTAGCCCCCCTGAATTATTCGCCCCCTGTTTATATTTTCCCCAATTTCTGTTTAACGGAAAGAAGATATTTTCAACACATTTCTAAACATATTAGTTTTAATACCTCATCTCTAATAACTGATTTATTTTATCTTTGCCATGATGACAGTAAATATTATTTTACTAGATATTTTTCAAGACACTTCTATACAGCTTAAAGATACATTTAAAGGCTTAACTAGGTTAATTAGGTTAACTAGGCAGGTTAGGGTAATTGGGCAAATCATTGTATAATGATGGTTTGTTCTGTAGACTATCGAAAAAAATATAGCTTAAAGGGGCTAAGAATTTTGACATTAAAATGTTTTTTAAAAAATAAAACAAACAAGACTTTCTTTAGAAGAAAAAATATTATCAGACATACTGTGAAAATTTACTTTTAAAATTTCTCTGTTAAACATCATTTGGAAAATATATAAAAAAAAGAAAAAGATATTCAAAGGGGGTTTAATAACTCTAATTTCAACTTTATATAAAACTTAGATAGGCAACAAGACTTTTGTCAGGTAGTATATATGGATATACAAAAAACAAAAAGCAATACAATAATAAAAACAAAACAACTAAATTATAATATTATTAAAAACTTCTACTAACATTTACATTTCTACATTTTTAATTAAATAAATAAATTCATATTATTATTACTTAGAATTCTGAATTACAATACTACATTTTATATTTATTTGTATTATGTGAGATATTATGCAAATATTTATACTGTAGTTTATTACAGGACACTGTAAAAATAAATGCTAATTTAGAGATAGATACAAAAAATAGACATACAGAGAGATTTAAGAGAGAAACAAAAATAATTTAGCAAAAGCCTATTTTATCTCATATTTAAAAAAAACAATTACATTGATTATTTATTTGAAAAAAATTATTTAATAAAAAATAAGTATTTAAAATAATTATTTAGTTAATTTATTAAAAAAATATTAAATACTAAAGTTACTTGAAGGGAAAAAGTAAAACTAGCATAAAAATATACCCTGCTTTAATTGAGTAACTTTTTGAGTTCAGAAAAATCAGATTTCATTGAAACTAAAAAGTTGAGCTCACAAAAAAAAGATAATGGTTTAATTAATAAAAATACAAAAAAAATTTTGATCAAAACTTTAGTTTTGTTAAAAATTTCAATTGCCAAATAATTTGTAATAATTAAAAAAATACATTTTTGTAGAGTAAAATTAAAAAGAAAATTCAATTCAAAATATTTATATTATATAATATATATAGATATATACAGTTGAATTCAGAATTATTAGCACCCCTTTGATTTAGATATTTCCCAAATGATGTTTAACAAAGCAAGTAAATTTTCACAGTATGTCTGATAATATTTTGTTCTTCTGGAGAAAGTCTTACTTGTTTTATTTCAGCTAGAATAAAAGCAGTTTTTAATTTTTTCAAAATCAAAATTATTAGCCCCTTTAAGAACAAACCATCGTTATACAATAACTTGCCTAATTACCCTAACCTGCCTAGTTAACCTAATTAACCTAGTTAAGTCTTTAAATGTCACTTTAAGCTGTATAGAAGTGTCTTGAAAAATATCTAGTCAAATATTATTTACTGCCATCATGGCAAAGATAAAATAAATAAGTTATTAGAAATGAGTTATTAAAACTATTATGCTTAGAAATGTGTTGAAAAAATCTGCTCTCCGTTAAACAGAAATTAGGGAAAAAAATAAACATGGGGCTAATAATTCAGACTTCAACTGTATATATATATATACACACACACATAGATCAATGATGCTAAAAGTACACAGAGTTCTATTTAATGAACACTCTGGAACTTCACTAATGTGACCACTTTAGAAGCTATTTTATAAACACTAGTGTGTGTGTGGCTGTGTGTGTTCACCTAACGGAAAGCTGATTTGGTCACACATTCCCAGGAGCTGGCCGAAGCACACCTTCTTATCTGTGGGCTGCAGACCCATTTCATTCATCCTGTTAGAGCATAAACACACACACAGCTCCGTCACACTCTGAAAAAAATGACAGAGGCCCCTTCGGCGAGGTCATTTAACACCGGATACATTCTGCCCATCGCTCACTCAAAGTTTTACACCCTCTTATCACTTACAGCCATTACACGCACCAACAAGATGCGCTCAGAGACATTTAGGCAGATATTAAGTGTGAACGATGTAAGAGGAGGAGAAACGCTGTGTTTCTCCATACGACATTGAAGATAGAGGATGTTAATGACATTTGTCACTGACACACCTTCGGCAAATGAGGTTTACACCCCTAAGGAATGATTACACAAAATGAATGATCGCGCGCTACATTATTCATTTATACAGATTCATTTATTCCAAGAGGGATGTAAAACGGTCCTGGAGAAACAGGAGAGGAGACCTGATAGCAAAAAGAGCAGAAAGTACATTACAATAGAAGCATGAATATGAGTTTTTCTTTTCTTTCAGGTTTTGGAAGTTTTGTGTACAACGTATTTGTTAAAATAAAAATACTTATTTTTATAATGTAAAATTAAAAAGAAAAATAAATACTGATACTAAAATACCACTGGGTTCTATAATGAACACTTTGGAACTTCACTAATGTGATTTAGAAGCTATTTTATAAACACTGCTAGCGCGTGTGTGTGTCTGTAAATTACACTAGAAGCATGAAAGCCTTTATTTTCTCTAAACTTTTTGTACAATGTTATTATTCATTCATTTTCTTTTTGGCTTAGTTCCTTTATTAATCAGGGGTCGCCACAGAAGAATGAGCCGCCAACTTATCCAGCATATGTTTTATGCAGGCGACGTGGTGGCGCAGTAGGTATTACAATTGCCTCACAGCAAGAAGGTCGCTGGTTCGAGCCTCGGCTGGGTCAGTTAGCGTTTCTGTGGGAAGTTACCATGTTCTCCCCGTGTTCACGTGGGTTTCCACCGGGTGCTCTGGTTTCCCCCACAGTCCAAAGACATGCGGTATATATAAACGCATAAATGAATTGGGTAAGCTAAATTGTCTGTAGTGTATGTGTGTGAATTAGAGTGTATGGGTGTTTCCTAGAGATGGGTTGCGGCTGGAAGGGCATCCGCTGCGTAAAACATATGCTGGATAAGTTGACGGTTCATTCCACTGTGGCGACCCCTGATTAATAAGGGGACTAAGCCGAAAAGAAAATGAATGAATGAATAATAATATTATAAATACATATTAATAATATAACATAATAAATAAATAAATATTAATATTGTAAATAAATAAATAAATAATAATATAAATAAAAAAATAATAATATAAATAAACAGTATTATTATAAATAAATTATATTATTATAAATAAATAATAATATTACAAATAATAATAATAATAATAATAATAATAATAATAATAATAATAGAAATAAATAAATAGTAATATTATAAATAAATAATAATATTATAAATAAATACACAATAATAATATTATAAATAATAATAATATTCATTCATTTTCTTTTCGGCTTAGTGCCTTTATTAATCCGGGGTCGCCACAGCGGAATGAACTGCCAACTTATCCAGCACATGTTTTATGCAGCGGATGCCCTTCCAGCCGCAACCCAACCCTGGGAAACATTCATACACACTCATACACTACGGACAATTTAGCCTACCCAATTCACCTGTACTGCATGTCTTTGGACTGTGGGGGAAACCGGAGCACCCGGAGGAAACCCACGCGAAAGCAGGGAGAACATGCAAACTCCACACAGAAACCCCAACTGACCCAGCCGAGGCTCGAACCAGCGTCCTTCTTGCTGTGAGGCAACAGCACTACCTACTGCGCCACTGCGTCGCCATAATATTAATAATAACAATATTATTATTATTATTATTATTATTATTATTATTATTATTATAAATAAATAATATTATAAACAACAACAACAATAATAATAATAATAATAATAATATTATTATTATTATTATTATAAATAAATAGTAATGTTATAAATAAATGAATAAATAAATAGTAATATTATCAATAAATAATAATAATGTTATTTATTCAATTATTTATTTTCTTTTCGGCTTAGTCCCTTTATTGATCTGGAGTCGACACAGCGGAATGAACCGCCAACTTATCCAGCACATGTTCTACACAGTGGACCCTTTCAGCTGCAACCCATCACTGGGAAACATTCATACACACTCATTCACACACATACACTACGGACAATTTTAGCTTACCCAATTAATCTATACCACATGTCTTTGGACTGTGGGGGAAACCGGAGCACCCGGAGGAAACCCACCCCAACACGGGGAGAACATGCAAACTCCATACAGAAACGCCAACTAACCCAGCCAGGGCTTGAACCAGCGACCTTCTTGCTGTGAGGCGATTGTGCTACCCACTGCGCCACCGTGCTGCCCAATAATAATATTATAAATAATAATAATAATAATATAAATAATAATAACAATAATAATAATATAAATAAATAAATAAATAATAATATTATGAATAAACAAATAATTTATTTATTAATTGATTTGATGTAATTTCCTAAATAATAAAATTGAATCAAATTAAATAAACAAATATCCTAAATTTTCCTAAACAAATTTCCACCCACCAATAATGCAAAATTGAGCTGTATTAGAAATAACATTTGTTCCCTATGTCACAGGTGAATACGCATATATTTTTAATTTAAAAAGGCCACATATTAAGCTCTGAATAGCTGACACAAGCAAACTAGTTAATATCTTGGTGCTGTATTGGCATCACAGAGCAGCATCAGCATATTATGCAGGTGGTCATAATGTTTTGGCTCATTTGAAATCACAGAAAGAGAGAAACAGACAGTCCTACCTTCTGAGTGTGTGTTTAACCGTGTCTAGATTGTGCGACGCCACCATGACATTCACTTTCTTACTGCGTTGGATCTCCTCCAGCACGTAATCCAGACACCTGAAAGACACCAAACCGCTCATGATTCACCCTGCATTTGCTCTGCGCTTTCAGCCAACATTTTAACTTGACTGTTGACCGCCAAACACAAAGGCTTCTGAAAAGATCTGATTTATTTTGAAAGCTGTCAGAAATGTGCCTTAATCATAAGAGGCTTACCTACGGCGAGATAAACCCAGAGTCTAGATAAATCTCTGTTCTGTCAGCACATGCAGCGTCTGAATAAAGCACAGTTTGGGCTAAGTAAGATGTTCCGATAAGGACCTGTATGTCACACGAGTATCTTACCACTGCTGATCTGGACTCACAAGCTACTTGGCCATGTCAGCTTGCTGCTTAAAGACAAGCAAAGGAAATCTGATTGCAGACTTTTATTCCACATATGTGAAATTTTAGATTAATTATCGGTTTTGACGCGTAATGTTGTTCAACTAGACGGTTTTTAAGGCATTGATTAAAAATTGGAAAAAAAAAAAGAAATATATATAGAGAGAGAGCATTTTGTTCCACTAGACAGCTTTTAAAGGGTCACGAAACACCGAAACACATTTTTTGAGCTGTTGACAGTCATATGTGTGTCCCACGCTGCTATAAACACTATTAGGACACATATATTGAACTAAAAAGTGAAAATTGGTTGTTTTCGCATTATTTTGAGCAAATTCGTTCTTCCTGTTTGAAACAATTTTTCAAGCTGCGTCACGGCGATTAGATACTTGCGTGTAATCCAGCGTGGAGACTGGATGTCTGTACCTGCGAGTACATCATGACGTCTCTGAGGGTGCGGCATTAATTCATGAGAAAGACTTGGTTCAAACCAATCAGCGCACTCTATTGTATGCGGTGCAACTTCATTAATATGCATGATAGCTTCGAAGACTGTTTTACCTGTTACAGTGTTCAGACGACAGAGAGACGCCACGTTATGTTGCCAAAACAAGTGGAAAAACAAAAATTTAGAGACATGGGTCGTCAGTGTTTTGCTTATAAATGAGCTGCAACAAAGGTTTTGTTTTCATTTCCAGCTATGAGAGCGCAGCTGGACTCATGTGTGGACTACAGTACACGCAACAGAAATACGCTTGTAAGGAACATTTTTTACCCGAGAGCTTTTCACATCTGGAAATGAAATGAAGTGAAATCCGGATTTGCCGCTCGTCTCCTTTTAAAAAAGACGCGTTTCTAGTTTGTGTTGATTGTCCGGTCTCTACAGATTTGGCAAGTAAGCGATCAGTGGTCTTTGTTTACGTTTATTCAGATGGCAAAGTTAGTTCGCATCGTCAGCAGTACTCTTTCAGTGTTTAAAGACAAACCTTAGTCAAAATTATTTGAACTGTTACTAAGTTTACAGTACGTTAGTATCACTACAATATTATAGACTGAAAGATCCGTTGTAAATGCTGCTCTCCGAGTGTAAACATGTAAACACGGCAATCAAACTATTACTGTCGTGTAGAAAAATCACCACATTTTGTTACAGGATAGTCTATACACACACGGCTTTCTGACGCTACTTACCGATTGCATCTAAGTTACCGGGAAATGTGGAGTCTTTTTTTTTTCTCCCATACGCCATGCAGTATCAAATACTCCATTAAAACTGCACTCTTCCAGCAGTTCCTCGAATTCAATATCTCGTTTGTCACGGGGGCATGCATGAAATATTCCTAAATAAAAGTAAAAGTGCCAAACTGCAGTTAAAGTCGACAAATTAATAATTTGGCAAATAATTCGATTACTGATGTACATGAAAACACAATCACTGTCTTTCTCCCCTGCGTCTGTGTGTTTGTTTTGCGTCTGTGAAAATCAGCACGAGCCCAAATGGAAACTCACATTTCTATGCAAAACCTTTCCTCTTTCCCTCCCCCGACACTCCCACCTAAACAGAGCTGGACACACCCACTTTCCTGACTTTTTCCAAACTAGAGGTGTGAAAACACCCTGCTGAGACAGGGGGGTTTTGTGGCCCTTCAAGGCATTGATATGCAAGTGGTTAAAAAAAGAGGTCACAAAATGGCATAAAGAGTATTTAAGATAAGACCAAGCTAAGCAGGCAACTAATTCAACACTATTTTATTGAAAAAACAAAATGAAACGGTGTTCCTATAGCAGGGCTATTCAACTAGTTTGTTATGGGGGCCAGTTCATGAAAAGCATCCCAAATGAGGGGCCGGACAGATATGACTTGCAATATGAGTGGTGACACAACAGCATATAAGAGCCCATATGTTGTATTTTTGCTGCTTAAGTCACCCACGTTGGCTTTTTCTACAATAAAATGTTAATATATTGTATTTTGAAACTATATAATATCAGTGCATTGTACAATAGGCTTTTTAAACAAAATATTTAAATGTATTTCAGAGCACAACAAAAGCAGTGCATTGCTTAAGTAGGCTTCTTCTACATTCAGACACATTCATATGTTTTGTTTTGAACTGCATACAAATTGTGGATGCAACAATTATAGATTTTGGTTGTAAGATTATAGTCTGAAGAATAATATGGTTTCACGGTTATCACGTCTAATGTAAATTTAAGCCTAATATTAGGTAAGTATTTAAGTGAACGGTTGTTATTATCTGCGTTTATACATACATAATCATTTTAATAATCTGTAATGATTCGTCCTAACATATCTTTTGTTTATTGCACTGAAAGCCATGCACAACTCTCACGTCGCTCCGCTTGCGCACGCATACTGGCATATATATGGCCCACTGCTATAGTTAATCCAGTGTGCGTGCGTATTAGCCTTGCTCGGAACTTTAAACTAGCGCACAGGTGGCATAACTTTGTTTAGTTGCAGCAGTTTCGTTCCGTGCAACAGAAATGCGGCATTGAGAAGCCTTTACAATTAAGTATCCAAATGTTTTCGGCTGCTCGCAATGTCAAGTGACTCACGCTCTGTGCAGCCTTCAACTGCAGCTCGTGCTGTATTGAACAGACGCACATCATTTAATAACTATAGCGGCCGTTTTTCGACTGAATTAAATTTATTTTTGATGTCTTGGTCACACTAATTGGAGGGCCGGAACAAATTGCCGCCAATTGAATAGCCCTGTCCTAAAGGTTTGCAAACTGGAGTTTTAAAGAAGGATTTCTAGACTCAAGTAAAATTAAAATAAACATTTAAAAATATATAAATATAAAAAATATTTTATAAAAACAAATAAACAAAATAAATACAATATAAAATAAATAAAAACTAAAATTAATTAATTAATTAATTAAAAAATATTAAATAAATTTTATGTTTTGTTTTGGTTTTCTTTTGATGTTATGTTGTGATGCATTGTGGGACCCCCTCAAAAATGAGACTGTATATCTCAGGGGGTTCATCCAAATAAATAAAATTATAATTCTAAATATAACAACAAACTTTGTAAGGATCTTAGAAATGAATATAATTGTTATACACAACATTTCACAAGCTGACAAAATGTCTAAAGTATTTTAGCAATTGCTCTTTGATGAAAACAAAATACAAAAAGTTAAAAAATAAGTGCTGCTATGAGTGGAGATTTACAGCCGAAAGACTAAAATTACTGAGTAACGATGTCATAATAACAAGAAAAGAGATTCCATGAATAATAAATCTTCTTTTGTTACTGAATGAATATTCAATGCCAAACGTTGTTCTGTGATGTCTAGGGACTGAGATACAGTATCAAGCCAATGTTGCTCGCTTTTACATTATCTAATATTACATTAATCCAAAAATTGAGTCTGTAGACATTCACTGAGTGAATTCACTCAACTTCATTGACTTTTACTGACTAAAAAGCTGAGTTTTCATGACCTATTTTCATCATTTATTACACAAGAGCAGCTTGGCCATGCTGCTGTATGCTGTAAACCAGGGGTGCCCAAAGTCGGCACTGGAGGGCTGGTGTCCTGCAAAGTTTAGTTCCAACCCCAATTAAACACACCTGGCCTAGCTAATCAAGCTCTAACTAGGTTTTCTAGAAACATCCATGCAGGTGTGTTAAGGCAAGTTGGAGCTAAAATCTGCAGGACCAAATCCAAAAGCTCCTTGCAGTATTGTTTTATTAATAAATGTAAAGCAAATGACATTTGTCTCCTCCTTTTATGTTTCTAATGCAAAAAATGGTCCGATCAGTGATGTATTTGTTCATGTCTAGTTGTCATACCAATGTCATCTTTGCATTTAAAATGACACAACTGACCAAATGACACTTACAATACCAGTTTTCATGACAATGTTTCGAACACTCTTCAAGTAAAGTGTTACCAAGAAAAAAACAAGACAAAAGCTCTAAGAAATCAAAGCAAAGTTTTGCAGTGTGGGCTGAAAATGGATGGGAGTCTATGTCCAGCCTGCGTCAGACTCTACAGCAACCAGCTGTGAGGGTTAGTCGAGTCTCTTGTGTGTTTTTTCCAAGAGTAGCTTTATTTGTTTGGTGTGGGTTGAGTGAGTGTTAATGGACCAATAAGAGCTTTCAGATGAGTCACTTATGAGGCTCCATTTCACTATACGCTGCCTTAGAAAGCAGCAGCCTTTTTAGACAACAAGACAGCTCACTACCCTTCAGTGTGAAATACGACTTTAACGGTGAAATGCGCTAGGAGGAATTGGGAACGCTTCTTGCCTGTGGTACATTCTGTTAGTGGATTCGTAGTCAGGGTTGATGGGGTCTTCGTATCCAATCTCCGCCGCTCGGCTTCTCTCCTGGTACATGTAAGCCCCCCTCACCAACTTGGCAGCGAAACACCAGCCCTCCCTTCTGGAAAGCTCAACGTCCATGGACACATTATCGAATGCCTCCTGAGCACAGAGAATTCATTACGCTCTAGCAGATAACCTGGTTTTAAATCCAACATTTAAGGAAATGAAGCGATTTCGCCTTGCTCTTTGGAATTTGAGAAACATACAGTACACATTCACTAGGCCTGTCACGATATCTATTTTTGTTGTATGATATATTGCACCAGAACATATTGCGATAAACGATATTATTTTCATTTTAAGACTATTTTATTCCACTCATTATATAATACCAGAATGACAGAGTAATATCATCACAATGCAAGTACACTGTTCCAAAGAACACATATCATTTACATATATCTTTAAGAATATTTCATTTAATTATAGTCATTTAAACTATTTCATAAAAACATAAATTGTAAACAAATAAATAATAATAAACGTTAACAAAAAAGTCCAAGGTAGAGTAACAGAGGGTGTGATATCTGCTACCAGATCTATTTTCAGTTGTCAGACACCCACATGAAAATATACTATAAATACTATAAATAAATAAGTAAATACTATAGTGTTTTTTTAACCATACTGACACTGACACCTCCAATAGAGATAGAGATGTTGCGCAATCAGCTAAAACTGTTTTTATGTATTTGCGATAAACACTACCGGTCAAAAGTTTGGGGTCATTTTTTTATTTAAAAATATTCTGTTTATCAAGGCAGTGTTTATTAAATGTAAAAAAAAAACAAATTCAATTGTTAAATATGTATTAATATTTTAAAAAACTACTTTCTTATTATATGTAGTTTCAAATGAAATCTTTACTCCAGTCATTATGGCTTTTATTACTATTAATAATAATAATAATAAGGGGCGATGCGGTGGCGCAGTAGGTAGTGCTGTCACCTCACAGCAAGAAGGTCGCTGGTTCGAGCCTCGGCTGGGTCAGTTGGCGTTTCTGTGTGGAGTTTGCATGTTCTCCCTGCGTTCGCGTGGGTTTCCTCTGGGTGCTCCGGTAGACATGCGGTACAGGTGAATTGGGTAGGCTAATTTGTCCGTAGTGTATAAGTGTGAATGAGTGTGTATGGATGTTTTCCAGAGATGGGTTGCAGCTGGAAGGGCATCCGCTGCGTAAAACATGTGCTGGATAAGTTGGCGGTTCATTCCACTGTGGTGACCCCGGATTAATAAAGGGACTAAGCCAAAAAGAAAATGAATGAATGAATTAATGAATGAATAATAATAATAATAAAATAATAATAATAATAAATATTAGAGTGATTTCTAAAGGATCATGTGACTAAAGACTAGAGTAATGAAGCTGAAAATTCATCATTAAAGTCAGTGGAATAAATTATTAAATTACAAACTACTTTTGAACAGTTATTTTATAGTGCAATAACATTTCACAATTTTACAATTCAACATGGTTGAACCTAGGATTCAGGAGGAACAATGTGGTTTTCGTCCAGGTTGTGGTACACTGGACCAGCTTTATACCCTCACTAGGGTGCTCGAGGGTTCATGGGAGTATGCCCAACCAGTCCACATGTGTTTTGTTGACTTGAAGAAGGCATTTGACTGTGTATCTCGTGGCATTCTGTGAACGGTGCTGTGGGAGTATGACATCAGAGGCACTCTGTTAAGGGCTGTCTCGTCCCTGTATGAACAGAGTAGGAGTTTGGTTCCCATTGCCGGCAATAAGTCAGACTTGTTTCCAGTGCATGTTGGACTCCAGCAGGGCTGCCCTTTGTCAGCAATTCTGTTCAGAATTTCAAAGCGCAGCCTTGGGGGGGGGGGGGGGGGGGGGGGGGGGGGGGGCCGGTTTGGGGACGACAGGATCTCATCTCGGTTATTCGCAGACAATGTTGTTCTGTTGGCTTCATCGAACATGGACCTTCAGCATGCACTGGGGTAGTCTGCTGTCGAGTGTGACGCGGCTGGGATGAGAATCAGCACCTCCAAGTCTGAGGCCATGGTGCTCCACCAGAAAAAGGTGGTTTGCCATCTCCAGGTTGGAGGAAAGTCCTTACCCCAGGTGGAGGAGTTCAAGTATCTTGGGGTTTTGTTCACATGGAACGTGGGATTGACAGGCGGATCGGTGCAGTAGTAATGCGGTCAATGTACCGGTCCATTGTGGTAAAGAAGGATTTACCTTTTTTACCTTCTCGATTTACCGGTCAATCTACATTCCTACTCTCACCTTTAGTCATGATCTTTGGGTCATGAGCGAAAGGACAAGATCTCGGATACAAGCGGCGAAATGAGTTTCCTTGGCAGGGTGGCAGGGCGCACCCTTTATGGATAGGGTGAGGAGCTCTTTCACCCGGATCTGTTTCGGATGCCTCCTGGATGCCTTCCTAGGGAGGTGTTCCAGGCATGTCCCACCGGGAGGAGACCTCAGGGAAGACCCAGGACACTCTGGAGGGAGTATCTCTCTCGGGTGGCCTGGGAACACCTTGGGATCAACCCGGTGGAGCTGGAGGAAGTTTCTGGGAAGTCTGGGATTCTCTCCTAAGACTGCTGCCCCTGCCACCCGGCTCCGGAAAAGCGGTTGAAAATGAATGAATGAATGAATGAATTTTACAATTTGTACTGTATTTTCGATTAAATAAATGCAGTCTTGGTGAGCAAGAGAAGCTTATTTTAAAACATTTAAAAATCCTACTGACCCCAAACTTTTGACCGGTAGTGTATATTGCATCACCAAAACCGATTGAGGTCATGTCCATATCGATAAGTCGATATATTGATTCAAGAGTTCACACTATGATATTGCTTGATAATATAAGCAGGTTTGGCATGCTGTCCCAGGAGAGAACCCTGAGCTCGGAGATAATTGAGTCCAGGGGGTTCGAGATCAGGTAGTTCTCGAGAGCTCCCCTTGGTAAAAGATGAAAAAGGGGGAAGATGGGGTGAATGGGGGGTTTCTTCGGAAAATGAAGATAAGGGAGTAGTTTTAGACAGGCTACTTATAGTGAGTTTGGATTAATCTGATTGGCTTACAAATGATTGCGGATGGGAGACCAGCCGCAATCAATCATATCATGTGCTCCTCTCGAACTTAGTTTGTGAAACTTCACTTATTGTGACAGGCCCTTGAGACCCTTGTGAAAAGGGTCTATTTTACTTTTTAAAACAATAAATACATTAAAGGACAAAAACAGCTCAACTCTTTTATAATGTTCATTTCGGATTTGTACTTTTTTCAGTGTCTCTGTAATGGTTCATTAAAGGATTCAGTCTCTCTAAAGTTTAACCTTTGAATTTTTCATGAATCCACATGTGCAGACTGCATGATTTGCATCTGTTCTATGAGACACTTTATAATATTAAGCTCAAAAATACTTTGTTTATTATGCAGTGTCAAAAAGAAAATATCCATGTGTGAGCTGTGCATAAATTGTATACAGGTTAACACAATTGGGCAGTCTGCATACAATATGTGCATATTCTCCTGATGCTGAAATGAGCTTTTTATATTTCAATTTGCAGATCCTCACATGTATACACTGTTAAAAAAAATATCTGTTAATTAACAGTTTCTTTATTTTGAGTTTTCCGTATATTTACGGTTGTGAATAGCATTATGGGAGCTTGATCTCTTCTCTGTACACTTTTGAAGTTGAAAATTCAACTCTACAGTTAAACAAAGTAACTTTATTGTCATTTTACGAGTTTGAAATAATGAGGTGAGTTTTTTTGTTAGTTTATTTTAACATCCTGATTCTCTTCTATTTTGTATTTTATTAGCCTAAATAACCATACACTAAATAGCCAGGTCCGTCACATGTTAGGGTCCCCTTTTTCCTTGTTTTTCATTGTGTTCCGTGCTATTTTGACAGTGTTGTGAGAAAATGCAGCATGTTTTTGTAAATTGTTTGCATTGTGAGGATTTGCAGCAAACAGATGAAGATCTTTTCTCAATTTGCTGGTGTTTTTGTAATTGCATGTGTTTTCTTAAACTGTAGCACGTTAAGCTCTATCGGCTATCGTAGACAACTGATAATTTACGTTACGGATTTTTTTTTTTTTTACAGTGTACATCAGAGGTTTTCAAATTTTAGGACTCACGACCCGCCCCCACCCCCCAATTTCACTTGCATCAAAGTTAGTGAAAGATACAGAAGGGCATCCTGCTGATTTGATTCAGAAGGGCACTTTTTTATCAGACGCTTACCGGTTTTACTTTCATTCACCGTCATTCATTTTAAAAAGCACCTGCTCCATTTTATATGTATATGTTTTACTCGAACTCATTAACTATACATGTGCCTGATAGTTAGATGTGGAGCTAACATTAATCAGATTCACTCTAGTGAACACATACAAATCGTCATCATAATTTACTTGAGTGCACGCCTCAATGTCAACCCCACAGTTTGAAAACCCCTGGTGTACATAAAGTTTATACATAAAGTCAGAGCATTCCACAAAATATGATATTCATAAAAAGCTTCAGCAACAAGTATTCGTAAATGTTAAACAGAAGGTGGAATATACTGTATTTAGCCACTGTATATAGCAATAATGTATTTGGTGCAAGAAACCGCAACATTTAAAGCAGACCTTAACCGTAACATTTAAAGACTTTATTATTCTAGGAAAGCAGACTCGTTTATGTTACCATCAGAGTTTACACACATGTGTGTTTAATTTACAATCTGGACTTCTATTCTATCAGGATTAATGCCGACACAAAGATAGACTGCAAGCACAGCAGTGATACATTTACATGGGCACCAATAATCCAATTTTAATACGATTAAGACAATACTCTGATTAAGAGCCTATCATCTAAACAGCGATTTTTGATTATCTTAATCTGACTAAAGTCATAATCGAACTAAACAGAAATGGAATTAAGACATGTGGAGTATGCTGATTTGCCTAATTCAGGGGTTCCCAAACTTTTCAGCCACGACCCCCAAAATAACAATGCCAGTGACTCGCGACCCCCAATATCCTCTGAGGTGGTTATAAATACAGAAACCTTGCATGCAATTGCGCACACACACCAATAGACCCAAGTCTATTCTTCGGTTAATTTTTTTAAATGTCAGTGCTGTAAATGTGCCAGAAAGTTTAACCTGGTGTTATAAAATATATCTGCTGCATCTGACGCTATTGCTGTGTCTTTAATATAATGTAATTACCCCAGGGGTCGCAATCCAATAGAACTAGTAACTATAAGCTACTATAGTAACTATATAGTATACAGTAACTATAAACTACTATTTTTTCTCTTCTGTAGGTTATGGATAAAATATGGCAATTCTTATGGTTTAATAAAAATAAATAGATTTTTGGAAATCACCAGGCGACCCCCCTTCATTGTCCCGCGACCCCTCAGGGGGTCTCGACCCCCACTTTGAGAATCACTGGCCTAATTGATGATTAGTCACATGAAGTGCAGTACAGACATGTAAACAACGCAATCAGATTATTACTGTCGTGTAGGACTTTTGCCACATTTTGTGACAGGATAGTCTATACACACGCGGATGTTTGACACTATTCTCTGTTCCTACCGAGTCAGAGAAAGACCGACAGACACCTACATTGTGAAATTAAGTTTTTTTTTTCTATATGGCGTGTGGTTTATTCCATTAAAACAACACTCTTCCAGCAATTCACACTTGCATCCAATCTCGTTTGTCACAGGGGCATGAATGAAATGTTCCTGAATGAAAGTGAAAGTGCCAAGCTGCAGTTAAAGTCGAAAAATTAAAAATGAAACACCCGAAATGACATGAAACTCCGGAGGAAATGTGGATAGTGTGGTGACGCAATGACGTTAATCTAATTATGTGCTATTCTTGTCGGGATCATGAAAGGAACATTCAAAAGTCAACTCATGTAAACACCTTAATCATAATATTGTCTTATTTAGATTAAGGCAAATAATTTGATTACTGATGTCCAAGTAAACGTGTTAAATGTCAGTTTTTATGTCGTCTTTTGCATTGTTCAATTGTTATCTTTAATAACAGCATGGTTTCTATACAGCATCTCCAAGTAGATAAACCCCAGAATATCCTCATCTGATCCATGTTAACACCATTCATATGTGTCAGACATGCGTGTGTGTGCATGTGTGCGAGGCTCACTTTGAGGTAGCACTGATAGGTGTTGAAAACGACAGCTTTGTCTCTGTTGAAGCTTCTCTTCATCTCCACAGTGAGTCTGCTGATCGCAGGCTGGAAATACGTCTGTTCCGCATCCACCATCAGTCTGACACCATTTTCCACCGCATGCTGTTCGGCACATGAGAGGGAAGGCAGCGGTACAGTGAGTTAAAAACACATTAATCAGCTGACAAAAAAGATAGCATTTTAATTGATGTAGCATCTGTCTTTCCTGACACAACCAAGGATTTGTCAACAAACATGTAACAACCTCAGCAATAATAACAACGATATTGATGATATAAAGGTGCTAACAAGTATTTGGACACTTGAAAATGCCTGAATGTCATTTTATTTGAGTATTTTTTTAAAGAAAGATTGCACAGGCAAACTTAAGTAAACTGTTTAAATAAAGTAGCTTTTATAATAGTCAAATGTTTGATCATTTAAGCAACAAGGTTGCATTTGTTTAATTTTAAAATTCAATAAAAATAAATTCCATTAACATTGCAAAATATTGTATTGTATCTAAACAACAATCCTAATACAAGTATAATTTAATGTATTAGTTTAATGACAACATTGAATTTAAAGCAACATTGAGTGTCACATGATGATTTTGTGCTCAACCTTTATATTTATTTGATATTTGATATTATTATTTTTGTTATTAAGGATGGAAAAAGTAAACTACTGAATAAATAAAGAATTGAATCAATCAATTATTCAAATCATCCTAATGATTTCCATCTTTTAAATAGAGGCCTACATTTATTAAGACAGATTTTTTATCTCAAATGTTGGTCACTGAATCCTTAATGACTTCAGTTTTTTTTAAATAGAGACCTAAATTCTTTTAGACTTTTTTTTAAACCTCAAATATTGACTACTGAATGAATGAATGAATGAATCAATCAATCAAATCAAATCAAATCCATAAACCTTAATGACTTCTGTCTTTTAAATAGAGATGTACATTTGTGTTTTTATTTTTAAATCAAATATTGTCTACTAAATGAATGAATTAACGAATAAACAAACTTTAAAGACTTCAGTATTTTAAAAAGAGGTCTACATCTGTTTTTGTAAACTTATTTTTAAACTTTAAATATTGACTACTGCATGCATGAATGAATGAATAATGAATAAATGAATAGAATTAATGAATGAATCAATCAATCGATCAATAAACCTTAATCACTTCAGTCTTTTAAATAGAGGTCTACATGTGTGATTTTATTTTATTTTTTCAAATATTTTTTTAAACCTCAAATATTGACTACTGCATGCATGAATGGATGAATAATGAATAAATGAATAGAATCAATGAATGAATGAATCAATCGATCAATAAACCTTAATCACTTCAGTCTTTTAAATAGAGGTCTACATCTGTGATTTTATTTTTAAACATTTGAAACCTCAAATATTGACTACTGAATGAATGAATCAATCAATCAATCAATCAATCAATCAATCGATCAATAAACCTTAATGACTTCAGTCTTTTAAATAGAGGCCTACATCTGTGATTTTATTTTTAAACACATTTTTAAATCTCAAATATTGACTACTGAACAAATGAACGAAATTTAATGATTTCAGTCTTTTAAATAGAGGCCTACATTGTTTTTTTAAACCTATTTTTAAAAATGTAAATATTGACTACTGCATGAATGAATGAATCAATCAACCAATCAATCGATCAATAAACCTTAATGACTTCAGTCTTTTAAATAGAGGTCTACATCTGTGATTTAATTTTTTTTTTCAAATATTTTTTTAAACCTCAAATATTGACTACTGAATGAATGAATGAAATCAATCAATAAACCTTAATGAATTCAGTCTTTTAAATAGAGTTCTACATCTGTGTTTTTATTATTAAACCTAATTTTTACACCTCAAATGTTGACTACTGAATGAATGAATAAATAAATGAATCAATCAATCAATCAATAAAAGAATCAATGATTCAAACAATCAACCTTAATGACTTCAGTCTTTTAAATAGATGCCTGCATTTGTGTTTTTATTATTAAACATATTTTTATAAACCTCAAATGAATGAATGAATTTTAATGACTTCAGTCTTTTAAATAGAGAACCTTTTTTTGATAGGTTTCTTTACATTTTTTATATAAATTGTGATTCTGAACTCAAACTCGAAGTCTTAACTATACTCGGCATGAAAGAAACGTCCCAACTCTGACTTCTAAAACCTTTCGATCTGTATATATTCCAGGAAACCAATCTGGAGAACAAAAGTGTTATACGAGATCTGGAAACTTTGTTTGATTTGGTACTTTCAGGCTGAAGTTGAAGTGAGTCACACAGCTTGAATACCTCGCGGCCCTTTCACAGCGCGACATAAACCCGATACATGTTCCTCACATCAAGCTGACGGGGCGGAACAGCTCTCTAACCTCCACACTCGGCTGAAGGCTTTCTCACAATCGATCTCTGTTACAGTCTTCATCCATGACTGTCGCTTAGACCATGACCTGCTGACACTCCGCTTCAAAACCACAGGAGAAATGAGCGCACCTTCGCCAAGACGTCCAGTCGCTGAAGCATCCGTTTCATCTGCCTTTCCTCTTCCTCGGTGAACCTGGACAGAAGAGGCTCCAGCTGACCGGTCTGCTCAAAACAAAATAATAAAAAAAATCTGAATTTGAGAACATACGGATGCATATTATTTTACTTAGAAAATGTATCTGCTCAAAGGTGCTGTATGTAAGGTTTTGACACCTCTACAGCATAAAAATACCATAATATGTTTGCAAATATTTAAGAAAACATGCTAAGTGAACATTCTTGTTTTTCTGAAAAACAGTAATAAAGTCAGATATTCTGCTTTGAAAATGTGCATTACATGCTGAAACATCTTTCTTTGTTTTGGTCATTTCATTCGCCCACTGTCAGTTTAGCCAATTATATTTCAGCACCCTGGGTTGCCTTTGTGGCAAACAGCCTATTTCATTCATTCAGTCATGAAGGCTCTCAGAATACGTGTCCATGACCGAAATGCGACCTTTGGTGGACAGTAGCAGACTCCAAAATGAGACGCAGATTCAGTCCACATAAGGTGGTTATTAATTAGCAAATAATATAAATATTACAAATGTAAACATTAGGAGAGCAGGTTACATTAGCCCCTTTCACACATACAGACCTTTCCGGAAAATTACCAGCAATTTTCCGGAAAGGTCTGTAAGTGTGAATGGGCCCTTTTTAAAAATACCGGTAAATTTGTTCCTGCAATTACTGCAATGCAGCGCTGTGTAAACGCAGAAGTAAGAGTGCTGGTAAGAGCGCGTTTACGTCTAGAACGCTACTCAGAACACTCAGACACATTCACATCTGCGCTGTTTTTGAAAATAAAAGCCTTTGAATATTTTTCCAGACACATTTAGCTGCTAGATGTTAGTCAGATAACGTTTCTATGTTCCTTCTTAATGCCAACTGTATTATATAATAATAATAATAATAATAATAATAATAATAATAATAATAATAATAATAATATGGTCCCCTTTTGGTGATTCACAGGTTTTTATTGGTCATTTTTTAGTTTCAAGAATAAGGTTCAATATTTAAAATAAAAGTCACTTGTAAAATGTTTTTTTTTTTATATTTAAAGGTGCTGTATGTAAGTTTTTGACTCTTCTAAAGCATAAAAATACCATAATATGTGTGCAGATATTTAAGAAACATCCCAAGTGAACATACTTGTTTAACTGAAAAACAATGCTGAAGTCAGATATTCTGCTTTGAAAATGTTTTTTCCGTGCCGGAACGCTGTCTTTGTTTAGGTAATTTTCACATGCACATGCCAGTTTAGCCAATTATAATTCAGCACCCGGGGTTGCCTTGTTGGAAAACAGCGTATTTCATTCATTCATTCAGAAAGACTCTGAAAGCGTGCGTCCATGAGCGAAATGCTACAGTGTAGTGGAAAGTATCAGATGTCAAAATGAGACAGATTCAGTTCCACATGAGGTTATTAATTAGCAAATGACAAATATTACGAACGTGAGCAGGTTACATTGTAATTGCGTGTCCTAACAACACGCTGTGACGAGATTGTGATGAGTGAGCAGTTTGGCTGTTTGCACCACAAAACACGGCAGAAATGTAAATACAGCCTTTCAGAAGCACAGAATATGCACTCACTCACCAAACGGTAAGGTTTAGAATCTATTTAATACATGTTAACCCTCTTTAACATCATTAAATGTAGATGCTGAATCACTCATATGTGTTTATTTCTAAAGTTCAATTTCAAACGGTTTATTGTAATTTCAAGATCTGAGGTGAACTTTCTGCTTTCAGTATATGGTAATACATGTCATGTAAAATGCATTCAAACTCGCATTGTTAGCATTTAGCACTGAATAAAGCACACGAGGCTTACCTGAGGTGATCTGTCATAGGTTTCTGTTGTTCAGCTGTGAGAAATCGAAGCCGCTTCTAATAAATCTATTTGAGGTGTTGGTTAGGACAAAAAATCCTTTTAATATGGAGAATATTCCCTCAATCGTGTGTCGTTGCTTTTATTTAGAACACAGTTTAAAATCACTCAAACTGGCAACCCGGCGTACCTTTATTATGATTCAGGACTGCAATACCTAGTTCAACCACTGGGTGTCAAACTTACATACTGCACCTTTAAAAACAATACAGTAGCGAAAGAAGACTTCACTTAAGTCAGATTGTAAAATTTAAATATTTGTTAGCATAGGCCAAAACTGACTAGCTGAGGTCCTGCCGAAGTGACAGCCAAGAGAGGATTTTGCTTGGTCCTTTTTCGATGGGTTATTTTCAAAATTTAGGATGGCATAGCAGTCAAAATAGGACAAATTAGCTCATGTATGGGACAAATTCTGGACCTTTGTCATTGAGGGATGGGTCTTCCGAACCACTCGAACTCCCCCCTGGCCACAGGTCTGGGTCATCAGTTCACCGAACTCACCGCTGTTTACCGAGTATAACCACAGATACAGGGAAACTGGAGAGTTTTAAAGCCGCGAAAATCAGTTGATCCTTCAGCGGATCGCTCGTATTTCAGTTTATAAACAGACCAGCTGATCTTCACTTCAAAATGCTCCTGTATCTATAGTTACACTTGGTAAACAGTGGTGAAATGTGGTGAACTGACGACCTTCATGGCCAATCACCAGGGGCGATTTTAGGATTTTCAGTTTAGGGGGGGCTCAGCTCCTTATAAGGTTAAAAATAATAATAATAATAAAAAAAAAAAAAATATATATATATATATATATATATATATATATATATATATATATATATATATATATATATATATATATATATATATTAGTAATTTAATAATAATACACTTAAAAATGTTTGTTTAATATGGGTTGTATACTAGTATTCCATTGTATTACATAGATATATTACAATATCCATTTGAGTTCTGAATAAGCCAAATAGGCTCAACCTTTTTTTACTGTAGTAAAAACCACTTTCTATATTCAAGTGCATTTTTTGTTTCCATGTATTAAATAAATAAACTGCCCCTTTTCTAATTACATCATACACATATAAATATATATTTTTAAACTTACAGGCTAATTCACATATTTCACGATCTGAATGATAATAATAAATAAGTAGTATTTTTTTTTTTATACTAGACAACACTTGATGTTTCCATCTCTGTCAGTGACTCAGTGACAAACGAGTACATTCTCTAAGTGTTTCTGTCACTGTGTTTAATCCTTTCTGTGCAAGACTGTATGGTATAGTTAATGCCACACGAACTGTAAAGTGTTAAATATTGGTAGTTCATTTTGAAATAAAAATAGCAAAATGTTTGTTAAGAGTCACATTTTTCGCTGGAGGAAACATCTGTGCTGATGTGGTGAACGCCGAGAAAACCCGACTGCTCCTCCGTGACATTGGGATACAGGTGATACAAGGTTATCTATATCAAAGAACTTCAAATAAGCAGATATTATAACAATTTATCAATAAACACACACCTCGTTCTCTCGCTGTCCACGGCTGTGGTTTGCTGATCAAATGAAAAACAAAAGATGGGGAGGAGCCGAATTCTGCTGCCTTTTCTTATCAAATTTAAAGGGGACTGAGGCGATAAGTACTGTTTATGAGTTAATCGCAAAAGTTTTAGGGGGGCTGAGTAGAAATATAGGGGGGGCTACAGCCCACCTAAAATAAGTCTAGCAACGCCCATGCCAATCACAGTCATTTCTGTTGAGCATGTGAACACAAAGGCAAATAAGCGCTGTTTAAAAAATGTGCTCAAATGTTAGCGGGGAAATGGACATTTTAAAAACTTTAGTACTGATATCAAATTCCAGTATCATGACAATACTATAGCCTACTTACTGGAGTTCAACATTAATTGAGCAGCAGCCACACAATAGACTTGTGTGTGGAGAGTAGGTGAGATGAACTGGAAAAGCAGGCAGTGGGCCAAACCACTGTGAGGAAGGGGAGGGGGAACGTTTGTTTTTCTGCTACTTACCCAATTATTTTAGGTATAGATACATATATTTTTCATAATAGAGAGTGTTTTTTTATTTTATTATTATTTTTGGGGGTGACAACCCTCGGATTGGGGGGTGGGGGTGGGGGGGGGGGTGGATTTACACCCATGGCGTGAGGAAAAAATCTTAAAACTGTGAAGCGTTTATAGAGCCAATTACACCATTAGGAATCGATAACCCTCTAAATTTATGATGTGGTTATAAGATATCTGTTTCTTACCTGCAGGTTTGGGACAACAAGTAGATCAGATATCTTCATTCTTTCATCCATCAGTCTGTTCCAATCCAGCATGTCCACAATGCTTCGGAGAACACATAAAACACATCATTTAAGTTCCAGAAGTCTGTTGTTTTTTTCTTAACACCAAATGACTTCCATGAATCGTTAGAGAACTGGTCGATTGTACAGAGGAAAGTGCTCTTATATGGGTTTAGCTACTCGGAGGGTCAAGCAGAGTAATGGAGCATGTGTGGAGGAGTCCTCGAGTAGCTCTCCTCAGTTCATAAGATAACTTCATTGTCTGCCATTGATTGAGAAGATTTACAAGTCTGAGTGTCGGAACGGCTACGGGAAGCCGGTGTTTCTCACCCTGATGAGTGCAGTCGTCCATCAGAGAAGTAGCTCTGAATGTTGCCTTCAGCTCCCAGCCTGGTTAGACATGTCTGTAAAGAAAACACACACCTTCAATCATCAGGGGTCCCATTTTAAGCTACATCAAATTCTCTGATTTCACTGAGGCCATGTCCACACGTACACTAGTATTTTTTTAAACAAAGTTTTTTCTTGTTTTTTTAAATATCCATCCACTTGAAAACGTCAAAATGCACTGTGATGCATGTTAAGGTCACGCTGAACCAACAGGGGGCGATGATGACACTTATGCAGGGTTTACACCAAATGGGAAATTAAGTATTTTCACAAGATTTCATACAAATCAATGCAAAAGTGAGAACAGAGGCGAATAACTGTCCTGCAGTGCGTCTGCCGCTCAGGCGCAGTTGTCTCATTCACATCTTCGCCATTCGGTGTGAACACAGCCATGTTGGCCAATCAGAAAGGAGGAAAAACTGCACACACACTGACATACTGACAGAAAGTTTCAGTTCAATACTCCAAAACTGAAAATGCCCATGTTCATGTTGACAGGGACTGAGTCAATTCTCTGATTTTAATACAATTAAGACAAAACTCTGTTTACATGATAGACTCTTAATCAGAAATTTTTGATGACCTTAACCAGGCTAAAGACATAATAAAGACGGAATAAACACAAATCGAACTGATTTGAAAGACATGTAGAGTATTCCTATTTTGGTCACATTGTTGATGTGCAGCACAGACATGTAAATACCTTAATCCTATTATTGTCTTATTTACTCATTCAATTATTCATTTCCTTTTCGGCTTAGTCCCTTCATTAATCCGGAGTCACCACAGTGGAATGAACCGCCAACTTATCCAGCACGTTTTTACGCAGCGGATGCCCTTCCAGCCGCCACAACATTCCAACATCCACACACACTCATTCACACTCGTACACTACGGACAATTTAGCCTACCCAATTCACCTGTACTGCATGTCTTTGGACTGTGGGGGAAACCGGAGCACCCGGAGGAAACCCACACGAACGCAGGGAGAACATGCAAACTCCACACAGAAATGCCAACTGATCCACTCGAACCAGTGACCTTCTTGCTGTGAGGTGACAGCACTACCTACTGCGCCACTGCGTCGCCTGTCTTATTTAGATTAAGGTAAATAATTGAATTATTGTTGTCCTTGTAAACAGTCACTGACAAAAAAGCTGAATTTCCATGACCTATAATGAATAAATATTCATTATATTTGCAATATATACAATATTTATTGTGTTAACTGCTACAATTTAAAATTAACAATTATTTCTTATTATATTGAGGAAGATGATTTTAACAGTTTTGTTTATTTTGAACATTTAGTCATTCATGCATCAAATATGAAGTATAGGCATTATAATTGAAAGGGTATTTTACCCAAAATGAAAATTTGCTCACTAATCATGTCCTCCAAGTTGTTGCACATTCAACTTGCAACTATTAACATTCATAATAGGAAAAACAAATACTATGAAGGTCAATGTTTACATGTTTCCAACACTCTTCAAAACATCTTCCTTTGTTCAACAGAAAAAAAAAAAAAAATCAAAGGTTTGAAACAAGTTAAGGGGAAAATGTTCATTTTTGGGTGAACTAACCCTTTAAGTGTTTCCTTCATACAGAGACCAACAGTTCTTGAGGTAAAACGAAAACAATTAAAGAACTAAGTGTAAATTGATATTTTTCAGAAACATCGCCACAAATTTTAATAAAGGATACCAAAAATAAGTAATTTTAGGCTGAAATAATCAGATTTTTCCCAACAAAATCCAAGAAGGTCTGGTTGAGTACTAAGCAAACAAAATACAGCCTCAGAATGTGTTTTAACAGGTACAGTCTGGTGACTACATTTGATTGCCAGTCAAAAAATAGAACAGAACATGTGAAAAAATGTACTGTATATATATATTTTTGTAACATGTTTTTTGATAAACGGAAACTAAAAATGACAAACAAAAACTCTGCTACTCTATGACTAAATATAAATGTCCCTGAATTTCAATGTCTGAATAGACCTTTTAAAATTCCATAATATTCCAGAAATTCCTTGATTCATGAAACCGGATTCATTTATCAGACCAAACCCTCCACAAAGACTGCATGATTAAAATGAAAGTTCACTCAAACTGAACCCGGTGGGCGATTTTTGTTGAATGATTTCTATGGAACACAAAATAATACATTTTTTAAAATGCTTCCCCCCACGCCCCCAATAAAGCACCATATTCAACTTCACCCTCAGGGGAAACAATGTACAAAAGCTGTCACCTCATGTATTAATAATATGTATATTTTATGTGCTAAAAATATGCCAAAGATGTAGGTTTTGAAAAGGGAGCACCGCAGAGACTACTTTTGTACCGTTATTTCTAAGAGTGCACTCTAGGTCCAAATGTGTTCTAAATGCAAGCTGAAAAGGATGAAAGCGTCTCCTAAATGAGCAAATGTAAATATAAAGCTTTTTTGAAGAATAGTGTGAATAGTTCTTAGAACTTTTCACAGTTCACATTAAGGACAATAACTAGAAATATATAACTTAAATGTGTTAATCTTTTTAAATTTAAGAGTCAAATAAAGACCACAACACACTGTTAAGCATAATTCATGCCAAGGATAATAACTATAAATGCTAAATATGTAGTTTTCAATATCAGGTTGTAGAGAGGCCTAAAAAAGTGATAAAATGGAATGGATAACATTCATTCATTTTCCTTTGGATTAGTCCCTTATATGTCAGGGGTCACCACTGCGGAATGAACCAACAACTATTCCAGCATTTGTTTTACGCAGTGGATGCCCTTTCAGCTGCAACCCAGTACTCGGAAACACTCATACACTCACGCATTGAAACACACACTCATACACTATGGCAATTTAGTCTATCAGATTCACCTATAGCGCATGTCTTTTAACTGTGGGGGAAACCGGAGCACCCGGAGGAAACCCACGCCAACATGGGGAGAACATGCAAACTCCACACAGAAATACCAACTGGCCCAGCCGAGACTGGAACCAGCAACCTTCTTGCTGTGAGGCGACAGTGCTAACCACTAAGCCACTGTCAGCTCCCAGAATGGATGACAACAAAGTTATAACTACTTCTACAATGATTACAAATGAAGAACAATAAAAACACAAACCGATTAAAATCCAACCTTCTTTAAAGACCTTGAACCTTCAAGGAAGACGACGACAATGCAGAGGAATTATGATAAATAAACAGAGCATTATAAACATATTGTTATCAGCTATCATATGGTGTGAAATGTACGCGTGTATGTTATGCAAGTGTGTGTGTGTGTGTGTTTATTGATTTAGCTTGGACTGAAAAAATTTTGTGGATTGTTTCTTTTACTGCAGGAAACAGAAATGCAAAAATATACAGTAAAAGACTAATTTTAAGTCCTCCTGTGAAATTAAAATAATTTTGGGCTAAGGGCAAGTAAGTAGGTAAGTGTTGGTGTGGGTTTCCTCTGGGTGCTCCGGTTTCCCCCACAGTACAAAGACATGCACTAAAGGTGAATTGAATAAATAAAAATTGGCCGTAGTACATGAGTGTGCATGTGAATGAGTGTGTATGGGTGTTTCCCAGTACTGGGTTGCAGCTGGAAGGGCATCCACTGAGTAAAACATATGCTGGAATAGTTAACGGTTCATTCCACTGTGGCGACCCCTGAAATAGAGACTAAGCGGAAGGAAAATGAATGAAAGAATATTTTCCATGTGCTGTATAAGAGAGCAAGACAATTTCCACAGTATTCCCTACTATATATTTTTTTCTTTTTCTGGAGAAAGTCTTATTTCTTTTAGTTTGTCTGGGATATATATATATATAAAAAAAAATGTTAAGGTCAATAATATTAGCCTACTTGAGAAATGTGTTTATATTTTTTAATAAAAGCAGACATATTATGCCCTTTTAAAAGTCATAAAGTAAGTCTAGTTTCTCTAGAGTGTGTATGTAAAGTTTCAGCTCAAAATCCCACACAAATGTTTTATACCTCTTTGAAACTGACCCTGTTAGGCATTTAGTAGCTGTCACTTTAAATTCAAATGAGACTATGCTCTTTTAAAAAGGAGGCGGAGCTACAAATGCCTGTGTGTCAGCATAGCGGCAGATTAAAAACAGGACTAACATCATCTTTGTGGAAAAACTGAAAATGTCAAAAGAAGTGTCTCAGAAGGGGCGGCATGGTGGCTCAGTGGTTAGCACTGTCACCTCACAGCAAAAAGGTTGCTGGTTTGAGTCTCAGCTGGGGATTTCTGTGTGGAGTTTGCATGTTCTCACCGTGTTGGCGTGGGTTTCCTCCGGGTGCTCCGGTTTCCCCCACAGTCCAAACACATGAGTAGGTAAATTGGGTAAACAAAATTGGTCGTAGTGTATGTGTGAATGCGAAAGTGTATAGGTGTTTCTCAGCGATGTGTTGAAGCTTGAAGGGCTCGAAGGGTGGTTCATTCCACTGTGGCGACACCTGATAAATAAGGGATTAAGCCGCAGGAAAATGAATGAATGAAGTGTCTCAGAAGACGGCAGTCTATGGAGACTACAGTGTTCAGTTTTTCATCCTAAAACTCCACATTTATAATGCCTTTCAGTCACTGACATTATCTTTTGTTCAAGCTTATGACTCTATAGACGGCCGGCTGCTTCTCACTCAGGGTCGTTTTTGCTAATGAGGAAGAGATTACTAATGGCTTGTTTCCACTGAGTGGTACAGTACTGGGCTTGTGTCTTCACTGCTAAATTCTACCAATGGTACCCTTTTGGTGGGCGTGGTGTTCGACAGAAAGTTGCAGTCGACGTCATTCTCGCTTGAAGTTCACATATCATATGAGAAGCACTTCTTACTAAACAAATGTTTTACATAATAAATATTTATGCATAAATGTTCATTACTAACCTTTCTATGAACAAAATTGATTATCGCTGCAGATCAATGATAGTGTAAAATAGCCTACTGTAACGTCTGCAATTGTATAAAATAAATAAATAAATGCAACATATGAACACATACAGAGCCTTACAGTCTCTCAAATGTTACCAATTAAAACAAAATAACTAAAACATACATTTAGACCTTCTTTGGGTTTATAATCAATATAAAACAAATACAGTCAGTATAAACCTCTCATTTTTATTCTTCACCAGCACATGTAACGTTTTAACATCTTGTTAAAAAAGTAATTCCGTCATTTCGAGTTCATAATAGTCCAAAAGCCGATGATAATCGTTAATCATGGCAGTTTGTTCATGTTTTAGGTTGCTGAAAGAATCATTTGCTCCTTTGTTTTTTCGCACTTCCTTTTCATGTTTGTCCATTTCTGAAAGGATGTCAGAAGCACTACAATAATCATGCACACGTTATCATCAGCTCAAGTTTGTTATTTCAAATATAGACGTGGGGCGAGCTCTCTAGAGAAAGTGAAGTCACTCGCTCTTTTAGATAGCCTTATAAACAACAACAGGACACATGGCAGATTCTATTCTTCTTGGTTTGCGGCTGTTTATCAAGACGACGACAAGGTTTGTTTGAGCTCAGGTCAACCATTGTTATTATATGTATATATTACTAAGATCTAATGTCTCAGCTGTCTATTTAAAAATGCTGCTTCCTTTGTTTTCATTCACCTGGCTTGTGCTAGTGTTGTTTCTCTGAAGTGCTCAGCTGCTGGTCTGGTTCCACCTTTTGGTACCTTTTTGTTGTGCAAGGTACCCATTGGAAAGTGTACCCAAAAAGTGGTACGGTATGGTTTGCTTTTTGGTACCTTTTGACAGTGGAAACGGACATAAAAGTGTACTGAACTGTACCGCCATAAATATCATCTTCACTAAATATTTTAAAAATTATAATAATCGCACATGTAACTAATAAGTAACTCTATTTGTTGTATTTTTTGTTTCTACATTATACAATTTACCCACCTACAATGACTTCCATTCATTCATTCATTTTCTTTTCGGCTTAGTCCCTTTATTAATCAGGGGTCGCCACAGCTGAATGAACCGCCAACTTATCCAGTGGATGCCCTTCCAGCTGCAACCCATCACTGGGACACACCCATACACTCTTATTCACACACATACACTACGGCCAATTTAGCTTACCTAATTCACTCCACATACAAATGCCAACTGACCTAGCCGAGGCTCGAACCAGTGACCTTCTTGCTGTGAGGCGACAACGCTACCCACTGCGCCACCACGATGACTTCCACTTCTCAAAGCTTCCCAATGAAATAAAGATTAATTATTTTATTTTAATAACATACAGTATCACTGATTATATGGCTAAGGATCACTGCATTGAAAGATTATCCACGCAAGCATCAATTCCCATATTGCACCCTTGAGCAAAATCTTCACTCAAGTTTCTTCATTGCAAATGACCTTGAATAAATGTCCCATTTAAACTGATACTACATACAAGTGTCTGCTAAAAGACTACTTCATTATTTATCATCATCTTAATTAGATTCTGCCATTAAAATACTGGACAGTCATATAGCCTCCAGTGGCTTTGCTGCAGGTCAGATTTGCTACAGCTGCCTTATACAGTAATCTTATACAGATATCGTACTTTAGTGTTGCTTGATCTGTGCATTTGACCGAAGACTGAACCCAGAATCATACCTGCAATTGCTCTAGATCCAGTTTCTGCTCCAGCACCTCCATGCCGTCTTTCCCCTGCTTGGTAGCGAGGAAACTGAAAAAGCGTCTCCATTTCACCAGCACTTCGGAGAACTGGAGCTGCAGACGCCCGGGGGGGGGAAGGATGAGGAGCCTGGTTAGTTCATGGAGGTGACGGATTTTAACCTGATGTTTTCTGATGAATGAACCCTGCGTGAACCACAGTCTTACCAGGAATTGTGGGCGCCCCAAGGCAGTCATCTTAATAGCCGAGAAACCATCTTCAGAACTTCCACCTGAGCAGGCAGGTGATTTTCTTTTAGAGTTATTTTAGTGGAAACGGCAGCAATGAAAGTGAAACTGGCTCTTTTTTTAGAAGCAATTTTACAGGAGCGCTGAATGAATTCTACGCTGTTATACTTGGTGTTGCGGGTGCATTACAATGGGTGTTGCTCCAATAGTGCTGGCATAATGGAAAACTTGAGCTGCATGCACATCCACAAATACACTATAAATGCTTTCTAAAGTTGCTAGGTCTCCATGCTTTCTTGGCACTCCTAAACTAAAATACACAGCATATTATATGCTATATACAGTGCTCAACATATTTGAGTACACCCTTCACAAATCCCTCATTTAAATTAATATTTTTATAGGAAGCTTTACAATATTATATTTGTGCATATACTTTCGATTAATCAGTGCTAAAGCCAAATCTGAAGCTTATCTAACAAAATAACCTATGGTAACTGTCCACAATCAGTACACTCAAATTTATATGTGGGGAACAATATTAAATAAAAAGAAAAAAGAGCAAAATTCAAGAGAAAGAAAAAAAATGTATAAAATTTTGTTGAAATTTTCTAGTTTGTATTTTTTTCCCCAATATAATATAATCTTTCTATTTCTAAAGATGTTTGGTGACTAAAATATTATTTTAATACATATATCTGTTTAATAAATCATATTTTTCAAATGTACCAAAATATATTACCTACATTCAATGAGAAATGGATACAAACATTCATTTTCAAAATGGGGTGTACTCATTTACGTTGAGCACTCTACATATATAAGAATCAGGGGTGAACAAATGATTATAGAAATAATATTTCTTAATTTCTTAAGAAATTATTGCTTAATCCCTACACTGAAAAATGATTTCTACATAATTGTCGCAAACAATTTATATGGGTTAAATTTAAACAAACAAATTAATTAGCAACAAATTAGTAACTTTAGTTTGTTTAAATTTAGCCCAAATAAATTGTTTACAACCACAAAAAAAAAAAAAAAAAAAAAAAAAAAAAGAGTAAATCCATGGTATCATCTTTGAATCATTCTTTTTAGTGTACTTTGCATCCTGTTCATGGAAAGTGTCCAACACAAGCTCATTGGAAATATGTGCATCGACCGACAGTTTTGTGAAACCACAAAAACATACTTCAACACACATTATAGGTAAAATTAACGTTACGGAGCTCTATGACACCATCAACTTTTGTTCCTTTTCACACTAATGATATTTACAGGGACATATTATCGACAAATAAAGACTTATTTCGCACAACACCAAATAAATACCACAAAACACCTTACCAATGTCTATGATTTGCAATCAAATACATTTGCTTCTAAATATCTCCATATGTACAACTTTTCTTGCATGGTCAGTTAGCTCGGTAGTTCACCATGTTTACTACCTGACAAAAGTCTTGTTGCCTATTCAAGTTTTAGGAACAACAAATATTAACTTGATTTCTAGTTGATCATTGGGTATCAGAAGTGGCTTATGTAAAAGACAAAGGCCTCTAGATTACGCTTATTTTACCAAATAAAATATGATCATGCCTTGATTTTTAACTATTTAATTAGGTCAGTAAGGTCTGAATTTCCTTTGACAAAAGTCTTGTCACTTAACATAAATAATGTACAGTATAGAATATAAAGTCTTGGTGCAGTGGAAAAAGAATGAATATTGTGTTTGACTCCCATGAGCTTGGAGGACTGCATCCATACATCTGTGCAATGACTCAAATCACTTATTAATAAAGTCATCTGGAATGGCAAAGAAAGCGTTCTTGCAGGACTCCCAGAGCTCATCAAGATTCTTTGGATTCATCTTCAATGCCTCCTCCATCTTACCCTAGACATGCTCAATAATGTTCATGTCTGGTGACTGGGCTGGCCAATCCTGGAGCAACTTGACTTTCTTTGCTTTCAGGAACTTTGATGTGGAGGCTGAAGTATGAGGAGGAGCGCTATCCTGCTGAAGAATCTGCCCTCTCCAGTGGTTTGTTATGTAATGGGCAGCACAAATGTCTTGATATCTCAGGCTGTTGATGTTGCCATCCACTCTGCAGATCTCGCACACCGCCATACTGAATGTAATCCCAAACCATGATTTTTCCTTCACCAAACTTGACTGATTTCTGTGACAATCTTGGGTCCATGCGAGTTCCAATACAGGGCTCAAAATTGTGACCATTTTGGTCACATATGCGCCTGAATTTTTATCTTTGCGACTTCAAAATATATTTGGGAGCATTTGTGCGAGTGCTAAAATTGATGTCATGCAACCAGTTTTCACAGCAAAATGTTCACCACATGCGCGGAATTAGGAGGCATTCACGCATTAAGCATCTTTGCACCTAAAAACACCAAACGCAGCGCTCAGGAACAGTTGACATATCAACTTGCTGCAAAGCCTGCAATACTTGCCCCGCCTTCAAGCTCTTCTTATTGGCCCAATGCGCTGGAACATAACGTGAATGGATTGGTTAATATCAGCTGTCAATCACTCCGCTTCGATGACACTACAGCTGCGAAAATGTAAAGGTCTGGATCCGAAAGAATGAAAACAACACTGACAGATTTTGTTTTAGAAACCACCTAAAGTTACAAATAATGGCACATCTGATTAGTGATCATGTGCTGAATGTCAATCCAGCATTTACACTTTTCGAAGAGTGGATAAAAGACTTCCAGTGTTTAAAGTCCACTATGAAAATGACTAAAGCCATTCATCGTAAAGCCGGTGGCACGGAGTTTTCAGGTAACAGTGTTTGCCACTGAATCTACACATTAAGCACGAGATGTTCTAACGTTATTTAATCCTTCATTTAATCGTCATTGTTAATTCATTTCATCTCATTCACGTCAAGCAGTGCGTGCAGGGCGGTGAACACATGCAGATTTTTGTTTATTTGTTAGTTGTGATTAGAGTGTTAATATATAATAGAATTTGTTAATATAAAACGTGTAGTAACGGTGCTCATTATTTTTGGTTGGTGCAACTAAATTTTGTCTGGTGCACCTACATTTATGAAGTTAGGAGCACCGGTGCTACCAAGAAAAAAGGTTAATTTCGAGCCGTGCAATAGGTCTTCTGCAGTATTTGTGATGGTTGGGATGCAGTTCAACAGATGAATCATCGGAAAAATCTACCTTCTGCCACTTTTCCAAATGATCAACTAGAAGTCAAGTTATTTTTTTGTTGCTCTTACAACTGGGATCGACGACAAGACTTGTCAGGTAGTGCACAGTGTTGTACCTCAAGTTTGAGTCCAATAAAGCACAATTCCACAAAAGAGATAAAAGTAATGTGAAATCAAGGTAAAAGTAATGTGAATCAAAGAAAAACTGTATGTCTCTATATGTTTGCTTTTAAAAACACTATTGGTTGGGTTTAGGTTAGTGGTTTGCTGTTCTAAGGGAAATATACATCGAAACGTACCCTAAGAAACAGATTTCAAATTCACAAACATGTAGACAGTGCCCTAGATTTGTCATCAGAAATGCGCAACGAACACAACACTATCTCTAGGCAATTCGTAACTTTTTGATTTAGTGGCTAATTCGTATGAATTTGTACGATGTCATTCATACAATCTAGTATGATTTGCTCATCCCCCAATGACGTTAGGTTTAGGGGTGGGGCTTGGTGTCATGCCTCCTTTTAAAAATGAAGGATTTCCATATGACTAAGGAATTAGCCACTACTATATTATGTGTCCTTGTGAGATCAGGCTGAATTAAACATATCCACAAAAACGTATTTTGGCAAGTTTTTCCAATGAGCCTGGGTTGCAAGTGTCCTAATTACATTGTGTGTATCTTAATCATTGCATTTTTGCAGCCCCTGGCTTTTGTTTTGCATGCAGGCGGACTTCAATTCCAAAGTTTATTATAACTAATCAGCTTTTCTAAATGCTCTGTTACCTGAGGCTTTGATGCAATTGAGGAAAGTCTCCATGTGCTGGTCACATTTGGCCTCATCGGCATAGAAATACGTACGAGCACTCGTTACGCCTTCACGGCGGTCGCCAAACCTTCTGTGAGCTGTGAACTTCTTCTCTCGGTGATCCACTTCTGAAACACATGGAAAGGGGAAAAAAATCTGACCTTTTGCTTCAATCTTACAAACGAATTGAAATGCTAAAAAGGTGCACGTACTCACCAGGGCTTTCTTTCTCTGATGTAGACATGCAAGATCTATCAGGAAAAGAAAAGAAATTGACATTTCTAATAAAACAGGGTGACTAATGAAAGAGACTACTACTTGTTCTTAAGGTCTTTGTAGAGACCTTTAGCTGACAAAATGAAGAACCAGCAGTTTCTGTAGAGAGGAATCAATAATAACTGCAGAGGCTGCTATGAAGTGACTTTACTGTGGTGCACTTGTGCTGTTTGTTTCTCTTCTAGATTTCAGGGTCAGCACTTAGAGGCAAACTCCCGCCTGACGTCTATGCTGATGCCCACATGTGTCTGAACTGCACTGACGCTCAGGCCAGCGGTGGCACGGGGCAGTGGTTTGTTTGAATTGAGTTCCTGTGATCACTCGAACGCCTCTGCACTTCCACATCCACCCACAGCCTCTGCTACAGCACATGCAAGCGCTGTATTTGTACAATAAATCCAAGGTTCAGTACGTTTCTCAGTTTATTATGATTAACCCTTGTGTACTGTTCAAATTGTTATGTTCGTTATGTTTGCGACTGTTTTTGCTGGAATAACCTGAAATTTGCTGTTTTGTTTGGCTGGAATAAAAGCAGCTTCATATTTTTTAAATACAGTAAATGCTAAGGTCAATATTGTTAGCCCCTTTAAGATTTTTTCCCCAATTGCCTACAGAACAAACCACTGTTGTCCAATGACTTGTCTAATTATCCCAACATGCCTAGTTAACCTAATAACTTAGTTAAGTCTTTAAATTGCACTGAAACCTAGTATCTTGCAAAATAGCTGGTAAAATACCATGCACTGTTATCATGGCAATGAGAAAATAAATTAGTTAAATTAGTTGTTAAAACTATTATGTTAATAATGTGTTGAACAGAACTTGAGAAATATTATTAAAATAATTACAATTCCACGGGTATAACAATTGACTAACTGTATATGCAAGCGAATTCTACTTTAAATAATATAAAAACATTCAAATTAAAAGCATTCAAGCGGTTTTTAAAACATTTGATATGGATTAAAAAAAGAACTGTTAAACATATCAATAAAAAATAAAGAAAAAAAAAGACTTACGTTGTTATAAAATAATGAACATTTTTACCTGTATTCAAAAACAGTACAAGAAAAAATAGTAATATAAATGTTATGCAATGACAAATGACTAACATGCAAGAGGCTCCAGTGCAACCACATATTTCCTCTCTGATTTTTAAACTCACATTTGATCTGTGTATTTTCCTCATGTAAAATAAGGAATGCATTCGGCACACTTCACAAAAATGTCTGCATCATTCAAAGGGAAACACCTTTTGACTAGATGTTTTTAAGTCAAGTTTTGCATTGAAATATTTTTGTTTTTTCATCATTTAAACCCCCCAAAAATTGGAGGGAGGGAGGGAGGATGGGAGAATGGATGGATGGATGGATGGATGGATGGATGGATGGATAAAACGTTAACAGATAGAACGATAGAACGATAGATAGACAAAATTTGTACCTTAAAGGTCCATATTAACACCTTAAAGGTACATATTGGTACCTAAAAAGTACAAAAATGTTCCTCTTAAAACTTTTAGGTACTAATATATACATTTGAGGTACCAGTATGGTAACACCCCAGTGACAGCTTGCGTACCTTTATTTCTGAGTGTGGATGGATGGATGGATGGATGGATGGATGGATGGATGGATGGATGGATGGACGGACAGAAAGAAAGACAGACAGACAAACAGACAGACACAGACAGGAGTACAAAATGATAGAATGATAAAACGATAGATAGAATGATAGAATGATAGACAGAACGATAGATAAAATGATAGTTCGATTTATAGAAAGATAGACAGAACGATAGATAAAATGATAGTTAGATTTATAGAAAGATAGATAGAATGATAGATAAAATTTATTATCTCAGTGTTCTATTCCCACTTATCCCCCCTCTGTCCTATTCATTTAGAACATTCTAACATTTAAACTTGGAATGATTAAAAATAAAAAAGCATTAAAGTCATCTCTCTTAGGTGTAATTTGCTTTCAAAGTATTTTTTTACAGTTCAGTTTTAGCGATCTTCATGTTTATAATTGCGCTCCCTTCACAGTGCACTTTGAAAACATTTATGTCATTTTGAACACAGCCTCATGACAAAAGCTATAGGTGACCTATTATTTAAAAACGGAATTTATGTTACGTCTCCAAAGCTTGTGAAAACAAAAAACAAAGCATATGTTAATGCTTTTAATTTATAGTGGGTTATTTATTAAGTATCTGTACTGTATATGTTGGTTAGAACATGTCTGCAGTGGTTTGCATGTGTCAAATTGTAAAAGTAGACTTAAAAAAATAAATAAATAAACAATAGCCTACTTTTATAGTAATAATAATAATCAACATCATCATTATCATTAATATTAATAATATTATTAAAGAATGATTTTTTTCATTTCCTAATAAGTAATAAATATTACATTTCATTTTTTAATAAATAGCCTCATTATTTATGATTTAAATATGATATTAGAATATGTGTTAGCTTTTAAAAAGTGATTTTATGTTTTAGAATAGAATATGTAATGTTCTAAAAAATATTTGTAAAGGAAACACAGGCTTTATACAGTATGTGCCGTTTACATATATTTCAATGAATATGGAAAACGAGTGCATGTTTTTACCAAAACTAATATTGGATTTTATTTTAAATGCGGGTTTGCGTAAAACAATATAATTTGCAAAAATAAATTATGGGGTTCTTCCCTATAGAAGTAGTTACTCTAGCCTGTTTAGAGCATCATTATAGGCGTTTTCCGTTATAACTAACGTGGTTCAAACCATGGATCTGCGACAGAGAAACTACGGGTTTTGGGAAACACTCGTCACTACATTGTTCTTTTCACAAACCATGCATCGTACTATGATAGATCATAGTTCAGCCGTGAGTTACGTTGTTGTTTGGGAAACACACCCCAGATCGATAGATAGAATGACAGAACAATAAACATAATGATAGAAATAGGATAGATCAATAGATAGAATGATAGACAGACAGAGAGACAGACACATTTAAATTTTAGAAAATATGTAAAAATGTAATTCATTCATATAAAAATGTATTCCTCACCAATTAAAACTACTCAAACTATCCTAAAGCTTCATGCATTTTGTGCGGTTTCTTCAAGCAAAAAAAAATAAAAACTAAATCATGGGTTTGTCTTGGACCGACATCAGCTGCAGATAATTCACAAATCAATGCATGCAAGTCAATTACAGCCGACCGATGGTTGCTATAATAATCATGTCTGTCTGCATGAAGACGCGGCAATAACAGCTTTTCACACAAAACTGATAGCAGGCAGAAACGGCGTCTGAGATCTCAAGGAATGATCAGCCTCGGGTTCCTGAATATTAGATGGCAACCTACTCAAATGCCACATCCTCCATCACACCCCTGATAATGCAGAAAAGCCGAGCTGAGCACTCTATTCTGTATAACAGCATTACAGGATCCATTGGGGTGGATGTTAATGCAATATTGATAGGGGCAGAGGCTCTAAAACACACATCACGAACATAAATTAGCTTTTATTAGCCGGTGACCAGCCTGGGTCCTCTGTGGTTGTAAAGAGCATTTCCAATAAACGCTCCATTTCGGCTCATTTGGTCTGCAGACCGAATGTGTGTGAGATTGTGGAGATTCAGCGCAGCTCGCAGGACGTGAGGAGAAATGAACAGAGAAACCCATTTAAAGGGATAGTTCATCTAAAGATGGACCTCTTTTTTCTGTTGAACACAAAAGAAGATATTTTGAGGAAAGATGTAAGCCTGTAACCATTGACTTCCATATTAATTGTTTTTCCTACTATGGAAGTTACTGGTTACAGGTTTTCAGCATTCTTCAAAATATCTTCTTTTGAGTTCAGCATAAAAACAAAATTATAAAAAAAAAACTGTAAATATATATATATATATATATATATATATATATATATATATATATATATATATATATATATATATATATATATATATATATATATATATATATAATAGGCATGGGACGATAACCGTTTTCAAGGTATACCGCGGTTTGGAAAAGTCAAGGTTATCATACCGCCAAAATTTTCTCTAATACCGTTCCTAAGGTATTAGTAAGATTTTTTTATTTACTTTTTTTTTTTTAACAACAGCATCTCCAGCAGAAAAGATATCCAAAGATGCCATTTTAAATCGTAAATAAATCTGTGTTTTTGAAACTAATGAAGACAGCAGAAGTCAATGATTAATTTTCATTATTTAGCCTGGCACGTTTACTGCTCCAAAATATCATAAATGTTTCTCAAAATAAAATATATTGTGTTCAAAGGGGAAAAAACTTTTAGTTTTTTACCCAGACATTTAAAAAGAATATATTTTAGAGCAGTAATCACAATACCGTGATACCGTGAAACCGTGATATTTTTATCCAAGGTTATCATACCGTCAGAATCTTATACCGGCCCATGCCTAATATATAAGTTATTGTATAACGATGGTTTGTTCTGTAGACTATCGAATAAAAAAATAGCTTAAAGGGGCTAATAGTTTTGTCCTTAAAATGGTTCATAAAAAATTTAAAACTGCTTTTATTGTAGCCGAAATAAAACAGAAAAAGACTTTCTCCAAAAGAAAAAATATTATCAGACATATTGTGAAAATTTCCTTGCTCTGTTAAACATCATTTGGGAAATATTTAAAAAAGAAAAGAAAAAAATCAAAGGGGGCTAATAATTCTGACTTCAAATATATATATATATATATATATATATATATATATACACACACACAACAGTTCTGTTTGGTTCTTGAATCTGATTGGCTGATATCCGTGCTGTATTCTGCAAATAACAGCACTCGTCCAACCTCTTCACCCTTGTGTATTACTCCGCCCACATACAGCAACAAGCACTATTTTAATATTTATAATTTCTGAGAGACAGCGCGTCGGCGGCCATTAGCCTGTCATTAGCCTGATAAAAACGGCAAGATGCACATAAATTTTGAAAATGCGTATAAAAACATATTCGCAAAACTGAGTAGGATAAACTTTTATTTGATAAGAAAGATGCGCATAAACTGCGATGGAAACACTTTTACCGAACAAATTCCAGAATGCGTATTAAAAAAAGGTCATGTGATTTTGTTATAAGAGATCATGTGATGATAAAAATGTGTGTGAATTGACAAACCAGCAGGCTGACTACATTGTAAAACATCTGAATTGTTGTTTTGGTCACTCTAAAACGCCTCAACCATTTTAGCATTACTGTTATTATATTATTAATGACCTCCAGAATCAAGAGCGTTTTTACAAATTTAAGTGGATTGAACATAAAACAATTAAGTTGTCGCAAAAAAAAAAAAAGAATTGTGTTGTTTCAACTAGGCATGGGACGGTATAAGATTCTGACGGTATGATAATCTTGGATAAAAATATCACGGTTTCGCGGTATTGTGATTACTGCTCTCAAATATATTCTTTTTAAATGTCCGGGTTAAAAACAAAAACGTCTTTCCCATTTGAACACAATATATTTTATTTTGAGAAACATTTAAAATATTGTGGAGCAGTAGCTAAACACGTCAGGCTAAATAATTCAAATGAATCATTGACTTCATGCTGTCTTCATTTGTTTCATTTGTTTCTTTACAATTTAAAATGGCGTCTTTGGATATCTTTTCTGCTGGAGATACTGTTGTCCTAAAAAACAAAACAAAAAACTTAAAAAAAAAAAAAAAGAGGTAACCCTTTATTTTGATGGTCCATTTGAGTATTAGTAGACTGTCTGCTTAATATCTGTTGATACTGCTCCTTCAACAGACATTTAACTGACTATAAGAATCTTTGCAAGTACATGTCAACTTACACTAACCCTAACCTAACAGTCTACTTATAATCTAATAAGAATTAGTTGCAATGTAACTTAAATTAAACAAACTGACCATCAAAATAAAGTGTGAGCAAATAAAAAAAATAGTACACATACCTTAGGAACGGTATTGCAGAAAATGTTGACAGTTTTAAAAGCGGTATACCTTGAAAACGGTTATTGTCCCATACCTAGTTTCAACCCATTTTAGATATGCAGTTTGAACAAACCGCTAATGTCAATTTTTGAGTGCAAAAACATGAACATGAGCATCTTTTAGGCATTTTATTCAAAAATGTGGTTTAAATAATTAACAACATATTTTTAATCTGTTTTTTAATAATTTTATTCCTTGTTGTTTTTATTTATTATATTAATTGTGTGGTTATTTTATCATTCTTTGATAAACTTGCCTTATCTGGAATGAACTTCAGTTTGTAATATATATATATATATATATACACACAGTTGAAGTCAGAATTATTAGCCCCCCTTTAATTTTAATTTTTTTTTTCTTATATTTCACAAATGATGTTTAACAGAGCAAGGAAATTTTCACAGTATGTCTGATAATAGGGTTGGGCCGATAGACGATGTCATCGTCCATCGCCGATGGCTGATAAACTTGACGATGCTGAGCCGGCATCGTGATCCATCGCCCCGCCCCACATGTATATTGATATATAACTTATTATTTGCATGTCATCTCAATAGCAATAACGGTCTTTTAATGAGCTGTGTTATATTTTACATATAGCTGTTGCTTGCACGGCTGACAGCATCGTGAGGATTAAATTAGGGATTATACAGTACCTCTTGCGCTTAAAATGTGTAGATTCAGTGGCAAACGCTGTTACCTGCAAACCCCTTCCCACAGACTTTACAGTGAATGGCTTTAGTTATTTTCATAGCGGACTTGAAGCCACTGGGAGTCTTTTATCCACTCTTGGAAAAGTGTAAATGGTGGATTAACAGTCAGCACATGATCACTAATAAGATGTGCCATTATTTAACTTTAGTGGTTACTAAAACTAAATCTGTCAGTGTTATTTTCATTCTCTCATCTTCAGCGCGTCACATTTCCGCGGCTGTAGCTCCTGTCATGTGAAGGCAGAAGGCGTTGACTGAGTGATTGACAGCTGATATTAACCAATCTATTCGCGTTCAGTTCTAGCCCAGTGACCCAATAGGAAGAGCACAAAGGCGGGGCAAGCATTCCGGGCTTTTTTTACTTCAGCAAGTTCACAATCGCACAACAACTGTTTTAATCTGTTCCTGAGTGCTGCGTTTGGCGTCTTTAGGTGCAAAGATGCATTCTGCATAAATCTCTCCTAAATCCGCGCACGCGGTGAGGATTTTGCAGTGAAAACAGGTCGCACGGTAAAAAATTTATGCACTAGCACAAATGCTTTCAAATACATATTTTAGGTCGCATAAAATATCAGGCGCAAGTGTGACCAAAACGGTTGAGCCCTAGCATCTTTACTCGTTATTATGTCCTCATAATAATAATAAAATAAGGAAGTTATCATTAATTACGATACAAATTACAGTGAACTCCAAATGAACTCTCGTCTCCTCCACAAGCTGTGGGGAAAAAGCCACTATAAGAACAGATCACTCCGCCTGATCATGCCAGAGTCCCGCAGAAAAAAAGTGATTGGCAGGTGGTAATTTGTGTATAGCTTTATTTATTTATGGTTTGGTCATGGGTAAAGCAAAGACCATGTGGGTCAGGTAGTGAAAACGATAGGCTACAATTATTTAATTCGTTATGAATTAATTGATATTTAACAACAACCACCCCCACCCCGCCTACGACGACGATACCATCGTCCATCGCTGATGTTCACATTAGACATCGTACGATGCCAAATTTGTCAACATCGCCCAACCCTATCTGATAATATTTTTACTTTTGGAGAAAGTCTAGTATTTGTTTTATTTCGGCTAGAATAAAAGCAGTTTTCATTTTTTTAAGAACCATTTTAAGGACAAAATTATTAGCGCCTTTAAGCTATATTTATTTTCGATAGTCTACAGAACAAACCATCGTTATACAATAACTTGCCTAATTACCCTAACCTGCCTAGTTAACCTAATTAACCTAGTTAAGCTTTTAAATGTCACTTTAAGCTGTATAGAAGTGTCCTGAAAAATATCTAGTCAAATATTATTTACTGTCATCATGGCAAAGATAAAATAAATCCGTTATTAGAAATGAGTTGAGAGAAAATTTATAATATCTAATAATAATAACAATAATAATAATAATAATAATAATAATAATAATAATAATAAAAATAATATATTCTGCAAAGCTGTTAATAAAATAAATCCAGAAAAAATATCTATTTATTTTTTCCCATAGCTGTATATATTTTACGTCATAACTTCATTTATTAATACAATTTACTTATTTTTCTAACATGTACTTAACTGGTTGTCAAGTAAACAGATATTATGGGATTGTCTCTGTATCACTGGCTCTTCCTCACAATCCAGATGGTGTATCATTTACATTTACATCAACTATATTTCATTTGGTTTTCAGGCAAATTCATAGCATTTATATTTCCAGCAGGAGACCCTCGAGTATGGCTCTGACACTCTGTAATTTCCAAAAGGTCAATGACATGAACAAATGAGGACTTTTTTTTTAAAATCAAATGTCATAACGTTGACACAGCTGTTGAAATGAAGGTGAAGCTAACGGTTAAGGAGCTGCGCTGATAATAGAAAGGTTACAAGTTTGGTTTTAGGTCAGAATAAATGAGTGAAACTTGAAAGAGAGATTCAGACTGCATTACTAAGTGTCTCAGACTGCCACTGTAATTAGTTTATTTACAAGTTGCTGTATGAAATTAAATGTGACTGCTATTTGCCAAATAATGTGTGTAAATAGTGCTGATAAGCAGGGAACATAAGGGGGGGAAAAAATCATAACTGTTTGCACTTTTTATTTTAGAAAGCTGAAAATGCACTGGGCGGCACAGTGGCTCAGTGGTTAAGACTGTCACCTCACAGCAAGAAGGTCGCTGGTTTGAGTCCTGGCTGGGCCAGTTGCCATTTCTCTGTGGAGTGTTCTCCCTGTGTTGGCGTGGGTTTCTCTGGGTGCTCCGGTTCCCCCCCACAGTCCATAGACATGCGCTATAGGTGAATTGAATAAACTAAATTGGCCGTAGTGTATGAGTGTGTGTGAATGCGAGAGTGTATGGGTGTTTTCCAGTACTGGGTTGTGGCTGAAAGGGCATTCACTGCACAAAACATATGTCGGAATAGTTGGCGATTCATTCTGCTGTGGCGACCCCTGATAAATAAAGGACTAAGCTGAAAGAAAAGGAATGAATGAATGAAAATGCACTGGGTGGTTTCTAAGGAATGGCTAGATGGCTGCATATTGGTCTAAGTTACCATCAGAATTTTTACACTTAATTATCCAAAAAAAAAGAAAGGGAAACATTTCAAATACTTTTTACTGACCATAAAAATAAAAACTTCTAATAATTAAAAAAAAAACTATAACAGTATATAATGTTATAATCTTTAATATTAGGGTAAACAGAATATATAAGGTTAGGTAGTGTGCAAATTATAAAAAAACACAAAAAAAAATTATACAAATAAATAAACAAATAAAATGTTTATGCACATAAAATTATTATTTAAAATACAAATAAAAACTGATACAAATAAATATATAAAAAATACATTAAGACCTAAACTGGAATATTAAAAACAAATTGTTATTATTACAGTTTTTAATAAATAAAAAAAACTAAACAATAAAATCTAAAGCTGAACAATATATTGTTTGAGCATCAATATGGTAATGTGTGTACGCAATACTCACATCGCAGGATTAGATTTATTAAAAAAACAAAAGATAAAAATGTTATTTCATATTTTTTTAAATTATAATACAATAATGATGACCATGTTATTTTACATTTGATTGTTCAATTTCTGTACTTGAATATTGTTACACATTATTGTTATATATTGATATTGGTACATATGCTTGTAACTTTTTATATTTTATGCATAGAAAAATTCTTGATCATCCCAGTCAATTGAAATGAATGAAATATTTCCAAATAGAGCTATTTAAATCAAACCCATACATACTCATTCACATACACACACTCATACACTACGGCCAATTTAGTTTATTCAATTCACCTATAGTGCAAGTCTTTGGACTGTGGGGGGAAACTAGAGCACCCGGAAGAAACCCACGCCAACACGGGGAGAACATGCAAACTCCACACAGAAATGCCCACTGACCCAGCTGCAACTCAAACCAGCGACCTTGTTGCTATGAGGTGACGGTACTAACCACTGAGCCACCGTGTCATCGTTGATTTGTTGTGTTTTATTTTGCTTTTATGTTGTTTTTAGTTATTAATGCCAACAAATTAAGTATTCTGAAAAGTATTGTGGGCTGTTTGTTTATAATGTTCCCTTTTGAAGTTTTTAGATATATTTGGATCTGAATTTGAATGGCAGTAAACAAACTTTGAACAAAATTTTGAAACAAAAATTTTCCCCCTGATATTTCAAAGCCTGATAGGGGTTTCTTCAGATCTCTAATGCAGTAGATCTGATGCTTGCCTTCGAAAAGCAGGTCTGAAGCGTAAATAATCCCACTGTCATCTCAACACTGTATAAACATCTGCTCTTGTGGAAACAGAAAGCAGCTCGCTATTATTCCGCAAGGCAAAATTCCTAAACAGTGAGCATGTTCACAGCCTCGATAAAAGCCAATCAGAAACAATAGGCCTTGACCAAAACAACCAATAGGATCTTGTGTCCTTGTTTACGTCTGTGACAGCAGATCAGATCTCAGTCTATTTCCGTGGGTTCTCCGTATGAGCACAAATCACAGCATGGCCATTAACCTCTACGCCCTCTGCTGAAAAGTAGTTTGACAAAAAGCAGGTCTTAAAGTCTCATTTAGACCAATAGATTTCCAATGCAAACTAGGTCGGCCTATAAGGAGGAAAGTATCTAAAACATAATGAAACTTCTGTCATAATGTTCTCAACATTCACTTGTTTCAAACCTGTTTGAGCTTATTTTTTTTCTGCTGAATACAAAAGAAGATATTTTGAAAAATGTTGGAAGCCATTAATTCCATAGTGTCATACTATGGATGTCAACTCAATTCATCTTTATTTCTATAGCGCTTTTACAATGTAGATTGTGTCAAAGCAGCTTAACATAGATGAAGTTCTAGTAAACTGAAACTCTGTCAGTTCAGTTTTCAGAGTTGAAGTACAGTTTAGGTCAGTTCAGTGTGGTTTAATCTTCACTGCTGAAAGTCCAAACACTGAAGAGCAAATCCACTGATGTGCAGACCCATAAGTCCCAAACCAGTGCTTAATTTGAGCCGGATCTTTCTGGATCTTGTTCCGGAAAATGTCAGATATTCATGTTTTGCGTTCTGGTATTTATTTTAAAGAATCTGGCATTACTTGTGCATGGTGAATACCTACGTGTGTGTGTGTGTGTGTGTGTGTGTGTGTGTGTGTGTGTGTGTGTGTGTGTGTGTGTGTGTGTGTGTGTGTGTGTGTGTGTGTGAGAGAGAGAGAGAGAGAGAGAAAGAGAACAAGACAAGACAAAATTAGCTTTTTTTAGGGCAACGAGTTTCCATATATTTTTTTTTTTACGTTCAATCAACCTGTATGGGCATACAGGGTAATTGTGCTGTTTTGGTGACTGTCGCTTTAAATTCAAATGAGATTGTGCTCTTTTTAAAAGAGGGTGGAGCTATAAATGCCTGTGTGTCAGCATAGTGGCATATTCAAAAACACGATTAACATCCTATGCTAATGAGGGATAGATTGTCACTATTGGGTGGGGCTTTCCCTCTCTGATGACACGTACAATAAGGAGAATGTCAATCAAAACGTTTCTGCAGAAAAAAAATAATAATAATATAAAATAAATAATAATAATGATACATTTTTACCCTAATATGCTGGTTACATTAACAGACTGCTGCCTCACAACTGTTTAAACGCCTTATAAAAGTGATTTTTGCATAATAGGTGCCCTTTAAACTGAAAAAGAAACTTTAATGAAAATAAAAGGAAAACAGTAAATACCAAGAAAGGAGGAAAGAAAAAAACATCTTAACAAGCTGCTTTAAATTAAGCAAACTAAGTGCTATGGAAAAAAATAATTGCACACATTTATATTCCACTCACACACTGATCACTGATTTATTTATTTGCAATTAATTAGTCAAGTTTGGCTTGCGTGTTCTGCAAATAAATGCCAGAACTATCAATTAAAGGGATAGTTCGCCCAAAAAAGAAAGCTTACTTACAATTTACTCTTCCTCAAGTCGTTCAAAATCTTTGAGTTATTCTGAAAAGAAGATATTTTGAAGAAAGCTGAAAACCTGTAATTATCTTTAATAGGAAAAACAAATACTATGGAAGTCAACGGTTACAAGTCTCCAATATTTTTTTTTATATATTTTCTTGTGTTCAAAAGAAGAAAGAAACTCAAACGGTTTTGAAAAGAGTATTTTTTTTTTTTCATTTTGGGTGAACTATTCCTTTAAATTATCAACTGAACATCTTGAACAACATTCTCCCATCAAGATGGTTACATAACTTAAATAATTTAATAATTTAATGTTTTATTTTAAATTATTACAAAAGCAAATATAATTGAAGTCAATGGGTACAGGTTTTCAGCATTCTTCAAAATATCTTCTTTTGTGTTCAACAGAAGGAAAAGAAACTCGAACAGGTTTGAAACGACAGAGTAAATTATGTTGTTGGATTTTTTTTTTCATTTTTGTATGAACAAACCCTTTAAAATAATCAGCTGAACATCTTGAACAATATTCTCTTATCAAAATGATAATATCATTTAAATAATTTAATGTTTTATTTTAAATGATAGTTTACATCATCAACATCCATGCTAGAAAAAGCAAATATAATGGAAGTCAATGGTTAAGAGGTTTGAAAAAGTCAAAGAGGTTTTAAACGACAGAGTAAATTTTATTTTTTATTTTTTTCATTTTTGGGTGAATATCCCTTTAAAATAATCAGCTGAACATCTTAAACAACATTCTCCTAAAAAGTAATAAAAAATTACATCATTTTAAAATGTAATGTTTTTTAAATGAAACCAGTTTACAACATCAACATCCATGGTAGGAAAAGCAAATATAATGGAAGTCAATGGTTACAGGTTTTCAGCATTCTTCAAAATATCTTCTTTTGTGTTCAACAGAAGAAAAAGAAACTCCAAGATAGACTTGGAACAAGTATAGGGTAAGTAAACAATGACAGAATTTAGGGTTAAAATGATTTAAAACCTAGTCGTTTGTGCTTGTTTGGATCAGAACTTACTCCATCTCTTTCCTCTCCGCCTCTTCCTGTGAGAGATCCTCTTCTACACTGTAATCCAGCACAGCTCCCACTCCATACGCCTGGTTCTTCTGTACGACAGGCCTGATGGACTGATGGTCCTCACCTGCCACAAACTGACCATAGAACGTCATCTTCATAAACTGCTCAAACACCTTCTGGCCCAAGAGCTTCCTGCTGAGGTCTATTATCTGGAGGTGACAGAAACAAAATTGATTACCAAACATACAGTTGAAGTCAAAAATATTAGCCCTCCTGTTATTTTCTTTTCTTTTTCAAATACTTCCCAAATGATGTTTAACAGAGGAAGGAAATTTTCACAGTCTTTCCTATAATATTTTTTCTTCTGGAGAAAGTCTTATTTGTTTTATTTCAGCTAAAATAAATGCAGTTTCAATATTATTAGCTCCCTTAAGCAATTTTTTTTTTTTGCACTTTAAACACAATACTTGTATCCTGAAAAATATCTAGTAAATATTATGTACTATCTATGATCTTAAATCATATTGAACAATATTTATTAACTGCAATTTAGATTTTCTTTTTTTTTAAGAAAACACTCAGGGATATACATGATGTTTGTCCAGGTGAAAAAAAACATGAGGCAACAAAACCATACTTTAATTAATAAAATTAACAAAATAAAAATGCTACATAAATCAGATTGCATTAAAATAAATACCTGTTAGAATAAATTATCTAAACAAAACAGATAAAATTATATATAGGCTACATTTTAATAAGTCTAAATAATAAATGAAAAACACGTTATTAAATTAATAAATAAAATAAAACATAATATTTTTTATTTACATAATAAACAAAATAAACAAAAAATTTGATTTAAGCAAATTAATCAACATTAGATTAGACAAATACTTACAAATGATATTAAAATCAATAATAAAAAAAACTTATAAAATAATTTTTTATAATAAATAAATGAATAAATGAATACACGACACAAAAATGAGCAACTCAATCCATTTAGGCATGTTGACATGTTCAAGACGATCTGCTGCAGTTCAAACCGAGCATCAGAATGGGGAAGAAAGGTGATTTAAGTGACTTTGAACGTGGCATGTTTGTTGGCAACCGAGTTATGCAGAAGAGCATCTCTGAACGCACAACACGTCCAACCTTGAGGCTATAGCAGCAGAAGACCACACCGGGTGCCACTCCTGTCAGCTAAGAACAGGAAACTGAGGCTACAATTCACACAGGCTCACCAAAATTGGACAATGGAAGATTGGAAAAATGTTGCCTGGCCTGATGAGTGAAGATGGTAGGGTAAGAATTTGCCATCAACACCATAAAAGCATGGACCCATCCTGCCTTGTACCAACAGTTCAGGCTGCTGCTGGTGGTGTAATTGTGTGGGGGATATTTTTTTGGCACACTTTGGGCTCGTTAGTTCCAATTGAGCATCATATCAATGCCACAGCCTACCTGAGTATTGATGCTGACCATGTCCATCCCTTTATGACCACAGTGTACCCATCATCTAATAGCTACTTCCAGCAGGATAACGCGCCATGTCATAAAGTGTGAATCATCTCAGACTGGTTTCTTGAACATGACAATGAGTTCACTGTACTCAAATGGCCTCCACAGTCACCAGAGCTCAATCCAAAAGAGCACCTTTGGGATGTGGTGGAAAGGGAGATTCACATTATGAATGTGCATCCGACAAATCTGCAGCAACTGCGTGATGCTATCATGTCAATATGGACCACAATCTCTGAGGAATATTTTCAGTGTCTTGTTGAATCGATGCCACAAAGGATTAAGGCAGTACTGAAAGCAAAAGGGGGTCCAAACCGGTACTAGTAAGGTGTACCTAATAAAGTGGTACATATATATATATATAGTATATATAGGTATATAGGTAATGTCTATGTGTACATGTTCAATGAAGTGTATTAATTGTATGTGTTGTCCTCGAAGTCCTAGATGATTGGCATCATCTCTTCACAGGTCTTGGTTCTCATCAACTGTTTGACAGTCAATAAACATTTTTATGTATGTTTATTACTGTTGTTATTAATTGTTGGAGTGTGTGTGTGTGTGTGTGTGTGTGTGTGTGTGTGTGTGTGTGTGTGTGTGTGTGTGTGTGTGTGTGTGTGTGTGTGTGTGTGTGTGTTTCTACCTCCATGTCACCTAAAGGTCAAACAAGCTTGCATGTCTGAGGTTCATTCTTCCACTGCCAGTAATGTTGAATCATGTAACTCTACACACTCACTCACCACATGACTTCTCCCTGGCATGGTGCCATCCTGTCATTGGTCTGAGACACTTCAATGCCACATGAGTAACTCTAAACAAGTCTGTTATATACAGTGCATTCAGAAACAAGCTGGCAGGGACTCCTTTTTCTTCAACACTGCATGACTGAACTCGTATGAACATAAAACACACTACATACCTCTTTATTCTTGTCGACCAGGATGTCATAGGAGCACAGTTTGAAAACTACCAAGCTTCTAAGCAGCTCAAGAGTGTCTTTGCTCTTGTAGGCTTCTCTGGTCAGTTCAAAGTCGATGGAGATCTTGCTATTGAAGGATTCATGCTCGCTGCTGTTAACGGACTCCTCTTGTGTGTTTGTTTTGGTTTGGTGATAACGAGTGGAGGTCACCAAACTCCTAAAACTGCGGTCACGAGCCGCGAACCCAAATCCGGGTAACGTTAGAGTTTTGCGTAGCGACATCAGTTCGACACGTCAATGTTGACAATGTGCATAAAATAAAAAAATATCTCCTGCTAGTGCTGACAACCAACTGAACACATTGAACGCTACCTGCAAGTCCCGCCCCGTATTCTAATTTGGGTTGTCTGATTGGTTCATATCACGTGACGTTTCATGTTTACTAACGTACCGCAAGCATGAGATTCTATAAAAGGGATGCCGTTGCATAAATGTTCCATAAGAGAAACGTCAGTTTCGTAACGTACGCATTAATTCAGGGAGTTCGACGTAAAGTATGTGGTGATGGGTGATACCAGTCTATGGGTGATACAGAAGATATCATAGAAGATATTATAGCATAGAAGTGGTTAAAACCGATATTCGTCTTGTTTTGCTCTTGTTGTTAGTTTTATTTGACGCTTCAATAACAAACATGCAAAATCGAACCTACACAGAAACAATGACAGTGATAGTAACTTAACAGAGCATGTTAATTTATATTATAAATACATATATATCAGTTAATGAAGAACAAATAAATGAAAATGAATAAAAAAAAACAGATGGAGAAAAGGGAAACGAGGACTTACGTATCCGTGATATTTCCAAAACAATTATCGTAATATAACCCATGAATCTATCACTTTCTTATTGTTTTTAACTAATCTAAGAGATATAATAAATACATCTTGTTGTTAGTTTTACTTTTACCGTTTTGCTTATGACGCGCTTGTGGCGTACTTGACGTGAAAGTTTGTTGAGTATGTTCCGTGAAGTTAACAGAGGGGGGAGCCGTTGCATAGTTTAAGTAATTCACTTTTACAAGACTGGATGTAAATGTACATGGAGGTCATGTATAACAGGCTCGTAGCCAGCCTGAAAGGGGTGGTTCTGTTTTATTAAATTTTCTATTCAATTATGCATTTTAGTGACATTTTAGGAGCTAATCTTTGCTGGATCAGCTTGTCAGGAGAGTGATCATAAACACACTTTTTTGATGCACCAAAAATATTTCCAACAATTTTGTCAAAGTGCTCACCATACTGTTTTACTACAAAGTATTTATTTGCAAACTTGCATTTAAACTAAGTTAATCCAGTTTTATAAATATTGTTCTGAGTTTAACTGACTCCTTCAGAATTTGGCCACTTAATTAAAATTATAATTAAAGATTAAATGTGTCTTAAAGCCTTCTTCTATCTATAATTTTCCCAATTTAAGATGGCATAGCAGTCAATAATGGGATAAATGAGATCATATAGGGGTCAAATTCTGGACTTTGTCAGTGGAGGGGTGGGTCTTTTGAACCCCCTGAACCATATAAGCATATTAGAATAGTCAAATCCAATTTATCATTTTAATTCAAAAACATAAAATAAAATAAAAAATTATATATAATTATTAGAATTATTAGCCCCCCTGTTTATTTTTTTCCCCAATGTCTGTTTAACGGAGAGAAGATTTTTTCAACACATTTCTAAACATAATAGGTTTAATAACTCATTTCTAATAACTGATTTATTTTATCTTTGCCATGATGACAGTAAATAATGTTTGACTAGATATCTTTCAAGACACTTCTATACAGCTTAAAGTGACATTTAAAGGCTTAACTAGGTAATTAAGTTAACTAGGCAGGTTAGGGTAATTAGGTTATTAGGTTAATTAAGTTATTGTATAATGATGGTTTGTTCTGTAGACTATCAGAAAAATATATAGCTTAAAGGCGTTAACAATTTTGTCCTTAAAATGGTGTTTAAAAAATTTAAAACTGCTTTCATTCTAATCAAAATAAAACAAATAAAACTTTCTCCTGAAGAAAAAATATTATCAGACATACTGTGAAAATTTCTTTGCTCTGTTAAACATAATTTGGAAAATATTTTAAAAAGAAAAGAAAATTCAAAGGGGGCTAATAATTCTGACTTCTATGTATACTATAGACTAACAGTTCAGGCAAAGATTAAAATTAACTCTACACTTTTTTCCCCAAACCTTTTTTGAGTTTCTTTCTTCTGTTGAACACACACACACACGCGCACGCACGCACACACACACACACTCTCTCTATTTTTAACCCTCGTGTCGTGTTCACATTGGTCTGTTTTAACTGCTCTTATATTAGCAAAAAAAACATTTTTCATCACCAAATTTTGATTCAACATTCTTTAGCTGTGAACAATGTCTCAAAGTAGTGTTTAACATGAATTTATAGAATTAGACATAAAATACCTGCAGTGAAAATACAAATAGGCACTGAAAATGTATTACAAAATGAACGATAGATGACAGAAATCAAAATACTTTGTTTCGTTATTAATAGACAGCTCGCTAAACTAACCTGACCAAAGAAATTGACATTTTAATCCATCTGAATGATTTATCAACCAGCAAAGCAGAAACAAAACGATATACTTTCCGGTCTATTGAGTGCTCGAATTTTCATTCAGTCCTTCAATTGGACTATACTAGTGTACTAATATAGGGAATAGTGACTGAGGGTATAGACGGTGAGCATGGACACAGAACTAGCACTCGTTATACTTGGTCATTTTTGAGCGAGATGCTAATGGTCTAATCCAAAAAAATAATTGATGCTAAGCTAAACGTGCTCCTGCTACACCCAGAGATGAAGAATAGCAGAAAGAAAGAAAGAAAGAAAGAAAGAAAGAAAGAAAGAAAGAAAGAAAGAAAGAAAGAAAGAAAGACACACAGATGGGTTCACATAACAGACACCTGTCTAGTCTGTGAGGACATGATACATTGTCTTATCAGGAAGTTGATTCACGTTGGAGGATCCAACACTATCTCACGGCAATTCATAACTTTTTGATTTAGTGGCTAATCCGTATAAATTCCTACGATCTCATTCATACAATTTAGTATGATTTACTTATCCCCAATGACGGTTGGGTTTAGGGGTGGGGTTGGGGGCCACGGTTCCTTTTAAAAATCGTACGTTTTCGTATGACTGAACTTGTACGAATTAGCCACTAAACTGATAAAACGTAAAATAGTTACGTTTCCTCATGAGATCAGGCTGGAGGATTGGCACATAAGTGCGGAAAAGAGATGTGTACCTGCAAAAGACATTGTTCAGTCTGAAATGTGTGTGTGAGTGAGTGAGTGAGTGAGTGAGTGAGTGAGTGAGTGAGTGAGTGAGTGAGTGAGTGAGTGAGTGAGTGAGTGAGTGAGTGAGTGAGTGAGTGAGTGAGTGAGTGAGTGAGTGAGTGAGTGAATTGGGGTGGTGTGTATGGGGATGTTTTCTAATGTAGTCTAATAGATGAATATAGTCTGGATACCCATTCATTTTTTTTTATGGTGGTCACTTTTGACTGGAAACACCACAGGTATAACAAGGTTGATTAAAACACTCAAAATTCAATGCAAAAGGTGATCATCACTTTTATGTTCAAGTGCATAGTGTGGAGGATATCATAAGGCCTTGAGGCAATCAGATGTAAAAGACAATATTTATGAGGGTTTTAAGTTGTGAATCGGCCAGATTTGACCCAAACACAACAGGAAGGTTAAGAATGTAAAAATATTGATAGCCTTATTGTCTCTATCGTATTTTTCCTACCATGGATGCCAGTGTCTATGTTAAGCTGCTTTGACACAATCTACATTGTAAAAGCGCTATAGAAATAAAGATGAATGGAACTGAAAAGCGGCTACCAGTTTCCAACATTCTTCAAAATATCTTTTGTCTTTAACAGAATAAATAAACTCAAACAGGTTTGGAATGACTTGGGTGAGTAAATGGTGAGTACATTTTCATTTCTAATTAATTTTATGAAACGGATAGAGAAGGTGTTTCATCTGTAATGAGGTGTAAGCAAGGTGGGAATTAGGGGGGGGGGGGGGGGGGGGGGGGGGGAAATAATGCTCATTAATCAACAGTAAAACTGTAAATAAGCCAGAGTTAGCCACAAGGGCTAATTTTCATCTGTTACCCCTGTCAGATTTAAAAAAAAAACACCACACTATTACACATACAATAACAGTAAAGTTACATACAACAAAAAGACAAAACATGTAGGAATTTCATAAAAAGCTAGTGAAACACATGATTACAAACTTGATTTGCTTTTAGCATTTCTTAAATGAATTTAAATGTTGAATAATTTGTAATACCCCTTAAATCAATAGGAAGTTTGTTCCAGAAATGACTGACTGTAACTAAGAAGACTGACCATGCAAATGTTGTACGTCTAAACTGCACAGCACAGTCTCCTCTAGTAATAGATTGTGTTGCTCTACCATCATTATTCTTCTGTGTCACAAACTCACATAATGGAGATGGAGCACATCAATTTAAAATGTTAAAAACAATACAAGCATCAGCCAAATATTTAATAAATTAAGCTCAATAAATTATGTTTTTGTATTATATTACGATGATAATACCAAATAGTATCATCATGATCAGGGGCAGATTTAACCAATAAAGGTAAGCGGCCGCTTAGGGCCCCAGGAAATCTGAGGGCCCCCAAATAAATACCCAGAAGTATAAATTATACCTATAAATTACATATCGTTTTCGATCATATTTTGTTTGGTGAAGGTATACATTTTATTTATTTGAATGTAATTATTACATCTGCGCAAATGTGTCCCCCACCCTCAATCATGGAGCAGTTCGGCTGTCAAATGAGTAAAGATTTAGTTTAAAAAAAACAAAATAGTGATTTATTATTTCTAATTGTGAATTCATTTTAATAAAGCAAATCATTTAAAAAGTTTTACAAGATGTTTTACATATCATTTTCATTTAGAATTAAGATAAAATGTAGAAAAGGAGATTGAGTGAAATAAGGGGAAAAAACAGCAAAAATTTGCATTTGGGGGGGGGGGTTGTTGGGTAGTCAGCCCTTTAAATCTCAAATAATGATATTAATAATTAAAACAATAGATTATATAAATATACATTTGACCACCCCTTTAACAGTTCATACAATCGCACCAATCAGTCTATGCGAGAAGCGAGCTGTCTGAAACTGGTGTTCTGTCGATTTGTCCTACCTTGTCAGATTGTCCTACCTTCCATTCATAATGTAGGTAGCACATTTTGATGACACAATATGCTACCCATCAGATTTTGCTACCAGTGTAAATTTTAATCTGGAGTAGTGTGATATGAAGCTGTAATATTGCCTTAACCTTCCTGATCCCTAACCCCAACCTCAGAACCATTCAAATGCAAGGTTGGTAGCATAATCTGATGGGTAGGATAAAATGTCAGGACACCTGGCAGATCTAGATCACTGATTGACATCATACAGTAAGTGTTCACAAGACATTTTTTCTTGTGAAATAGCTGTTTGAATGCATATAGCCTAAAAGTAAAGTAAAATTTGATGCATAGTTTGACCTACAGTAACCTCTGAAATAGCTAATCAAAACACTGAAAACTTAAATACGTTTTATTAATAAAGTAGATGTAATTTGAAAAGAAACATAGTTTTGATTCACTGAAGCATGTATTACACAAACTAAAATTACTGAAAAAGTTGATTCAACAATGTATAAATCGCACTCTGGGTGTAAGTGGTAAACTTTTGCGCGCGTGCGCATAATGAGACGACGAGACTGGCAGCGCGAATACGCTCTTGCGCGGGCATGCGGATGGGGTCAGTAATAAGGGGGGCTGAATGGCTCCATGGTTTAGTCCTAAGCATAGTATAGTCACACCCACTCGATGAGGAGCTGTTCGGGTGGTTTCGGTTAGAATTTGGGAAACCGCTGCACGCCAAAGAGAGCAGGCGCACCGAATTCCCAAGAACCAAAGCCAGAGATAGGATCACTAATTAGGAATTTCCCTACTGAAAAGAGAACAACGAATCATTTTCCCGTTTCTTTTCCAAAATGGACGCACATAAAGTTTTGCTGAGTTTTTCTGTCACTTTCTGAGGCACGTTTTCTCTCATGGAAAAATAAGCATTTTGGAAAACAATAGCGGAAAATTTGGGAATACCACAGTGGGAGAAGTTTCCAGCAATGCAGCAGTTACATCCACTAACGCTCGGAGCGCGCAATAAAAGCAGAAGTTCTCCTCAGGAACTAGTGCTGGACGGAGGTAATAACAGTTTGGTTTTATAACTTCTCTTCGCCCTCTCCTCCTCTTTTCTCTCCTCAGCCTCAGCCGCTGGAGTCTGACAGAAAGTGGATAAACGACTTATGCGGATAAAATTACTTCCAAACGCTTGAAGTCGAAGGTTTTGAGACCCCGGAGATACAGAATACCCCATCTGAACTTCGAGAGATAGTAAAAGAAAGGAATGCTGAGCAGAAGAGGCGCATGGAGAGATGCTGTTTCTTCTACCATGGATCTAAAGTGCACTTTAGCGGGTGTAGTGCTTTTTCTTCTATGCTTGTATCCAGCTTTCAGTCAAGAACTCAATCCAAAGGGCAGGAACGTGTGCAAAGTTTCAGGGTAAGTAATAACTTTTTTGTGTGTGTGTGTGTGTGTGTGAGGGGGGTGTACTTGGTATTATTGTGCAAAGGCCATATTTGAATAGAAATCTCATTTAATGCAGCAGTAATTGATGCCAATTAAACAATATTTTTTTATGAAAACTGATTAAAAGGCGTATTATGACGTATATTAAAGCTCTTACATTAATCTTTTTTGAAACTCTATCATTTATGTGTTGTTTGTGAGTTTAATATATTACTAAACGTAATGTAAACGTGACTCAACCTTTAAAGCCTTATAGTAAAGTAGATTTCTGATTGTATTCCAAATAGTAAATGATTTGAATCTGATGTGTGTCAGTCATGCTGTTTCACATCTGGGTCACTGACTCACACTGAGAGAAAGGGGGCGACACCACTGACTACAGCACTGAAGTCGTGGCACAGCCGAGAGACTGTATAAAATGTCTATACGTAGAAGAACAACAATTGCATTACTTGGTGTTACTTTTAAAGGAATAATTCTCAAAAAAGATAAAAATTCTCTCATTGTTTACTCACCCTTGTTCCAAACGTTTATGAGTTTCTTTCTTCTGTTGAACACAAAAGAAGATATTTTGAAGAATGCTGAGAACCTGTAACCATTGACTTCCATAGTAGGAAAAATAAATATTATAGAAGTCAATGGTTATAGGTTTCCAGCATTCTTCAATATATCTTCTTTTGTGTTCAACGGAATGAAAAAATAAATATTATTAATGTTTAGAACCATTTGAGGGTGAGTACATTTACATTTGGGGTGAACTATCTCACATCTAAAATTGCATATTAACTTAAAGGAGAAAAGCACTTCTTCTGAAGTGTAATAATCTCTTAGTTTACTCAAAACTGAAAGACTTGAATGATCTGTGCAGACTGCAAACTCATCTAAACACAGAGGTCATCAAGGGTGTGACATCAAGCCTTGTATCCATGACCTACATTTCTTTCCTGTCTAAGAACGGAGGATGGCTCATCACAGTTTTGATGATGCTGATTAAAATTAAAGGGATAGTTCACCTAAAAATGACAATTCTGCTAATATTTACTCATCCTCAATATGTTCCTAACTGAGTTTCTAAATTCATAAGGATATACTGAAGAATGTTGGGAAAAAACAGCTACAGACTTCCTTAGTATTTTTGGAATAGGATGTCAATGGCTGCTTTTCCCCAACATTCTTCAGAATATCTTGTTTTGTGGAATAGGCATGGACCGGTATAAGATTCTGACGTATGATAACCTTGGATAAAAATATCACGGTTTCACAGTATCACGATATTGTAATTACTGCTCTAAAATATATTCTTTTTAAATGTCTGGGTAAAAACAAAAACTTTTTTACCCTTTGAACACAACATATAAGTTTTTTGAAAGATTTATAATATTTTGAAACAGTAAACACAGTCTTCATTAGTTTCAAAAACACAGATTTCTTTACAATTTAAAACGGCATCTTTGAATATTTTTTCTGCTAAAGATACTGTTGTCCTAAAAAAATAAATACAAATAAATGTAAATAAAAAATCGTACACATACCTTAGTAACGCCAATACAGAAAATGTTGGCGGTTTTAAAACCTTGACTTTTCCAAACCGCGGTATACCTTGAAAACGGTTACCGTCCCATGCCTATTGTGTAAAGAGAAGAAAGACATTCATTAAGTTTAGAAAGACTTGAGTGAGAGTAAGTGGTTAGTGATTTTTAAATTTTTGGGCGAACTATACTTTTACAAATATCAAATCCTAGAAGCAAACATTTACAAAAACAAATAATACACAGTACAGAAGAATCAAACCTTGATAATGCCACCGCCTGTATCTAGTTAGCAGGATAGACAATACCTTATGTAATAGGGCTGTGTATTGGCAAGGGCCTCACGATACGATATATATCATGATACAATATATCACAATATAATGTGATACAATAAATATTGTGCTATATAGCAATAATTTGTATTCGTATGTGTGTCACATTATTTAGACAACTTGATAAAGTCGGCAGACAAAATAAAATTCCAATTCATTAAAACTGCACAGTGTGATTGAACAGAGAACTATGTATATTGCAAAGCTTACAAATGGCATTTTTTTGTCTAATTCAGTACTCCCTGGTATAGCGTTTAGGGTTGGGCGATGTTGACCAATTTGGCATCGTACGATGTCTAATGTGAAACATCGCGATGGATGATGGCATCGTCATCATAGGCGGCGGTGAATTAATTATTTATGAATAATTCATAAATTCATAATGAATTAATTATTTGAAGCCTACCGTTTCAACTACCTGACCCGCATGGCCTTTGTTTTACTCATAACCAAATCATAAATAAATAAAGATAAGTTACACTCAAATTACCACCTGTCAATCACTTTTTTCCCCGCGGGACTCTGGCATGAATAGGCAGAGTGATCTGTGTCGTTATGGCATCCACACACTTGGTTGGTAAAAAAAAGGTGCACAACCAACAGAAACCAACCAACAGTATCTGAGGTTTACGCTAAAATTACTTAGTACAAGCGTGAAAGCGAAAGACTGAAGCAGTGTACTGATGCTGTCACACGTTACCTGATAGATTCAAAAGACTGAAGAGTCATTAGATTGAGACAAGATTAATTAAATATCACGTTTAACAACTAACTTATAGTGAGATGCTATCCAGCGGTACATCCTTGATAAACTGTCCGACGTGCACTGTTCTCTGGAGCTCAGACGAGCACATGACAGTGTGTGTGTGTGTGTGTGTGTGTGTGTGTGTGTGTGTATATGTGTGTGTGGCTGTGGCTCTGTGTGTGTGTGTGTGTGTGTGTGTGTGTGTGTGTGTGTGTGTGTACGTGTTTTTGTGACATGTCAGGACACAAATCTGTTTAATGACATAGGTATGAGACAGGTATTACAAAAAGGAGGTGAAATATGAGGACATTGGGGACGTCCTCACTTCTCAAAAAGCTTATAAATCACACAGGATGAGTTTGTTCAGGGAGTAAAGCTGTACACTGTCTCCTGTGATGGTTGGGTTTAGGGGTAGGGTGGGGTGAGGGCAATATAATATACGGTTTGATCTGTATAAAATGAATGGAAGCCTATGTAATGTACCCACTTTTCACAAAAACAAACATGTGTGTGTGTGTGTGGTCACGTGATGAGCGTTTTCAGCGGACTGAGGGCTGTTCAGAAATGCTAGGTGAAACGCCAGTGTGGACGTGGATCATTTTCGTTCTAAAATGCCATTTTAAAACTAAGACGTATTAGTGTAAACGAGGCCTAAGTGTGTATTTTTCACGAGCGGGTTTGCAACGGGGGCGGGGAGGAGGATCTGCGATGCCACCTCAGCATCGTGATGTCAATAGCCAATCGGCGATGGACGATGGCATCGTCTATCGACCCAACCCTAATAGCGTTAAAAACCAAAGTGCAGCCACACGTCAGCTCTAAAAGCTGGAGGCACCTTTATATTTTCCGCCATGCTCACTCTTGCTTACTTCTGATACCGTACTACTTGGCGTTTTGTTGATTGCGAGTTAGCGACATCTACAGGAGCGGAGGTCGTTTGGCACAACTTGAATCGATACTTGAGGTTGGACTATTGATACACTATCGTAAAAGAAATTATCGCAATAGTTAGATGTATTGATATTTTTGCACAGCCCTATTGTGTAATGGTGATTTCAGAACATTTTCATACACTCAATGTCGAACTGGGATATGGTGGCTTACTGGTTAGTATTGTCGGCTCACAGCAAGAAGGTCGCTGGTTCGAGTCCCGGCTGGGCCAGTTGGCATTTCTGTGTGGAGTTTGCATGTTCTCCCTGTGTTCACGTGGGTTTTCTCCGGGGTCTCCGGTTTCCCCCACAGTCCAAATACGTGCACTATAATATCTAATTATCTATAATTATATATAATTATTAAATATCTAATTGCAATTTTTTTGACAGATATTGTGCTTGCGATTTGATTTGCAATTTAATTTTGTAGTCGAGCTTCAGCTCAATAATCTGTAAGCCGTGGCAACAATTCTGCGACAGTTCTTAAAAATGACCTGTTTTTGTTCAGTGTCTGTGACTTTGAAACCAAATCCCATATTACCGACGTGCTGTTCTTATTTGGCATAGGGAACCAAAAAGCCTTTCTTTTTTTTTTCTTCTTAGCACTATTAGTTTTTAAGAGTGAAGTTGCCTATATATACACTGCCACTGAAAGGTTTTGGCTGGGATTTTAAAAGTCTTCTTTATTCAGATGACATGTTTAAACAATCTCCTGACACAGAAATCCAAAAAAGAAACAAATCAATAGACACTATTGACAATAGGCATGTTAAACAGCGCAGTTGCTTTTCAATTGAATTCAATGCAGCTCACTTTTGGGGTCTTTTCCACTGCACTCCCTACCTAGTAGCTGGTACTTGTTTTAGTACCACTTCAGTTGAGGTTCCAAGCAAGGAATATACAGTTGAAACCAGGAGTTTACATACACTCTAAAAAAAGGAACATAACCATTTTTTAAAAATGTCTGATGGTAAATCATACTAAACGTTTACTATTTTAGGTCCGTTAGGATTACCTACATCATTTACATTTGCTAAATGGCAGAATAATGAGAGAATTTTTTTAGAGAATTTTTTATTAATTTCTAGACAGTCACAAGTTTACATGCATTTCCTTGGTATTTTTTAGCTTTGCTTTTAAACTGTGTAACTTTGGTCAAATGTTTTGGGTATCCTTCCACAAGCTTCTCACAATAGTTTGAAGAAATTTTGGTCCATTCCTCCTGACAGAATTGGTGTAACTGAGTCAGATTTGTAGGCTGTCCTGCTCGCACAAGCTTTTTCAACTCTGCCCACACATTTTCTATAGGATTGACACAGGGTTTTGTGATGGCCACTCCAAAACATTCACTCTGTTGTCCTTAAAGCACATTTTAACAAATTTGGCAGTATGCTTAGGGTCATGGTCTGTTTGGAAGACCCATTCGTGTGCAAGTTTTAATTTCCTGGCTGATGTCTTGAGATGTTGCTTCAGTATTTCTACATAATGTTCTTTCTTTATGATGCCATCTATGCTGTGCAGTGGACCAGTCCCTCGTGCAGCAAAACAGCCCCACAACATGATGCTGCCGGCCCCATACTTCACAGTTGGGATGGTGTTTCTAGGCTTGTAAGCTTTCTCCTTTGTCCTCCAAATGTAACACTGGTCATTATGGCCAAACAGTTCAATCTTAGTTCCATCAGACCACAGGACATGTCTCCAAAAATTATTAATTTTCCCAGTGTAATTTAGCAAATTGTAATCTGGCTTTTGTTGTTGATTGACTTGTTGATTTTCTCATGTTGTCACACAAGGAAGCAGTGTGTTTGAGGTTTTCCTTAAATACTATTCTACAGTTGTGCCTCCAATTAACTCAAATGTTGTCAATTAGCCAATCAGAAGCTTCCAAAACCTTGACACCATCATCTGAGCTTTTTCAGAGGCATAATAATCTTATTGTATGTAAACGTGACTTTCAAGAAAAGTAATAAAAAATTCTCATTATTCTGCTATTAAGCGTAACAGAAACAAATTTGATAATCCTAACTTACCTAAAAGAGAAAAAGTTTAGTCACATTAACATCTGACTTTTTTTTAAATGGTTATGTGCCTTTTTATACAGTGTATGTAAACTTCTGGTTTCAACTGTATGTTATCAAAACGTGCTGATCATTGATTGGTCAGAGAGAATAGTCACTATCAGCAACCTTGGATTTGCATCATGAGACGCCAAACCTGCTATATTTAAATATCCAGCAGCAGCCAATAGGGTTGGGCCGATAGATGATGTCATCGTCCATCACCGATGGCCGATAGACATCGCAATGCTGAGACGGCATCGCCGATCCTCCACCCCGCCCCCGTCGCAAACCCGCTCGTGAAAAATACACACTCAGGCCCCGTTTACACTAATACAGCATAGTTTTAAAATGGCGCTTTAGAACGAAAATGATCCACATCCACACTGGCGTTTCACCTAGCATTTCTGAACAGCCCTCCGTCCGCTGAAAACACACATCATGTGACCACACACACACACACATTGTCATGCGCTTGTCTGAGCTCCAGAGAACAGTGTACGTCGGACAGTTTATCAAAGATGTACAGCTGGATCTTACTATAGTTGTTAAACGTGATATTTAATTAATCTCGTCTCTATCTAACGACTCTTCAGTCTTTTGAATCTATCAGGTAACGTGTAACAGCATCAGTACACTGCTTCAGTCTTTCGCTTTCACGCTTGTACTTAGTCATTTCAGCGTAAACCTCAGATACTGTTGGTTGTGCACCTTTTTTACCAACCAAATTTGTGAACGTCATTATAATGTCAGAGTCCCGCGAAAAAAGTGATTGACAGGTGGTAATCAGGAGAATGCCGGCCTCAAACCGAAAGTTATGCCGCCTTCAATCCGAAAAAGCCGGCAGGGAGGGGGCGGCGGAGCTGGGTGTTGAGATGGTGCAGGGTTTGTCGCTGACGAAAGCGAATGGGGGGGAGACCAGGGGGAGACGCGCCGCGGATGTCGCCCTGACTGCTTTGCCACCCTAGGCAGCTGCCTAGGTCGCCTCTATGGACGTGCCGGCCCTGGTGGTAATTTGTGTGTAACTTTATTTATTTATGATTTGGTTATGGGTAAAACAAAGACCATGCGGGTCAGGTACTGTAGTTGAAACGGTAGGCTACAAATAATTAATTCGTTATGAATTAATTAATTATTCATAAATAATTCATTCACCTCCGCCTATGAAGACGATGCCATCGTCCATCGCGATGTTTCACATTAGACATCGTACGATGCTAAATTGGTCAACATCGACCAACCCTAGCAGCCACTCAAAAACACCATGCTATCAGTAGCATCCTTTGCCTTTGTGTTAGGGATGCACAATATATTGTCTTAGCATTGGTATTGCAATGTATAGATATGCAATAGTTACATTGCAGGGCGTGGAGTGAGGATTATAGTTGACCAGATTCACAACAGTTCAGAACACATGAGTATTATGGAGTCATTTCAGTTTAACCATAATAGAGTGAACATTTATACATGTATATAATTGCTTGTGTTTTTTAGGCCTGTGTAAACACTTTAAGCAAGTTTAAAACATTTGGGCACAATTTGAGAATTATTACGTTTGTAGCTTTAACATAGGTTAATTGTATTTAATTATTTACACAATGAAGAATACACAACTTTACAGTACATTTCATTTACTTCTGTAACTGTACAGTATACTGTTCACGGCTCCTTCATTTATATATTTGCTCTACTTTATTTCTCTCTGCTTGTAATTTGTTTATTGTATTTATGGAGATTAAAATATCTAAAATTATTAAGTTATCTTGTGAAATATTGAAATATAAATCGCAGAAGTAAAAATAACGCAATGTACATTATTTTCCAATATTGTGCTGCCCTACTTTGTGTTGTTGGTTGGTTTGTGTCGCACGCTCGTGTTTACGATAATGCCATAGCAGTAGAGATGGCACAACTATAGCAATGTAGCTATCCAAATGGAATCCGACTCAATGACATTTGTATTCCAACCCAGGTGGACACAAACATTGACGTGTACAACCTGTAGCAAATCAAATGTGCAAAATCACACATGAAACATAGATGGAATGCATTTGAAACATTAAAAGCTTCAAAACCACAAATTTCGTGTGTTTTCATACCTGTCAACTCTCCCGTTTGCCAGGATTCTCCCGTATTTTACAGTTCTATCCCGCTATCATCCCGTAAAGGTATTTTCCTGTATTTCTTCCGTATTTTCTGTCTTTCTCTGAAGGGTGGCAATAAACATTAAAGAGCAGAGCCTCCCTATACGCAACCCATACCGCCAAACCACCAGGGGCCGCCCTTTGCTCTTAAATGTGAGTCTGTTCTGTGCTTTCGCTTTGTTTAGGCATGAAAACACTTTGAAATAAATATAAAAACAGCAGGATTCCCTTTCATTTTATTACAGGTGCCGTCTCCCCTTCATATACAATCCTCAAAATGGTCAATAGCGGTGCGTGACTGTCAGATGACGCACTAAATAATGATAAATAGATGCTGTTTCCCAAACAGATTCTGTACACGCGATTTGAAACGGAGAGAAAAGTCTGGGTTTTGGGTGCGTGTTTGAACAGACATATACACATAATTAATAATAATAATATCTAAAGATGTCGATCTTGGTGGGGTTTTTTCAAATACAACTAATTTCGTCCTAAATGAGCATAAAAAGTTAGGAAAGCAATCAAATGGTTTCTTTATAACGTTAGATGGGTGCATTTTTAAAGTGACACCTGTTATTTAATGTAATCAAACGAAAAAAATCTAAACAAATAAGAGATTCATTCATTGCTCTTTAAGAAACGGCTAATGAGATATGATAGCTTGATTTTATTTCATTATAATAGCTATTCATTTTAATAAGCTGAACTGTTTGCTAATGTATTTGCTGCTAAAGTATACTATTTATTTTTTCTTTTGTTAATAATAATAATAAAACATATTACTGACCATTTAACTGTTTATTTACAATGAAACAGCTCCAAATCAACATATTTAGCAATTTGGGGATTTTTTAAGGGGGGACGGGGGGGTCGTCGGGGGAATTCCTTATTATGGTGGGCATATCTCTTTTTTTCACATCCCAATGTTGACAGGTATGTGTTTTACATGTGTTTTTCTGTACGTTTAATAGTAAAAATGCCATGGCAAACATGCCGATGCCACAACTTAGCATCCAACCGGTCATGTAAAAACGACATCCAAAAACATGTCAACAATGCACATCAATTTAAATGTCAGTTGACTACCCTGGTGTCAAAACACCATCAAATTGATATCTAACAATGGTATCAAAAATGTCAATAAACTATTACAGGACTGTAATGTGTGTTTTTACACCAATTTTAGATATCAATTCATTCATTCATTCTTTTCTTTTCTTTAACTTATCCAGCATATGTTTTACGCAGCGGATACGCTTCTAGCTGCAACCCAACACTGGGAAACACCCACACACTCTTGCATTCACACACATACACTACGGCCAATTTGGCTTATTTAATTCACCTATAGCACATGGCTTTTGACTGTTGGGGAAACCCACGCGAACACGGGGAGAGCATGCAAACTCCACACAGAAAGGACATCTGACCCAGCTGGGGCTCGAACCAGCAACATTCTTGCTGTGAGGCGATCGTGCTACCCACTGCTCCACCGTGACGCCAGATTTCAATTGGATATATAAAATATAAAATCCAGTGTAAATTTGTCATTTTGGAATTCACAATAGGAAGCTTTTAAAGGAATAACACATCGTATATTATAGTTTTTGTCAAATGGACGTCAAGGTTTTGACATCAAAAATGCAAATCGATTTGATGTCGGTTTGATATCAAGATGCGTTCAGTGTTCTAATAATCCCACAAAGATTTCTTCACTTCAAACCAGAACAGCTGAATTTAGATGTACGCATCAACAAATCATGTTTGTTTCATCTTCCAGGCCATTTTAGGGGAATTCTACACAGTGTTAAGCACTCGATAGTTTACCCGATTGTTTAAAAGTTTGTTTACTTAGCGATTACTGGCTCCAGATGTTTATCGCTGTAATTCAGATCAAAATGGAAACCACCAGATACAATCTCGTGTGCATTTTCACAAACAGAGATTCTCAGCAACCACAGACGTCGACAGGAAGTCAGCGTGCGTTTTACTAAATTGCTCAGAATTTCCACACAGGACTTTATTGTTGCTGAATCAAGTTTGGCCCCCCCAGCTGTTGACTGATGCTCAATTTCCATTTGTTTAAGCGGGCCGAGCTTCCCAGTCTCGCCGCGGTGCGCAAGCTCGCTTTGACAAAGAGCAGAGAAGTCAGGGCTGCGGTGTAGATCATGTCTGGGTAAGACACGCACACATAGGCTAAACAAACTGTGACTGAAGCCAGAAAGCGGCCCCCACGCTTCAGAGGAAGCCAAAGTGTGGACAAGGCCTCTCAGAGGTCACATGTGCTGGAATATGAGGGGCGGCATGTGTCTTATATCCAACGAGCACTTAGAGAGTATTCGATTTTAAAGGGAAGCCACTTGACAGAGAGATAGCAGGGGTAAATTAAAAGGTTTTTTTTAAAAAGTGGGAAATACTGTAGGTTTGGTTTTTTTTTAAGCATGGAAGTCACACATTTTTGCACATTGTATTGCTTGAGTTTTGGCATTGGATTTTTTTCAGTGTTAAAGGGGACCTATTATGCCCCTTTTTACAAGATGTAAAGTAAGTCTCTGATGTCTCTAGAGTGTGTATGTGAAGTTTCAGCCCAAAATACCCCACAAATAATGTTTTATAACTCTTTGAAACTGCCCATTTTAGGCTTTGATCCTAATTGTGCCGTTTTGTTAACTGTCGCTTTAAATTTAAATAAGATTGTGCTCTTTTAAAAAGAGGGCGGAGCTACAAATGCCTATGTGTCAGCATAGTGACAGATTCAAAAACAAGACTAACGTCCTATGCCAGGGCTCCAAATAGTGTGACCACGACATCAAAAATAAATTTAGTTCAGTCGAAAAACGGCCGCTATAGTTATGAAGTGACGTGCGTCTGTTCAATACAGCACAAGCTGCAGTTAAAGGCTGCGCAGAGCAGCCGAAAACATTTGGATATGTTTGTAGAAAACCCCGCTTTTATTCATTAAAGGCTTCTCACCGCCAAATTTCTGTTGCACGGAAAAAAGCTGCTGCAACTAAACAAAGTTATGCCAATACGCACACACATTAGATTAACTATAGCAGCAAGCCGTTGACATATTGTGTCTTTTCCGCACACAAGTACATTATTTCCAATGGAGACGTGAGCATATTGGAAGCGGTGCGCGCACGGCTCGCAAGTGGACCGACACACTTGTGCCCTGCAGGCGCGGCACACAGTAGAAATGATCTCAGGCTGTAGTGGTGAGAGTTGTGCGTGGCTTTCAGTGCAATGTAAACAAAAGATATGTTAGTAAAAAATTATTACAATGATTATGTATGAACGCAGATAATAACAACAGTTCATTTAAATACTTAGCTAATATAGCTTAAATTACCATTAGACAAATACTATTTTTATTTATTCTTATGTATTTATTAATTGTTCTGTCGTTTATTTTCATTGTAAAATTATCACTCATGTTTAAATCAAAAACTTTTTCATTTATTTTTAAGTCCGAAGAGAGAAATGGACTATTGTTTGTTTTTTATTAATATTTTTTGCTGTATTTGGTTACTGAGCAGCAATAAACAACACTTTAATATAAAAGCAGATTTCTTGTTATTTTCTAAATTAGTGGTGTTTTAAATTTAATAAATACATAATAATCAATCATGATAACCGTGTGAAACCATAATTATTCTTCAGACTATAATCATACAACCAAAATCTATAATCGTTGCATCCCTAATTGTTACGCAGTTTAAAACAGAACATATGAATGTGTCTGAAGCCTACTGGAGCAATACACTGATTTTGTGACTCGAATACATTTGGATATGCTTGTAAAAAAGCCACATTGTACAATGCAGTGATGTTATGTAGTTTCAAAATACAACATATTAACATTTTAACGTAGAAAAAGTCAATGTGGATGTCTTAAGGAGCAAAAATACAGCATATGAGCTCTTATATTGCTGTTGTGTCATCATTATGTTGCAAGTCATCTCACTCCAGCCCCTCGTTTGGGATGCTTTTCATGAACTGGCCCCCATGACAAACTAATTGAAATGCAGACTGACCCAGCCGAGGCTCGAACCAGCGACCTTCTTGCTGTGAGGCGACAGCACTACCTACTGCGCCACTGCATCGCCTTAAGATTTTTTTATTTAGATTTTTTAGGACAACAGTATCTTCAGCAGAAAAGATATTCAAAGATGCCGTTTTAAATTGTAAAGAAATCTGTGTTTTTGAAACTAATGAAGACAGCAGAAGTCAATGACTCATTTTAATTATTCAACCTGACATGTTTACTGTTCCAAAATATTATAAATCTTTCAAAAAATAAAATATATTGTTTTCAAAGGGGAAAAGTTTTAGTTTTTTTACCCAGACATTTAAAAAGAATATATTTTAGAGCAGTGATCACAATAACGTGAAATCGTAATATTTTTATCCAAGGTTATCATACCGTCAGAATCTTATACCGGCCCGTGCCTAGTTGGCGGTTCATTCCGCTGTGGCGACCTCTGATAAATAAGGGACTAAGCCGAAGGAAAGTGAATGAATTAATTTAATTTTTAATTTTCTGCCAGCACAAATTGATTGTGTGGAACCTTGCATTTTTTTACAGTGCATAAACAGCCTCAAGTGCTAAGGTGCTGATTGAGATGCAGCCTACATTAAAAAAAGATTTGTTGAAATACTGTAAATAAAACTCATTTGTAAAATTACAGGCATGACATCCCCCTAAATGTACATCAACAAATCTACCAATTTATCATTGTGTGACTCATTCCTTAAACATGAATCATTCTTGACATTGAATGAATCACAGTGGTATCCACATGGCAAGATCTGGCGTCTTGTGTATTTGGTTTCTGCTATTTTATGAGCGAACGTGACCAAAGAGTCATGGTTGGCACTTTTTAACCAAACTGAGGTGTCATGTTTTATTTATGTTTGGAAGGCTGCTTCACAGATCACACTCTTAAAGTGTAGCCATGTCTGCTTATTATAAGCTACTCTTCTTAAATGTATTGGAACTTATGGGATCCAGATAATGCAGTTAATAAAGCATGCAGGTACAGGTCATAATATTGTAAAATTTGGCTTATTTATAAAAATAAAGTGGGGCAGGGTGGTGGCTCAGTGGTTAGCACTGTCCCCTCACAGCAAGAAGGTCGCTGGTTCGAGTCCCGGCTGGGTCAGTTGGTATTTTTGTGTGGAGTTTGCATGTTCTCCCTGTGTTCGCCTGGGTTTCCTCTGGGTGCTCCGGTTTCACTCACAGTCCAAAGACATACGCTATAGTTGAATTGAATAAACTAAATTGGCTGTAGTGTATAGTGTGTGTGAATGAGTGTGTATGAGTGTGTGGGAAACATATGCTGGAATAGAGAAAAATATCTGATGGATAAGGGACTAAGGCCCCGTGTACACTAATGCGTTTTCATTTTAAAACGCATAAGTTTTGCTACGGTTACGCCATCCGTCCACACTACGCCGGAGTTTTCGAGCCCCGAAAATGGAGCGTTTTGAAAACGCTGGGAGGTTGTTTTTATTTTAAAACGCTGCTGCTCCGTCTCAGTGTGGATGGGGGAAAACGGAGACATCTGAAAACGGAGGCGTGGCTGCTGAGATTCGCTACCCGATTGCGGCTTTTGGGTCATTGCGTATCCTTCCCTTATTAGTCAAGCCCCTATCACATGACTATAACGCTACCGGAAGACGGCAGACCAGCCTTCACAAACAACAACATTGACACAGAAATGGGAGCGTTGTTTGCACTATTGTCCGTTTTAGGCGCCATTGTGCAGTTAAACTCTGCCTTTTTTACTACAGCAGCTGCATATATTCGCAAGAGGCAAGCTATTGTTCGAGCATTCGCTAATCGCTCGCGTTCATCGTTCAACCAGAGTTTGTTGACTAACAATAGCCAAATGCCGAGCGAGACACATGCTTCCTGTTTATACTTGAACGCGCATGCCCAGAGTGCGCGAATGGTCACGTGATATACGTTTTTGGTGGAGTAGTGTGGACGGAGATATGTTTAGAAACGCTAGTATAGACGCGGATAGTTTTTGATCTAAAACACCTTTTCAAAACGAAAGCGCATTAGTGTAAACGGGGCCTAAGCTGAAGGAAAATGAATGAATGTATCGTAATTGTAAGGATATTCTGGGCTCTATTTTAACGATCTAGACGCACAGTCTAAAGCACATGGTGCAAAAGCATTAAGTGTGCGTCCGAATCCACTTTTGCTATTTTAATGACGGAAAAAAACGCTCTGCGCCCTGGCATATGGTCTAACAGGGTTGTGCTAATTCTCTTAATTCTGTTAAGAGTCTCATCTCCCATTCCCTTTAGGAGTGAGTTGTGTCATGCCATGGCGCATTTGCTATTTACATGCTGGACTTTGTAAGTGGAAAAACTGAGCACTTCACTAACGGGTGAAGAGTTAAAAAGACCATCTGCAGCGTGAGGATAAAGAATGAGCCTCCTCCATTCGGCCTCTTTACTTTCTTTTTACTTTACTTTTACTTTACCGCTGTACTTTCGTGAAGTAAGAACATGGTGGAAACTCCACTGAAGACATCTATTAGCCTACATATTTAATTTTGTTTGTTAAGCGCAAAGATTTGTTTCAAAACTACTTCTAAATTCAGTTCTAATTTCCAGCAAACAATAAAACAATAATTAAGTGTGGTCAAAAAACTGAGTTACATCCAAACACACGTCCTACTCTTATGCCCCATATTGTGATGCAGACGTCTCCAAAACCCGACAGGTGGACAAATCTAAACTGGCTTTAATTAAAGCAAATATAAAAATGCATATAATAAATAATACTGCTAATAATATTAATATTATACAAATGCAAATTGTCATGAATAAACTGAAAAAAGCCCTCCGAGGTGAAAAGCAGGTAGTGGTTTTTTATATTTATGTAGAAAATAATCATTTTTGTATCATTTTAATCCTAAATAATTTTATTCATATGTAAAGATATTTGTGTATTGCTGTACATCCTGTGTGTATTAAGCAATGCGGTTGGACCTGCACAGGCGCATAACTAACGCACTCTGTGTTGGACTTTAGACCAGCTTTTAGTTGGTTAATGGCACAGTCTATTTTAGTTCTTCAAAATAGCAACATGCCAACAATGCACCTTAACACACCTCCTTTTCAGACCAGCACACCCATGAATCCACAAAGTGGCGCAATTGGATTTACTATTTAAACAACGTGGTGCAAAACATAACAATTACTGTTGCGCTGGTCTGAAAATAGCAAGAAATCGCACCAAACATATCATGCTCCTTATTGCGCCGGGTGTATGATAGGGCCCTTAAATTGTACAAGATTTTTTTTTTGTTATTCAAAAATTCCAATTCAAAATCAACTCAAATTTATAACTAAAAGTTTTATTTGTCTGACAACTGCATATGCTTAAGAATCAATTAAATGTTATAAAAATTATATGTATGAAATATGGTATTTTTAATTTGAAACATTTCATGTTTTTTTAAACAACATTTTTTTAAAAAGGTTTTGTTGGACTCTTGGAAATGAAAAGAATTAAGAGTATAATTTCCATTATGTGTTGAGATTTATGTGCATTTTTTTATTTAGTCAAGTAATTAAATTACTATGGCGGCGCGGTGGCGCATTGGGTAGCGTTGTCGCCTCACAGCAAGAAGGTCGCTGGTTCGAGCCTTGGCTGGATCAGTTGGCATTTCTGTGTGGAGTTTGCATGTTCTCCTCATGTTCGCGTGGGTTTCCTCCGGGTGCTCCAGTTTCCCCCACAAGTCCAAAGACATGCGGGTTAGGTGAATTGGGTGAGCTAAAGTGACCGTAGTGTATGTGTGTGAATGAGAGTGTATGGGTGTTTCCCAGTACTGGGTTGCAGCTGGAAGAGCATCCGCTGCGTAAAACATATGCTGGATAAGTTGGCGGTTCATTCCGCTGTGGCGACCCCTGATTATTAAAGGGACTAATGGCAAATTTAGACTGCAGGATTTTCAAAGTAATCGTGTGTCAGATGTTTTCACACTGCATGACTATCTGGGCTAGCGTTTTGTCGCTGCTTTTACACTGCAAGATGGATCGGCGACATTCACACTGCATGACTTTACAATAGGAAGAATCGCCGACAACTTCGTCCAAACTACGTCTTACAACCAAACACGTAGTATGTCTATTGTTATTAACTACATAATGAGAAAGAAGCCTTTAATGGGGTAGAAAATGTACATACTTGCTCACCTGGGTTTGAAGGGTATTAGCAATTTCTCCTCAACTTTTTTTTTTTTCGACCCGGTTGTGATTATAGCTCACATGACACATCAAACAGACACAGGTGCTCCTGTCAAATGTCCACTATGTCCTCCATTTCTTGGGTCCAAACAAACTGAAAATGAGCACTTTTAACTTCTCTACCTCCCGCTGGCCTGCAGGTACCCATACTAGTGGATGCTGCTCTCTCATTGGCTGTAGGTGATGGCCGATGATATTTTCAGTCAAAACTCATTTCACATGGCATGATTTGAATCGCCGACAGCTCCAGATATTTAGCATGCCAAATATCTCACGGGCATCGGCGACTCATCGGTAGTTCACGCTGTGTTATTGTCGCGTAAGTGAGCACCGATTTGCCTGTGATTACAGGCATTTGTTGGCGATTTCTCAAAACATGTCAGCACATCAAAATCGGGGCTAAAATCATGCGGTCTGAACTCGGCATTAGTCGAAAAGAAAATGAATGAATGAATTAAATTACTTATTGAGTAAATTAGTTACTTTACAAACAACTTAGAAAAGTCATTTAAATACAACACTGCTAATGGCTGAATTTAGCTGCTGTGTATACTCTACATGGGTATTGTGATGTGGTGTTATATGGGAGACATGGGTTCAAGTCAAGCCATGTATCCAATAGAGCTGCACGATTCTGGCTAAAATGAGAATCACGATTTTTTTGCTTAATAAAAAGATCACAATTTTCTCACGATTCTATAGACCTTTATCTTGGCTGCTGCATGGAGGGCGCCATATCGCCCAACGTCTTCCGGTAGAATGGTTAGAACTTCCGTTTACAGTGTTTACAACTGGTAATTTGCGCTCCGAAAATGGGTTTCAGTAGCATTTTGAGTGGATTACGGAGTGTTTTTGTGACACACAACTTTGAAATGTGTGTGTTAAAGCCGTTATAATCTGTAAGGTGTGATTCAAGCGCGAGAGAAAAACGTTCTCCTAGTTCAGGTGTCTGCCGTCAGAAATACAGTGCGTTTGTGTGTGTTTCCCCGGCCTGTAAGCTGTTAGCTCAGCGGCTCTTCAACACGCACACGCAATACTTCACTGCATCATAGAGCAAACCAGATTACTGGCATGAAACTTAACAAGTGCGAAAGTCATGCAATTTACAAAAATGACCAATAAAATGTCTGTTACTGATACTCTGCTGGCTGATTTGCTGTTCATTCTAATCGCGAGCCGTTTGTGTTTCCTTTGGTGTGTTGTATTTACCACGGTTTGTGTTTTTCTGTCATTTCAAAACGTCACTTTATTTTCACTGTCACAGTTATTAAATCAGTGTGTCAGTGGGACAGTACAGCAGGCTACGTGTGTGTGTGTGTCAAACATTTTGGTGAACTATATTTGTTTGGGTTGGTTATATATTTGAAAGAAAGAGAAACTGTTGACTTTAGCGATGACGAGGCTTCATTTAAACGGCACAAGATGCCGTCTGACAACGAGGGGAAAATGCCTCACAGCGGCTGTTTTCCACCCTATTAGATCACATTTTTTAAATGATCGGTCCAGGAGGTGGCGCTGATCGACAACAGTATTAGTTCAAAGATGATAAAAGCAGGTAAAATAGATTAAAACTATCGTTTCAAAGCTGTCCAAATGTGACCGTTTACAGCTGCCGACCGGAAGTTCTTAGCATTCTCCTTGCGCATACACGCAAAGCACAATAGGTAATTTTGCGTTCCAAGAAAAGTAGGCCATTATCATTGTTATTTCTCAAACATATGGTAAAACAACAATAATAATATTATGTGTAGGTCTACTGTTGGTTAAAATGCTTAATTTTGAATAGACTTTAAATTTGTCTTGGTCATTAATGCACAGTAAAGTGATGGCATCAGAATACAACTATTCATAATTCTAAAGTTGAATTATTGTGTTTAAGACATATGCTTACAATCTGTCATTGACAACATTATTAGACCATTTTTTTCTACTAGCAAAATCAGACATTTGTCATTATCAGATTCCCTCTTGCATTATATTCAACATTATAGGCTAGAGTAGGTACACTCACACTCTTAAACATTTATTCTCATGCACAACACTCTGTGTTTGCTATGAAAGAAAAACATATTAAATGATTGTCGCAATCATAACTCTAAAATGCGATATGATTTTTTTTTAAATGATGTGCATGCTTTTGGTTTCATTTTCACTGTCAAGTGCGGTTCATACATCCCATGTGGCTCCCAAACTCTTCGCCACAAACTGAATGTTATTTACAACTTTATTACCTGTTAATCACAGCCTAAGCAGGTTCTGTTTACTAAAGTAGACTTCATTCACAGGCGCGCGCCCACCCTCTCTTTGGTAACAGCTATGTCACGCGTGATTTCGGGGCCTCGAACACATCATTACATGAAGGCAGAAATGATATTGTTGGGTGAATTATACCTTATAAATACAGTATGTGACTCTTTCAACACCATTTGGAGGTGTCCACATTGCTGAACAACATATGTAAAACAATGTGAAGACTTGTGCGGCCGCCTTTGCTTCTGTCCAGAACTTGAAAATATGACTGCCAGAGTCGTAGAAATGCTTGATTATGATCGTCTAGGGGTCGATTCGAGATCGCAATCTTTTTTCGATTAATCGTGCAGCTCTAGTATCCAAAACCCATTCCTCTCTCTTACTCCCATCATTTTCGGTCAAAAGAAAGGCATGTAAGAATAAGCTGTTGCAGCAGGCCTGTTGTGAGATGCTTTGAATAAAACATCCACCGCAGACACATGCAAAAATCCAGCGGGATCATATGTGATGGATTAAGAGTAATTCACCCTCACAAAAAAATGTAAGTTCTGTCATCGTTTACTCACCCGTATGTCACTCCAAACCCATGTGTCTTACTCTCTTCTGTGAAAGAAGACGTTATATATGACTCATCGACTATGTTTCAATTACTCTGAAGCCAAGAGGAATAAACCAAATGTAAGACGTTTATCACTGGAAATTTATCTCAAAACTGGAGAATGAAGAACTGCGAATGAAACTGAGAGATATAATGAATGGCATCATTTTAGCAAATATAGACATACTGGAAATTGGAATGACAAGCTTAAGGCCCTGTTTACACTAATACATTTTAGTTTTAAAATGCATAAGTTTTGCTATGGTTACGCCATCCGTCCACACTACCCCGGAGTTTTCGAGCCCCGAAAACGGAGCTTTTTGAAAACGCTGAAGAGGCCGTTTCATTTTAAAACGCTGCTGCTCCATGTCAGTGTGGATGGGGGAAAATGGAGACATCTGAAAATGGAGGCGTGGTTGCAGACATTCGCCTCTCTGATTGGGGCTTTTTCCTCAATATTAAGTAGCCTACACACAGTTCAGTCCTGCATCCTCTCCTTGTAAGTTCAGACTTCACAAGATCGTTTTCATTCTTAAATGCCGTTTTAAAACTAAAACGTATTAGTGTAAACGGGGCCTAAATTTGGTCTATAGTGCTCAAAGGCAGAACCTAAAGCATTAATTTGCTTCTCAGGTCAAATTTCTAATTAAAAACAACAAAAAAAGTGCCAAAATGTTCAACACTTTCTAAAAAAAATTACAATTTTGAAGCCATTTCAACAAAATGGAAACCTGAGAACTTTTTTTGTGCTCAAATTGCACTTGAATTAGCATTTTAATGGGTTTCAATTGGGAGATTTTTGTCCTGAAATTTCTGAGTATATAAACAAAAATTGTACATAGTGTGAAATAAATTTATGAAAGAAAATGAGAGTGATATACAGCAGTGGTCCCCAACCTTTTTATCACCGCAGACCAGTCAACACTTGACAATTTTACCACAGCCCGGAGGTGAGTGTACTTAGATTGCTAGGTGACCATCAACCGTTTTCTCAGAGGATGACAAGCTGACAAAACATTGCTGCAACTCTCATACTAGTTTTATTTATGGAGAAAATTAAAAAGCACTGCAGTGTTTGGGTGTCATGCCGCATGCCCGCATCGCTCCCATTAAGCCTCATTCACACTATGAGCGACTCGCAGTGGCAAAGCGACAAGCGACCGTTCATTTCAACCGAGAATGAGTGACTTCCGGCAACCTACATCTACGTGAGGAGCAGCGACCGTTGGTGACCAGGTGGGCGTGTCGAGTGATGCAACAAAGTTGAGAATCCTTCAACTTTATGCAAATGAAGAGCGACTTTCTTGAGCGACAGCCAATAGGAGCACAAGTAGAGCTCATGTGATCCTCTCTCTCAGCTCGCTCAGATGCCGGTTGTATTCTCCGTGCTGTAGACCTACACAGACCTGCATTTGCAGCAGATCGCCACCCAGAGCAACAGATAGCTACAAAGTCGCTGCGAGTGTGAATGCGCGCCTCCATTGGAAATAACAAACTTGTATGCGGAAAAGACACGATATGCGAAAGGCCCCTAAAGCCATCGTCATTTGCGATCTCCAGAAGTTGATCTTCTTGCACAGTGGATTCACCTGATTTGGATTCATACTGGATTCACCTCGGCTAGCGCAGAAATTCTATTGAAAATACTGAGGTAAAATTAATTTCCATATTTTAAAGACATGGCGCTGAAAAATATAATTTAATGCAGTGCTTCATGTTTGGTCTGATACCCACTTTACATCATATCTCAGCCAGGCAGTGGAGATCACTGTTTTTTTTTAAGAAATCAGATCTTAAATGCTGCAATTTTGTGTGGGATGACAATCCACCAGAAGCCCAGGGGTTGGCTGACTGAAATTAAAAGTCTGTGTGCATATACCCAATTTTAGCACTCAAGTGACCAAGATGTAACCGAGAGAATACGTCATTTATCAAAATAAAAGATCGTCCAGACTCAATACTCAATACCCAGTAAAATGGAAATAATTGATTTCTTATGCGGCCCGGTACCAATTGATCCACGGACCGGTACCAGACTGCGGCCCAGGGGTTGGGAAACACTGCTCTACAGTAGTAAAATTAAAAATAATCTGAATCAAAGTTTCCCTAAAAAAAAAAATAAGAATGAACAAGGGCAAAATATATTCAATTTAAGGTGCCCTTATTATGCTATTGTAAACATTGCTAATTTTGTTTTGGAGTTTCCTATAGCAGGCGTTATCTCCATAAAATACATTTAAACAATAATAATACAGTAATTAAAAAAAAAAAACAGCTTTTCCCATGCTGCTTCCCAATTCACATACTTATACTACATCCTTAAAGTATGTACTTTTTATTTTGTGAAAAAAAGTATATTTTTGAGTGTGTAACAAAGGAGCATGCAAGCTTTGGCACATAGTACTTCCTCATTAACGGACTGTTATGTTGCTTATATATGTCAAAGTCCCTTTAAGGCAAGTCATTTCACTTGGTGGCCATCTTTGAAACGCCTCTCGGGTAGTATGCTCGGGCATTCTGTTTGAATGGGGAAGCATCGAATTCTCCAAAACTACTTGCCAAGCTTACAATTGAATTTCATATTAGGAATCACCAATAAAATTAAACAACAACTGCATCTTTAGTTTCATTTCTAAACGTCCGAATCCCACAAAATCTGCAGAAACTCATGCCTGGTCTAAGCCCCTCCCCTGGAGTATCGTCAGTCTGTAGTGATCGATGATTGGCTCCTGTACTAGAAGGCAGGCTTTATTTGCAATATATCAATCGATAATTGACTCCTGGACTAGAAGGCGGGGCTTAAGTCGCCATATTGACCGTTACACTTTTCCCCATTCAAAAGGATATGAGTGACATGTCTTGTTTATTCTAGAGACTTTGGTTACGTCACCTGTAAATCATCTCAATACATCATCCACATTTCTTTTATATTTAATTACTTTACTGGAGATTCAGCAGCAGGTTAATCTGCTATTCATGAGTTTTTCATGCAGAGAAAACTCCTCAGGTCTTAGGATAATTCAGACGTCCAAACACGTCTTTATATAAGTTCGCATTGTTGTTGCAGATGAAATATAACATGGAAAATGTGATTTAAATATGTTCCAGTTAGCTAGATATTAATAATGGTCATTCAAACAACTTTACCAAAGACTCTCTACTTGACACTTGCTGTTGCACGTTCACCACATTTGTAGTTTGATATCCGTTTTACCCATATTTGCTGTTCTAACCAAACTAACATCCAACACGCAATGTATTGCGGGCAATAGGGTTGGGCGATGTTGACCAATTTGGCATCGTACGTTGTCAAATGTGAAACATCGCGATGGACGATGGCATCGTCGTCGTAGGCGGTGGTGAATGAATTATTTATGAATAATTAATTTATTCATAATGAATTAATTATTTGTAGCCTACCGTTTCAACTACCTCACCTGCATGGTCTTTGTTTTACCCATAAGTAATCACATCATAAATGAATAAAGAAAAGTTACACACAAATTACCACCTGTCAGTCACTTTTTCAATGGGACTCTCGGATGAATAGGCAGAGTGATCTGTGTCGTTATAATGGCGTCGACAAACTAAAATTAGTCTACTAAGTACAAGCGTGAAAGTGAAAGATTGAAGCAGTGAACTGACGCTGTGACATGTTACCTGATAGATTCAAAAGACAAAAGAGTCGTTAGACAAAGACAAGATGAAATATCACGTTTAACAACTATAGTGAGACGCGATCCAGTGGTACACTCTTGATAAACTGTCCAACTTGCACTGCTCTCTGGAGTTTTGTGCTAGATGAAATGCAAGTGTGGATGCGGATTGTTTTCATTATAAAATGCCATTTTAAAACTAAGACATATTAGTGTAAACGGGGCCTAAGTGTGTATTTTCGCGAGTGGGTTGCTGCTGCGACGGGGGCGGGGCAGAGGATTGCGATGCTGGCTTAGCATCGTGATGTCTGTCGACCATCGGCGATGGAATCACCTATCGACCCAACCCTAGTGGGCAATATTAACGGTTACAGTATGGACAGTTCTACACTCCGAATTTCTACCGGAAAAAGTACACCATCCTGTAACCCTTGGCATACTCTTTTCAACATACTATGGTTTGGGACACACTAATTTGATTTTCGAACACTATTCAGGGCGGATAGTCACAAACTGGGACGCAGAATCAGTGTTTGAAACAGTTGGTTGAAGGATCTAGTGCCTAAATCTCACCTCTCTGAAAGCCTACTCTGCTCTGCTTTGTCAGATGGCCCTGACCAACAAATCTGTAGTGAATGGTCAACTGGTTACACTTTTGGAAAAACAATCATTGCCAGTACTGAATTTCAGCTTTGCAGCATTTGAAGCAGCCAATGGAGACCACACATTGGAATTATGCAAATTTGTTACCAATCTACATTGGTTTATGCATGTTTGAATCTCAGATGACTCATATACCAACTTTATTTTAAAAGACTCCATTTTCTTTGATCTTTAAAACAGTGCAGGCCTTTTACTTTCACAAAGAGCCCCATTACACACTACATGAAAGGTATTATTTTCATGTATTTATTCTGCAGTCCAGACTGTTTATTAGACTGCCTAATGCAGGACATTTGCGTCTCTAATCACATCAAGCTGTGGCCTTATTTTGGATCCAGCCACTCGTTGTTTCTCCACGTCTGACGATGCAATGAAGTTATCGCACGTCTGGTTGGCACGACTGCTGTCACTGAGAGGGTGGAGGTTGGAATGAATGCTTACGCTTGTGTTTGTGCAAGTGGATGCAAGTCAGTGTATGTTCGCTATCTAAAACATCTGCGCTTGTGAAGTTCAGGAGAAGCTCCAGATGGCATACAGACATTTGCCGTATTCCTCAAGAGCCACATGCGCTCAGATCTATCAAGGACAGTTGAAACTTTGGTCAATGCATTTGTCAGCAAACACGCTGAAGTAAAAATCTGGATATACATAGGGATTAGGGGTGGGAGGGTTCACAATTGTCAGTTCAGTTTGCATTATACAGGCAGTGCAGAATTATTAGGCTATTTTGACCACATCATCCTCTTTATGCATGTTGTCTTACTCCAAGCTGTATAGGCTCGAAAGCCTACTACCAATTAAGCATATTAGGTGATGTGCATCTCTGTAATGAGAATGGGTGTGGTCTAATGACATCAACACCCTATATCAGGTGTGCATAATTATTAGGCAACTTCCTTTCCTTTGGCAAAATGGGTCAAAAGAAGGACTTGACAGGCTCCGAAAAGTCAAAAATAGTGAGATATCTTGCAGAGGGATGCAGCACTCTTAAAATTGCCAAGCTTCTGAAGCGTGATCATCGAACAATCAAGCGTTTCATTCAAAATAGTCAACAGGGTCGCAAGAAGCGTGTGGAAAAACCAAACCAAAAACCAAGGCACAAAATAACTGCCCATGAACTGAGAAAAGTCAAGCGTGCAGCTGCCAAGATGCCACTTGCCACCAGTTTTGCCATATTTCAGAGCTGCAACATCACTGGAGTGCCCAAAAGCACAAGGTGTGCAATACTCAGAGACATGGCCAAGGTAAGAAAGGCTGAAAAACGACCACCACTGAACAAGACACACAAGCTGAAACGTCAAGACTGGGCCAAGAAATAGCTCAAGACTGATTTTTCTAAGGTTTTATGGACTGATGAAATGAGAGTGAGTCTTGATGGGCCCGTGGCTGGATCGGTAAAGAGCAGAGAGCTCCAGTCCGACTCAGACGACAGGAAGGTGGAGGTGGAGTACTGGTTTGGGCTGGTATCATCAAAGATGAGCTTGTGGGGCCTTTTGGGGTTGAGAATGGAGTCAAGCTCAACTCCCAGTCCTACTGCCAGTTTCTGAGAGACACCTTCAAGCAGTGGTACAGGAAGAAGTCTGCATCCTTCAAGAAAAACATGATTTTCATGCAGGACAATGCTCCATCACACGCGTCCAAGTACTCCACAGCGTGGCTGGCAAGAAAGGGTCTAAAAGAAGAAAAACTAATGACACGGCCTCCTTGTTCACCTGAGCTGAACCCCATAGAGAACCTGTGGTCCATCATCAAATGTGAGATTTACAAGGAGGGAAAACAGTACACCTCTCTGAACAGTGTCTGGGAGGCTGTGGTTGCTGCTGCACGCAATGTTGATGGTGAACAGATCAAAACACTGACAGAATCCATGGATGGCAGGCTTTTGAGTGTCCTTGCAAAGAAAGGTGGCTATATTGGTCACTGATTTGTTTTTGTTTTGTTTTTGAATGTCAGAAATGTATATTTGTGAATGTTGAGATGTTATATTGGTTTCACTGGTGAAAATAAATAATTGAAATGGGTATATATTTGTTTTTTGTTAAGTTGCTTAATAATTATGCACAGTAATAGTCACCTGCACACACAGATATCCTCCTAAAATAGCTAAAACTAAAAACAAACTAAAAATTACTTCCAAAAATATTCAGCTTTGATATTAATGAGTTTTTTGGGTTCATTGAGAACATGGTTGTTGTTCAATAATAAAATTAATCCTCAACAATACAACTTGCCTAATAATTCTGCACTCCCTGTAGTAGGGCTGCTCAATTATGGGAAAATCATACTCACGATTATTTTGGTCATAATTGTAATCACGATTATTCAAAACGATATATAGATTATTCGCCCCCCCCTTGTGAATTTTTTTTTTTATAATTATTTCCCAAATGATGTTTAACAGAGCAAGGAATTTTTTGCAGTATTTTCTATAATATTTTTTCTTCTGGAGAAAGTCTTATTTGTTTTGTTTTGGCTAGAATAAAAGCAGATTTAAATATTTTGAAACCTTATTTAAGGTCAATATTATTAGCCCCCTTAAGCAATATATTTTTTTGATTGTCTGCAGAAGAAACTACTGTTACAATGACCTGCCTAATTATCCTAGTTAAGCCTTTAAATTTCACTTAAAGCTGAATACTAGTATCTTGACAAATATCTAGTCAAATATTATTTACTCTCATCATTGCAAAGATAAAAAAAAAAAAATCAGTTATTAGAAATGAGTTATTAAAACTATTATGTTTAGGAATGTGTTAAAAAAAAAATCTCTGTTAAACAGAAATTAGGGGGGAAAATTAAGGAAAAAAATTAATTCCTGCCTAAAAATAAAGTTAAAAAAAAATACAATAGAATAAAAATATGAAACAAACTGTGCTTTAAGCATCTTCACTGTAAGAAAAAAAACTTTATAGCTACAAAAGTCCTTCAGTCAAGAGCAATGAATGATTTTCTCCTTTTGTTGTTTGATTAATAATAATAAAAACAGTCAGCAGCAGGAATACTGCGCGCTGTCCCTTTAAGAGCAGTACGGTTCTGATTTATGGTTTCACTTTAACATGTCTTTTGATTCTCAACTTGTTAGTTTACTACATAAATGAGGGTTAATTATCACTAAACACCGCGTTTTGACAAAAATTTGTATGTATTTGACCATTAAAGCGCTCACATTAAGATGACTTTAGATGTGACACAACAGCATGCGATCTCTTTCTCGCTTTTAAAAACATGAACGATTCGAATGTACATCAATGAATGATGCGCATCCCGTGCTGCAAAAGTTACATTACAGTACATGCTTTTAGTAATGTTCACGTGAAACAGATCTTTGCAGAGCAACACGTGTACAACTGGAAAGGGGCGGTATATGATGCAATAATTGTTTTATCTCGATTAATGTTTTTTCATAATCGTCAGAAGCCAAAATCAAAATCAAAACTGAATTTGATTAATTGCACAGCCCTACATTACAGTTCAGTTTAATTTGGTTTACATTGTAAAATAAAATCCCTTATTGTAACATTTAAATACCATTTAGAAATGCGCAATTCCATGCAAATGTTAACCTTGTCATGAAAAAAAACTAATTTTCACCAAAATAGCAGAACACTTTCTACATTTTCTGTGTAAGCAAGGATTTCACAATACTTTAACAATATTCAAAAATGTCTGTCAATGTTTTCAAACTATTATATTTGATTTACCAAAGTTACACAAGTGCCAATTTCACATCTGTCACATACATAACGGAGAGATGTCACATCCATAACAAAGCTTTTTCCTGATCAATGCAAAATGTTAAATTAAATAAAATTAATAATTGTTGTTCTGTAGCGAGCCAACTCATATCCTTTTGATTAGCATTGTTTCTATTGGGTTGTGCAGTTTAATTCATAGAATTTTGACAAAGTATGTTGTCTACTGTAAACTTGCATTATTTTTTAGGTCACATCCATAACATATTTTTATTTTCCTCATTTAAAATCTTAAAAAAAACTTTACAGATTGATGTTTCTGATCTTATAACTATGTGGTTAGTTGTTTTGGAAAATATAAACAGATGTTTCAATACAATGTTAACATACTTTCTCTGTGAATTATGTTCTGAATTTTAGCTGCAAATGTCACATCCATGATGCTGGAATTGCTCAAATACCGTGCTTGTTTTCATGTAAATGCAGAGAGTCTAAAAACCTGGTGAAAAGCAGGCGATATGGAGCAAAACACTCAGGATCCACACTGCATTGTTAATACGCATGCCCCAGAGTACGTGCTGTTGCCCACAACATTTCCTAGTGAGATTACAACACTGATCATAACCCTTATTTTTTAAGTTTATTAAAGCTTGTATTAAACATACTATGTATAGTATACTATGTATACTATGACTCTTATTTTAAAAAGAACAGTTTTCTGAAGCAGGCAGCCATGCGTCTTATCTATTTACAGCATGTCAGAACGCAAAATGTGGGAAATCCAGATTGTAAATATATTCACTGCCTATCTTTGCTAGTTTATCATGTATATGGTGAAATTTGATGCACATGTTTTTAATGAGGCAACATACATGTATAGTTGAAGTCAAAATTATTACCCCCCCACCCCCCCACCCCCCCCTTTTAATTTTTTTTTTACTTTTTTAAATATTTCCCAAATGATGTTTAACAGAGCAAGGAAATTTTCACAGTATGTCTGATAATATTTTTTCTTCTGGAGAAAGTCTTATTTATTTTGTTTCAGCTGGAATAAAAGCAGTTTTTAATTTTTTAAAAACCATTTTAAGGTCAATATTATTAGCCCCTTTAAGTTATATTTTTTTCGATAGTCTACAGAACAAACAATCATTATACAATAACTTGCCTAATTACCCTAACCTGCCTAGTTAACCTAATTAACCTAGTTAAGCCTTTAAATGTCACTATAAGCTGTATAGAAGTGTCTTGAAAAATATCTAGTCAAATATTATTTACTGTCATCATGACAAAGATAAAATAAATCAGTTATAAGAAATGAGTTATTAAAACTATTATGTTTAGAAATGTGTTGAAAAAAATCTCCGTTAAACAGAAATTGGGGAAAAAACAAACAGGGGGGCTAATAATTCAGGGGGGCTAATAATTCTGACTTCAACTGTAAAATGGATAATGTCCTATCAGCTCTTACTATCGTTTTACTGGAGTGAAATGATGACAAACTATAAAACGCGTCTGTTTATGCAGAAATTAATTCCAAAAACAATTCAGATATTAATCCCTGCCTGTGATTTCATATATGATAAAACTGAAGCTTAATTATTTTGCATGTGTATTTCAGAGTATAACACAAAGTGTATGTGTGTGAGTGAGAAAGCAGGCATTGACAGGAGCTGCAGGGCATCAGAGCAGAGCTCATTAATATTCATGACCATTCAAAATATGGTTTAAATTTAGCTTTTTTTATTCTAGGAGTAATTCCTGTGCTTATACATGAACATGTAAAGCATTTCTGGAGAATATTAGCACTTTACAATGTAGATATGGATAACAATTTATTTAACAAATTGAATCAATGCAGGGCAACGCAGTGGCGCAGTAGGTAGTGCTGTTGCCTCACAGCAAGAACGTCGCTGGGTCGCAGGTTCGAACCTCGGCTAGGCTGGGTCAGTTGGCGTTTCTGTGTGGAGTTTGCATGTTCTCCCTGCGTTCGCGTGAGTTTCCTCCGGGTGCTCCGGTTTCCCCCACAGTCCAAAGACATGCAATACAGGTGAATTGGGTAAGCTAAATTGTCCATAGTGTATGAGTGTGAATGTGTGTGTGGAAGTTCCCAGAGATGGGTTGCGGCTGGAAGGGCATCCGCTGCGTAAAATCGTGCTGGATAAGTTGGCGGTTCATTCCGCTGTGGCGACCCCGCAAGGGACAAAGCCGACAAGAAAATGAATGAATGAATGAATCAATGCACTCTATTAACCTTTAAAGGGCACCTATGATGAAAATCATATTTTTAAGCTGTTTGGACAGAACTGTGTGTAGGTATAGTGTGTCCACAGTCATATTGGAGTGATATAAAGACAATAAGTGTCTTTTTTTTTAAATTTCTTGACGTTAAAATAGGATCCAAATCCCTCCTATTTTGAGGCCACCACAACGTGATTTAGGAGTGTGGTTTCCCTGCCCACCGAATTGATTGACAGCTAGGTATTAACATGTCTCTGTAGTAATGTGTATAATCATATTAACAAGACAGGACGTGCGCAAAGCAACTGGGATTAAAAGATCGGTTCAGCTCTCTGTGATCATCAACCATCCTTAAATTTGATCAAGAATGAGTTTTACAAGTGTAAAAAATTTTAAAACCGTGCATGTTTGTAATGAATTACAGCGATTTTACCGTCTTTACTTCATCAGCACAGCCGCGTGTCAGTACAATTATAAAAGAAGACGCTTCAATCCTGGTTTGTGGACGTTAAATCAGGTTTATTTTGTACATTAACATAACGGATATCCATACAGCAGTGGATATTAACCTGTATCCTGTCACATTTGCGTGCAAAAACAGTGCAAAATTAAGCGCGCACAGTGCGCGTGTGTGGGAGTCCGCTGTGTGTGTGCGTGAACTTTGTAAAGACATTGTGTGTGACTCATCATTGCAGAAAGGCTTGAATTAACTCGACAACAAATACATCAAATAATCATTGGGAAAGTTCTTACTGTAGTATTTCTCACAAACGTTACATGAGATCTGCTTCATGTCTGTCTGTTGTCTGAGGGTGGCGATTGAGGTACACTGACAGGCATGTGGGAACGGTGGGTGGGGAGGACTAGCATTAAAGGCACAGTTCACAAAAACAGCAACAAGAGGCTTAGAGGTAAAAATCACAAACTTCTGAAGGTATAATAAATAATCTGATGGATGTTTTGAGCTGAAACTTGACAGACACATTCTGGAGACACAAAAGACATTAAATCTGGAAAAGGGGTAAACTAGGTGCCCTTTAAATGATGAGCTGTCCTTATAAATAAAACCTAACAAATTTTCCATTAAATAAAAAAAAAATCATCTTATCTGCAGGTCAACAGGGTCTATGTGTTGCAGTGGATGGGCACAGCAAGGCGATGAGTGTTTAACGCGTAAGTGTCATTTTTCTCAATGTTAGGTCACTTGCTGAGTGTCACTTTACTTGATGTATATCTTGATTTTGTTCTTGTGCTCTCAGCTCTCTGTGAAGGTAACTTCACGTGTAATGAAAACGAGGTTTGTGTCCGACCAAACGAATGTCGCTGCCGTCATGGATATTTCGGGGCAAGTTGTGACACAAGTAAGTTTATTTTATTTATTTATTTATTTTCCAGAGTAAAGTTTATAATCCATCATGTCATCACATTTTGTTCTTTTGGCTTACACTGGGTTGTTGTAAACCAACATTTGGTCACATATAATAAAAAAGTCATTTAAATTTAATTACAAATTTAAACACAACATTAGGTTTGTTCATTTGACCCAACCTTGCTTATGACAACCCAGGGTTTTTAGAGTGTATCAGTTAATGTACTTTTACAAACTGATAAAAAGAATTATGTCATGTACTGTATACGCATTGCCTGTTATTTGTTATTTGCCTGATTAAGGTATACAAATATATATATTTTTTTTTCTGCAAAGGTATATTTAAGTTTTTATATAATGTTTACAAATCATAAATTAGTTTTTTTCATATTAAATCGAGAGGCCTGTTATAAAAACAGTCAAATGCTTCAATATATCTCACTTTAAATGAAAGACAACTTATCAAAATTGACAAAAAAATGTTATTACTAAAGTATCAGGGTTGGGCGATGTCGACCAATTTGGCATCGTACGATGTCTTATGTGAAACATCGCGATGGACGATGGCATCATCATCATAGGTGGCGGTAAATTGATTATTTATGAATAATTAATTAACTAATTCATAACTAATTAATTATTTATAGCCTACTGTTTCAACTACCTGGTCTGCATGGTCTTTGTTTTACCCATAAGTAATCAAATCATAAATAAATAAAGGTAAGTTACACACAAATTACCACCTGTCAATCACTTTTTCTACAGGACTCTGGCATGAATAGGCAGAGTGATCTGTGTTGTTATAATGGCGTCGACAAACTTGGTTGGTAAAAAAGGTGCACAACCAACAGGACCCAGTCAACAGTATCTGAGTTTTACGCTAAAATTACTAATTACAAGTGTCAAAGTGAAAGATTGAAGCAGTGTACTGATGCTGTGACACGTTACCTGATAGATTCAAAAGACAGAAGAGTCGTTAGACAAAGACAAGTTTAATCAAATATTACATTTAACAACTATAGTGAGACGCGATCCAGCGGTACATCCTTGATAAACTGAACGCCAGTGTGGACGTTGATCGTTTTCGTTCTAAAATGCCATTTTAAAACTAAGATGTATTAGTGTAAACGGTGAAAATATATTTGTAACTAACAGATCTATATAGTTACAATAATAAGAGTAAGAAAATTAAGTTATATAGTAGTGAAAAAGATCTGAATGTCTAAAATTGTCACAGTCACCAGTGATCTAGCCCATGCAGATTGCTGGAGAACTCCAAATCTGCCAGCAAAAGAACTACAAGATCCAGTCATGCACCACTCACACACCTGGCCTAGATCCTGTCTGATTGCAAACACTCACAGCTGAAGCTGCTCTAAGACTGATTACAAGGACTATAAAGACGATGTAATCTAAAACCTGTGCATGTTTTTTTTTTCTCTCCCCCAGAGTGTCCGCCTCAGTTCTGGGGTCCAGACTGTAAAGGCATGTGCACGTGTCACCCTAACGGTAAATGTGATGATGTGACCGGAAAGTGCACATGCTACCCAAACCGATGGGGCGAGAACTGCGAGCATCCCTGCAACTGCCAAAGAGGAAAGTGTGACCAGGAAACGGGCAAATGCACCTGCCATGTGGGTTTCTGGGGGCCGCAGTGCAACAACAACTGCTACTGCAGCATCAACTCAGTGTGTGACCAGAACACAGGCCGCTGCATCTGTAATCCCGGCTGGTTCGGGAGAAACTGTGGCGCTCAGTGTACGTGCAATAACTCACCCTGTGAGCAGTTCACAGGCCGCTGCCAGTGCCGAGAGAAGCTTTGGGGTCAACGCTGCGAGCGGCAGTGCCAGTGTGGGCATGGGAAGTGTAACCAGGCGGACGGATCATGCACCTGTAAACCCGGATACAGGGGGAAGCTGTGCCGTGAACCATGTCCAGCTGGACTGTATGGACAGAACTGCAGGAACAAGTGAGGAAACATTTTATACAAATATATCTATTTTTCTATACACCTTTTATATGCTTTATGGAATACTGCATAAAAAATGCTTAATGAAAACACCAAGATGCCCATATATTTTGAAAATGCACATTAAAAAATGTATGCACACAACTGAGTAGGATAAACTCTTTGGGCTCTATTTTAACGATCTAGGTGCAAAGTTTAAAGCGCATGGCGCAAAAGCATTAATGGCGTGTCCGAATCCACTTTTGCTATTTTAAGGATGGAAAAATACAGTTTGCACTGCGGCGCATGGTCTAACAGAGTTGAGCTTATTCTCTTAATGAAATATGGGTGTGTTTTGAGCATAATGTGCATTAAACCAATCAGAGTCTCATCTCACATTCCCTTTAAGAGTCAGTTGTGTCACGCCATGGCGCATTTGCTATTTGCATGGCGGACTTTGTAAGTAAAAAAACTGAACGCTTCACTAGCGAGAAAAGCGAGGATAAAGAATGAGCCTCCTCCACTTGACCTCTTTACTTTCTCTTTACTTTACTTTTACTCTTTACTTTACTACTTTACTTTCGTGGAGTAAGGAAACAGTGGAAACTCACTCCACTGAAGACTTCCATTAGCCTCCATATTTAATTTTGTTTGTTAAGCGCAAAGATTGGTTTCAAAACTGTTTCTAAATTCAGTTTAAATTTCCAGCAAACGAATAAATAAACAATAATAATGAAGTATGGTCAAAAAAACAACTATAAATATGCATTTTATAAATAATACTCATAATAATAATAACATTTTACAAATGCAAAATGTCATGAATAAACTGAAAAAAGCTCCCAGAGGTGAAGAAATCATGTTGGCAGTGGTTTTTATATTTTTATGTAGAAAATAATAATTTTTGTAACATTTTAATCCTGTAATTGTTTTCATATATAAAGATATTTGTGTATTGCTGTACATCCTGTGTGTATTAAGCAATGTATAAGCTTACGGACCTGGATAGGTGCATAACCAACGCGCTCTGCGTTGGACTTTAGACCTGATTTTACTTGGTCAATGGTGCAGCCTATTTCAGTTCTTCAAAATAACAACGCGCCAACTTGCACCTTAACACACCTCCTTTTTAGGACCAGCACACCCATGAGTCCCCAAAGTGGGGCAAATGGATTTGCTATTTAAGCAAAACGTGGTGCAAAACATGACAATTAGGGTTGCGCTGGTCTGAAAATAGCAACAAATCATGCCAAACACGTCTTGCGCCTTATTGCACCGGGTGTTTGATAGGGCTCTTTATCCCATTAAAAAAATTGCATAAAATACAATGGAAACACATTTACTGAATAAAATCCATACGCATCAGAAAATAAGTCATGTGATTTTGTTTTAAGAGATTATGTGATGATAAAAATGGGCCTAATGGGATGTCATTAATGGACAAAACATCAGAGCGACCACATTTCAAAACATCTGAATTGTTGTTTTGGTCTTTCTAAAATCCCTCAGCCAACGTCTGTCATCAAATTGGTTCAGTATTATTCCCTCCAGAACTGTGTTGGGCGTCTGCGCTCCCAAAAAATGTCTCATACCTCCAAAAGGCTCACAGTGGCTTCTCCTACTGTAGAAAATTCCTTTTTTTTATTTGGCATCAGTTTATTAGGAGGACACGATTTTGTTTTCTTTGTTTTTATTCACAAATGTTTTATGTGGTATACCAGTTGTGCGCATAAAATAATTAACATCCTTGGATAGAAACAGTCGTAATCTGAGAATTTAACTGAAAACAAACAGGAAGTGCATTTTCAGATTACAAGGGCACACTATTTTTTTTTCTCTTAATGACACATACAGATGAATTGTTCACCACAAAACTAGCAATGTGAGCTTACAAAATTATATGGTTAGTTTTGATTTCATTTGTACTTTAAAGATATGAATTGCATTTTAAAATACATTAAAAGAAAAAATAAAGAAGCATTGCATCACAAGAATAAACTACATTTCTATACACTGCGTATTATATTATTACTCTTTTCAAATTTCAATTGATTTTTTTGATCACAAGTGCATTTGCAGAGCTTTAAATTCAAATTGTTTTATAGCTGTACCTTGCCCTCTTCGTTTTTGGCTGACTGTACGTGCTCCTTCTTCCCTTGTTTCAGATGTGGTCACTGTAAAGGCCAGCAGCCCTGTAAGGTGACAGAGGGTCACTGTGAGACCTGTGAAAGTGGCTGGAACGGGACCAAATGTGATCAAATCTGTGCAGGGGGTTACTTTGGAGAGAACTGTAAAGATCAGTGTCCCCCATGCAAAGATGGTCACTTCTGCAACCGCATCGATGGAAAATGCTCACACTGCAACCCCGGCTGGATTGGAGACCGGTACGCTATTACTATAGATAAAATTACTGTTCAGTTCAGTAAAATAAATAAATAAATTTGAAATAAAAATAAATGAAATAAAATAAAATATTAAATAAAATAAAAAAAGAATAATAAAATAAAATAAATAAAATACAAAATTAAATATAAAATTAAATTAATTAAAATAACAAATAAAAAAAAAATAATAATATTAAATGAAATAAAAAAAATAATAAAATAAAATAAATAAAATATAAAATAAAATAAAAATAAAATAAAATAAAAATAAATACAAATTTGTATGCATTTTAAATGTATTAGAAAACTGAGGAAGGATACTAAGAAGGAACTGTCCCTGCTGTCAGTGCTATTTATTTATGCACAAAATGTTTAACGTGTGTTAATTTATTACCAGATTACAAAATTTGTAATATTATGAAAAAATAATAATTATTTTGCACAATATGGCATTTCAATACCCAGATTTTGAAAATGCTACTAGTAAAGGAATTATGAAAGAGTAAAAAAGTGGATTGAATGTAAACAAGCAATTTATACATTAATATGCTACTATCAAATTTTTTGTGTAATCATGTAATTTTTTTCTAAGTAAGTAAACTTTATTGTCCTTGACAAGATAATTTGTTATGGGCATCACCATATTGCTGCAGACATATATAAACACACCTGATTAAGGACACAATCCTCTTGCTAGAGGATTAAAATATTCATCATGTCCAATAATTTTCCATCCTGTTTTTAAGAGGTGCATCAGCTTAGATTTACACTGTACAGATAGGCTGCCAAACCACACTGTGATACCATACCTGACAACGTTTTCAAGAACAGCTTTATAAAACAACATCATAAGCTTCTTGTTATCTCCAAAGAGATGTAACCTCCATAAAAAATTCAATCTCTGGTGTAAACGAGAGCAAAACCATTCTATGTGTTTTCCATGTGAAAGAACTGTCAATGTAAGGCTGCATTTACACTGCATGGTTCAAGTGACTCAATTCTGATTTTTTTCTTTTTCCCATGTGGCACAGATCGGATATGACCCATGTACATGTAAGCAGGAAAAAAATCACATGAATTCCCGATTTACTCAAATCAGATTCAGACCTTGTTCATACTGTATGTGGAAATTTATCCGATATGAATCGGATCTGTGCCCTCGTGTCTGCAGTGCAAGCAGGTAGATCGAATTCTCACCTGTCAATGCAAGTCGCTCGTCATTAAAAACCATATTGAATGACGTCAACTCTGATGCTTTCATTTCGGAACAGACTTCAGCAGAGTCCCAAACCCTAAATCTCATACACGAGGACTAAAAAAAGCTTATATTGTCATATAGCACAAGTATTTAAGCATGTTTAACGAGAGAGAGAGAGAGATCAACATCCGCCACGTAACCAATATAAACTAATATAAAACTGTGGCATAGTTGACATGACATTAAGATGCCAACTGGTTTAAAAATGCCTAGATTAAAAGAAGATGGCCAAATGAGAACTTTTCTGCCATAAACTATAGTAAAACAACTTGTGAAAAAAATAAATAAAAATGAAACCCTGTGAACACATTAAAAACAGAAATGGAGAAAAGAGCGCTCTTATTATTAGCTGTCAGTCAGCACCCGCTCTTTTTTTCCTGGTTATTGCGCCTTTGCCGTGTGCTGTGTAAATACCATAGACTGTAAAATATATGGACGTAGTATCCGTGACGTCACCCATAGGTTTATGAAGAACCCAAAAGAAGCCACCAGAAGGCGTGGCCGACCGTCGCCATTTTGTTCGCTCGTCATCGCACCAACCCCGGGCATACCATACAAGGGCAAAGAGGCGGAGCGTGAGCGGAGCTACAGAGGCATGCTGCTTAGACGGTCACGGGCTTTCCTATGGGAGAAACGCTTAATACTTCATCACCTGCGACTCGTTTGTGTTCTGACCACATGTGCTTGGTTGTACACTTTATCAATAAAGTGTTTAGACTTTTAAAAACACTGTTTCATAAGCAATGCATTACACATTGAGCCACTAAGCATTGTTCTTATGACGTTTTTCAACAGGAGGAAAGTGCGAATTACTTCCAAACACCTCAGATATAGTCTGTGTTAGTAAATGCAAGGCTAATTATGAAGTCCAGGCTTAACACTGTATGACAACGCTTCAGATGACTGTTCTAGAGCCTACAGCTAATCAATCTGTCAGATTCTGGAGTGCATTACAGCTCTAAAGAACATTATAAATGATAAATGATCTTAAATAAAACAAATACATTCATAGAGATGGTATATAATTTCACTCACCTGGCAAATAGAGGCCACGTGAATGGCTTGTGAGCACAATTAAGTGCACACAGCATGCCATATCATCTGATAATTGTAAGAAATAATTCCAAAAGGCAACTGACTGTGTAAAGCCACATAAAACATTGCAAAAATACGATGAATTTGCCGAGATCAGCGGCTAATCAGCCGTAATCAGCTGAGGTGAAGTGACGGCGACCAGCGAGACCTAGCTGTCACTCAAGTGGCCACGCCCTTAATTATGCAGAATGAATATAACCTAATATAAAGGAAATGGATGAGTTATAAAAAAATTCACCCCCCTCACAGTTGTCACGAAGGGTAATATTAGCTATATGAATCAAAATCGTTCTTTGTACAAGGCTGTAAACACCTTTTTTTCTGCTGTAAAGTTGGCCATTCTCACAGTGGGCTCAATAGAAATTTGCTCTATTATGGAGCCAGGACTAGCGGAATTTCGATGAATTGCAGTTTTAGTTACTTCCGTATTGGCTTCCCGAGGGAGAGCGGGAGGTTGCCGCTTGGTAAATACAGACAATTGGATACGAGTCACTTTTAAAAAATGTAAGCAGGTCAGCAAAAAAATCTGACACAGTCACAAAATCGGAATTGACCATCAAGCTCTGCAGTGTAAATGCAGCCTCAGAGACTGGTCTGATAAAAAACAGCCTGAAATAGGTTTTGAATTGTTTCTCAGTGTGTTTTTATAAGCTCATCCTCTTTTATGTTTGCGTTCAGCTGCGAGGTTCGCTGTCCTAACGGCACGTATGGGGAAAACTGTGAGAAAGACTGCAGCCATTGCTTTAACGGAGACTGTCATTTCGCCACAGGAGAGTGTCTGTGCGACCCAGGATTCTACGGGACATAGTAAGTCACATCTCTGAGTCACGCACATATTTAGGTCATCTTGATATCTGAGCCTGTTTTCATTAACCAGTGAATCACAAAAACAACAGAGAGTCATCCCTAATGGTTTAAAGATGAGCCTTAAACTGCAGTGTGCAAAATAAGACAAAAGCACACACTCAAATGCACACTCGTTCTCTTTTACAGGGTTTCCGCGGGGTCTTAAAAAGTCTAAAATTTTAAAATCGAAATTTAAGGCCTTAAAAAGTCTTACATTCGCTGTTCTAGATCTTAAATATTTTTGCACAGGTCTTATTTTTCCGATGTCCATGTAACGCTACATCTAATGCTCATTTAAATTCTTTTTTGTTGTTGTTGCTTGGTTTTTGTGGTGTTGTAGTTCTTCATTTCACTAGTCCAATTGTAATTTGCCGTATTACAACTACAAATGAGACCAACATGCAATAGCCAATCAGCTTTCTGTTATTGAACTCAATGCACGCAGCGAATGTGACGTCATCACTGTTTGCGGACGTTCGCTTTGGGTGTGCGCGACATGATTTCGGCTGGTGGAGCTCACGTAATGTTTTGAGACTCGAGTGAACAGTTCACGCGGTGCTGCATTTGATTTGAGTTGAGTTGAATATGGAACACTTGGAAAAGATTTTGTCTGAAACAGGTATGACTGTACACACATCTTCTTTATGATCCGTCCATGCGTGATCATAGATATAACCAAATGACCAATAATTCTTGGCTAGGAATTGCAACAGCCGTGGGAAAGGAGGAAAGGTTTTGTAAAAGTTTGGAAAAACCTGAGGGATAAGTTTGTTAAAACAAAAAAAGAGGCCATGCTAAAGTGGAGACCCAGGTGGTTTTAATATTACAGAATATGTTTTTCCACCATTCATAGGTTTTACACTGATGTATATATTACAATTTTGAATTTAAAACAATTTACAAACTAAAATTAAGTAACAAATGATGTCTTTGATACAGTTGACGTCAGAATTATTCGCCCCCCTTTGATTTTTTTTTCTTTTTTAAATATTTCCCAAATGATGTTTAACAGAGCAAGGAAATTTTCACAATATGTCTGATAATATTTTTTCTTCTGGAGAAAGTCTTATTTCTCTTCTTATTCTTATTTTTTATTTAGGCTAGAATAAAAGCAGTTTTAAATTTTTTAAATCACCATTTTAAGGTCAATATTATTAGCCACCTTAAGCAATATTTTTTTTTGATAGTCTACAGAACAAACCATCGTTATACAATAACTTGCCTAATTACCATAACCTGCCTAGTTAACCTAATTAACCCAGTTAAGCCTTTAAATGTCACTTTAAGCTGTATAGAAGTGTCTTGAAAAATATCTAGTCAAATATTATTTACTGTCATCATGGCAAAGATAAAATAAATCAGTTATTAGAAATGAGTTATTAAAACTATTATGTTTAGAAATGTGCTGTAAAAATCTTCTCTCTGTTAAACAGAAATTGGGGGGAAAAATAAACAGGGGGGCTAATAATTCAGACTGTAACTGGAAAGGAATATATGAACCTATCAGTTTACAATATATTGATGCCCTTTTTCTAGGCTTTATTGGTGATCATGGTCACGTACGTTGGATCATTATTGCCTTTTTAGCTTTTAAGTAGAGGACAGAAACTAGCCAGACAGTAATGTGTGAATTGTTGAGTGGGCAAAATAAAATAAAAAAACGTCAGTATTTTTAGTAAGTGTACTTCTTTTTTGTTTTTATTCTTGCCATAATAAAAAAAAATATAATTGTAGAGCAACCCAAGTTCTGTTGCCATTAATATTTAACTGTCTGAGATATGAACTAAAGCAAGTGATGCATCATTTAGATTTGAAAAATGTTAGATTTAAAAAATCTTGAATGGTTATAAAAATCTTTATAATAAATTATAAAAATAATAAAAAACAATTATCTTGAATGATATTAATGATATGACCTAGTTCCAGAAACTTTCTACTTCTCTGTTTATCCGTCAGATTTTACTTTCTGTTTCTTTTGACCGCCCCCTGTCATTTAAAAAAAATCTCAATGGCGAACGCATCAAGTATAAAAGCCTCGTCCGTTTCGTGAGGTGCGCGATGTGGCGCCAGGCGAAAGTATAAATCAGCATTAAGATGTTTGATTGTTTTTTCTGTAGTTCAATGGTGCTTCTAACCTTTAGTCTTTAGTACTGTTCAATTTGAATACATTTATTTTACCACTAATTTTGTGATTTTGTATTTTCTCTTCATGTTTATGCGTGTTTTCCATATTGTGATATAGGTCTTAAATTTAATACTTAATAGTAGGGGTGTGAACCTACACTGGTCTCACGGTTCGGTTCGATTACGATTATCATGTCATCGATTCGGTTCAATTCGATATCACGGTGCATCACGGTGCATTGACGATGCTTTCCATACATAATTAGATTTTTTTCTTTACAACACAAGAAAAAAAATTATATTAATCTATAAATATGTTTATTTTTATATATTACTTGTAAAATAATTTTGTCCTTTAATACAAGCAGTCAGATATATGAACTGTACCTTTAATTTTACTTGCTTTTTAAAAAAAAAAAAACACTCTTTGTGAATGTTTTAGACAAAACTCTAATACATGCACATAAGACAGCACGAGCATTCATAACAAATAAACTCATGTAAATATTATCTAGCTTGCTTTTTGAGCGCTGGCAAGTTCTTACACCCCTATGATTGGTCATTGTCTTCACCCGCTCAACAGAAAGGGCTGCGCTTGGCTTTAGAAACGAAAGCGCTTTTCACCCATGAGTGACGCGGAAAAAACAGCCGCAGGTCAGTCTATATGCGCATAATACGCGGTTATCAGGTCATCCGTAATAGAATAGATACAATACAATAAACTCGCACCACAGGCACGCTTGTGTCTGGATCCACAATTATTTAACAGCCGAGGAGAGGAAACTTTACCTCACGAACATGCCAACGGGTCAAATGCCTTAAGTGTGTGTGTGTGTGGGAGAAAGAGAGAGCGAGAGAGAGAGAGAGAGAGCAGAAATGGAGATTTACATCATTTCTCCCTAGTGAAATAGCGGCTCGTGCTTTACCATTCCTCAGTGTCAGTGAAAGACTGTGTCCAGCAAACTCACACGTGCACAATTATCTGCTTTTTAAGTAGTAGGAGTGTTTTATTTACTCGCCTCCTTCGCCATAATATTATACCGCGACATCGCGCATAGGGGATAAATGACGTCAGTGCGTAATAACCGGTTATGATCTATTACTAAACCGATATCGAATTGTCCCCATCTGCATCGCGGTGCACCGAAGAAACAATTAATTTTGACACCCCTACTTAATAGTCTTAATAAGGTCTTAAAAAGTTTAAAATTTGACATTATGATATCTGCAGAAACCCTGATTTAGAGAAAGTCTTCATGATACTCAGTGGAAACTAATTCCACATTAAAGGGGACCTATTATGCCTGTTTTTACAAGATGTAAAATAAGTCTCTGATGATTCTAGAGGTTGTGTGTTTCAAAATACTCCATAAATTGTTTTATAACTCTTTGAAACGGCTCCTTTTATGCTGTGTTCACACCAGATGCGGCACACGCTATTTGCACGTAATAGACGCGTGAACATTTTGAGTTTACTCACTTCATTCACGTGTCAATTTCACTTCATAATAGACTCGGATTTGAGTCATGGGCAGAGCTTCTGTCTGCCCAGTGACTCTGGCTAACATGGATTTTATTGAGAGAGTAGCTGTGCTTTATGTGCTTTAGAAATGCTGAAAAACTTCGTAGATTTATTCGGCGTCGTGTCTTGAGTACACTAGATCATTTCAGAGGTGCACCCAGCTCTGTGAGCTCATAAACTCCTCCAGAAACTATACCTGGACGATGGAGGCTTTCAGCGGTGCTTCAGACTGAGCCCAGCCCAGTTTGATGAGCTGTTGTCCGGTGTCGGCAAGAGGATTTCCCCTCGGGACACCAACAACAGGGGCTACGTCATAATCACGCCCCTATAGGAGAAAGCTCTTGATTGGTTAACGCTTCAATGTTGCTTTATATTCAAATGAGATTGTACTCCCAGCCCTCTTTTCAAAAGAAGGCAGAGCTACAAATGCCTGTGTGTCAGCATAGTGGCAAATTTAAAAACAAGACTAACATCCTGCTAATGAATTAGATTGTCACTAATGGGCAGGGCTTTCCCACTCTGATGACGCATACAAAGAGAGATTGTCAATCAAAGTGTTTTTGCCGACTGTTTTTATCAAGTGTGATTATAAAAAAAATGAACTAATACATTTTTACTATTAGAAGATGGTTATATTTACACACTGTTCAGTTGTAAGAAGATTAAATTCTAAATGCAGTGTTATTTGATTATATTTTTCAGTTTATGCAACTGAAAACTATTGTTAGGTACAAGAAAAACCTGAAAAGCATTGTTTATTTTACTATTAACTTTTTTGGTTACACTTTATTTTGATGGTCCGTTTGTTGAATTTAAGCTACATTGCAACTAATTCTCATTAGATTAAAAGTAGACTGTTAGGTTGGGGTTAGTGTTAGTGTAAGTTGACATGTAGGCTACTTGCAAAGTTTCTTATAGTCAGTTAAATGTCTGTTGAAGGAGCAGTATCAGCAGATATTAAGCAGACAGTCTACTAATATTCAATTGGACCGTCAAAATACAGGGAGTGCAGAATTATTAGGCAAGTTGTATTTTTGAGGATTAATTTTATTATTGAACAACAACCATGTTCTCAATGAACCCAAAAAACTCCTTAATATCAAAGCTGAATATTTTTACAAGTAGTTTTTAGTTTGTTTTTAGTTTTAGCTATTTCAGGAGGATATCTGTGTGTGCAGGTGACTATTACTGTGCAGAATTATTAAGCAACTTAACAAAAAACTAATATATACTTATTTCAATTATTTATTTTCACCAGTGAAACCAATGTAACATCTCAACATTCACAAATATACATTTCTGACATTCAAAAACAAAACAAAAACAAATCAGTGACCAATATAGCCACCTTTCTTTCGAAGGACACTCAAAAGCCTGCCATCCATGGATTCTGTCTGTGTTTTGATCTGTTCACCATCAACATTGCGTGCAGCAGCAACCACAGCCTCCCAGAACTGTTCAGAGAGGTGTACTGCTTTCCCTCCTTGTAAATCTCACATTTGATGATGGACCACAGGTTCTCTATGGGGTTCAGATCAGGTGAACAAGGACGCCATGTCATTAGTTTTTCTTCTTTTAGACCCTTTCTTGCCAGCCACGCTGTGGAGTACTTGGACGCGTGTGATGGAGAATTGTCCTGCATGAAAATCATGTTTTTCTTGAAGGATGCAGACTTCTTCCTGTACCACTGCTTGAAGGTGTCTTCCAGAAACTGGCAGTAGGACTGGGAGTTGAGCTTGACTCCATCCACAACCCGAAAAGGCCCCACAAGCTCATCTTTGATGATACCAGCCCAAACCAGTACTCCACCTCCACCTTGCTGGTGTCTGAGTCGGACTGGAGCTCTCTGCGCTTTACCGATCCAGCCACGGGCCCATCAAGACTCACTCTCATTTCATCAGTCCATAAAACCTTAGAAAAATCAGTCTTGAGATATTTCTTGGCCCAGTCTTGACGTTTCAGCTTGTGTCTTGTTCAGTGGTGGTCGTTTTTCAGCCTTTCTTACCTTGGCCATGTCTCTGAGTATTGCACACCTTGTGCTTTTGGGCACTCCAGTGATGTTGCAGCTCTGAAATATGGCAAAACTGGGGGCAAGTGGCATCTTGGCAGCTGCATGCTTGACTTTTCTCAGTTCATGGTTCAGTTCTCAGTTTATTTTGCGCCTTGGTTTTTCCACACGCTTCTTGCAACCCTGTTGACTATTTTGAATGAAACGCTTGATTGTTCAATGATCACGCTTCAGAAGCTTGGCAATTTTAAGAGTGCTGCATCCCTCTGCAAGATATCTCACTATTTTTGACTTTTCGGAGCCTGTCAAGTCCTTCTTTTGACCCATTTTGCCAAAGGAAAGGAAGTTGGCTAATAATTATGCACACCTGATATAGGGTGTTTATGTCATTAGACCACACCTCTTCTCATTACAGAGATGCATATCACCTAATATGCTTAATTGGTAGTAGACTTTCGAGCCTATACAGCTTGGAGTAAGACAACCGCATATAGAGGATGATGCGGTCAAAAGACTCATTTGCCTAATAATTCTGCCTGCCTGTAAAGTGTTACCTCTTTTTTTTATTACCTATTTGATAGATTTTTTTCTTTTATTTTTATTTGACAGTACTTTTTACCAAACATATATACCGAACCATACTGAAACTGTGACCTAAAACCAAAATCCTGTCCGTATTGTCGCACCCTTAATACTGTATATACAGTAGTGTCCTATTTATACACAAGATACTGCATAGTGTCCTACAGAATATATAGAGTATATAGTGTCCTTTTCAAAAGGTGACGTGTATATATAGTATATTTTTAATGAAGTGAATATTTGTGGGGCAGCACGGTGGCTCAGTGGTTAGCACTGTTGCCCTGGCTGGGTCAGGTGGCATTTCTGTGTGGAGTTTGCATGTTCTCCCTGTGTTGGCGTGGGCTTCCTCTGGGTGCTCCGGTTTTCCCCACAGTCCAAAGACATGTGCTGTAGGTGAATTGGGTAAGCTAAATTGTCCATAGTGTGTGTCTTGGTCCTCCAGATTGGGGGTTGAGCAATGGGCCTCATAAAAACTAGATGTTACGAAACACCAATATGGTGCGGCTAAATATCAACTTCAATATAAATGGCCCTGGGAGTAAGTAAGTATAAGTGTGTGTGTGAATTAGAGAGTGTATAGGTGTTCCTCAGTACTGGGTTGTGGCTGGAAGGGTATCCACTGCATCCGGTTCATTTCGCTGTGGCAACCTCTAATAAATCAGTTCCTAGTCGAAGGGAAATGAATGAACATTTGTATTACTTCAATTGTAATACGGTTCTCAGAAAGCTTTTTTATCAATGTTGAAAATGTTTTAACATACTGTGTTACATACTGTGGTAACATACTGTGTTTAAAAATTACTTTCATTTCATCTAGTTTAACTTAAAGAACAAGGGTTTGTTCTTCGTATGTGGATTACTCATTTAGCTGGATTTGGTTATTGACGATTAGACACGATGCCGGACAGTTTTGTTCTTCAAAACTCATCCGAGAGTTGTTGTCATAACAGGTCTGCTAGCTCAAACCTAATATTTCTTACCATTAACTAGTGCCTATTACCTGCCTGTTATTAAGATATTGGCTGATTATTGGTACTTATGACGTACATATTCTGCATGATCTTATTCTACATCCATAATCCTACCCAATACCTACTGCCTTAATAACTTTTTAATAAAGTTAATTTTTGTATAGCTTAAAATTCTCAGAAAGCATTTTTATCAATGTTGAAAATATTTTGTGGTAAAATATGTAATATACTGTGTTTAAAAATTATTTTCATTTCATCTAGTTTAACTTAAATTAAGAACAAGGGTTTGTTCTTCGTATGTGGATTACTCATTTAGCTGGATTTGGTTATTGACGATTAGACACGATGCAGGACAGTTTTGTTCTTCAAAACTCATTAGAGAGTTGTTGTCATTGCAACAGATCTGGAAGCTCAAACCTGCTCCGGAGCAGGCTTATTTCATATAAACAGGTTTAGATTGTGTCAATTCAAGCAAAGGTAATACTGAAAGTATGTGCTCCATCAGCTCGATAACCTTAATATTATTTTGTAGTGTGTGCTGTATCGCTGTTTTCATATCTTGCAGTGTGCGCATGTTTAAGATTTGAGGTAATAGCATTGCCATGATGGTCAAAGAAATCGAAACATTCTTTCCACACCAACGCAATTTAATAGGGCACTATAAAGGCTAAAGAACTTAATTCTTATATTTGCTTAATTTTTGCAGCCTAGGGCTATACTTCTCACCATGTATTGTATCTTTTCTTAAACACAATATAGTGTAAAGCATGTTTATTACTAAGAAAACTAAACAGCTAAACTAATACAGTACACATACAGTACCGTCCTATCTAGTATTGTAAAAAGGCAAAGCTGAAAATCTATGGGTAAAGCGCCACCCAGCAGCCAAAAGCTGCTGGCACACGCAGGTACCTCCGCATTGGCGTTAACAATGAAGGTCAGAGGGAACATTTTGAAGTGGTGACATCTGTACCACGGCTGATATTTTCTTACAATAGTAACCTGTAGCTTACATACTGTATTAATTTGGGGAAAATAGCAAAATAGTAATATGGTAATAGTGATATATAAAATAAAAAAATAAAAGTAAAAAAATTATGTATGTAATTTACAAAATCACGGGGGTGGTCCTCCCAAAGGGGTTCAAAGACAACAGTAATTAGTGACTGTGTAGGCCTATAGATACCAATCTGCCAAAATCATCTCAGATCGTTTAAGCAAGGTAAGAAGAACGGACCCCAGATTACTTAATATATTATAGTGTTGTCACGATACTGGAATTCGATACCAATCAGTACAGAAATTTTAATAACGTTCATTTCCCACAAACATTTGAGCACAATCTTAAAGCCGCGAAGATCAGATGGTCTGTTTATAAGCTGACATACGAGCAATCCGCTGATGAATCTGATCTTTACAGCTTTAAAACACTCCAGTGTCCCTGTATCTGTAGTTACACTCAGTAAACATCGGTGAGTTTGGTGAACTGATGACCTTCACAGCCAATCACAGTCATTTCTGTTGAGCACGTGAACACGATGGCAAATCAGCGCTGTTTAAGAACGTGCTCAAATGGACGTTTTTTAAAATTTCAGTACTGATTGGTATCGAATTCCAGTATCATGACAACACTAATATATAATCAACATGTGAAAGCAAAACTTGAAGAAGCATTTCCTGGCATCATGGTGCAAATTAATTGTACAGCCAATCAAAGGCCCTCTTTCCATTGGCAAGGGGCTTCAGCCCTTCCTAGGCTTTACAGTATGCTAATCCAGCCCTAACTACATAATGCTCATATTGACTCTTTCTTACGATTTGTTTTTGCATTTCTCTTCATTTCAGCTGCAACCTGACCTGCCAGTTGGGCCATTTCGGAGTGAACTGTGCCCAGGACTGTCCATGTCATGACAAAAACTGCAACCCAGTATCCGGAGCCTGCAACTTATGTAAGAAACCCTTCCTTCTTCTCTTTTTTAAAGAAAAGCAAATGTCACTTCTCTGGCTTTGTTATGTCATTTGCTATGGAGACACAGAAGAGCTCCTGAAGTGTTGAGATGTACTCGCGGGGTTCAACATCACTCATATTTTCCATTGCGTTAAAGGGAGGAGAACAGCTGCCCGGTTGAGGCAGAGGTCAATATGAGATTCAACCTTTTAATTCACTATGGATTTGCGAGCATGTCATTGGAACAAGAAGTGAAATCCAGCATGACAATATATCAGGATCATTACACAAATTGGCTGCATCCTTAAAAAAAAAAAAAAAAAATTCTCCTACTACATTTTAATTTACTACACGACTGTTAGAAAAGTATGTTCTATATAGTATGAATGCCAGTAGTATAAATGGAATTCGGACATACAACACTACCTGATACAAGTCTTGTCGCCTATCCAAGTTTTAGGAACAACAAACAATAACTTGACTTCTAGTTGATCATTTGGTGTCAGAAAAGGCTTATTTGAAAGGCAAAGGCCTCTAGATTACGCTTATTTTACCAAAATAAAATATGATCATGCCTTGATTTTTGGTAAATGAATGTGCTGTTTTCTAAAACATTACAGGGCTGTAACCACCATAGACAATTCTGAATAATTAGAAAATGGCCAAACTGTCCCTCCCAAATATTTGAGATTCCTGCACTGTGTTGCTTCACTTCAATATACAATGCCCATCATTGTCAAAATGACTGCCAATCAAATTAAAGTATGCGGCGTTAATGGTTTACAGATCGCAAGTTCCAGCGCAAAAAATCAGTTAACCCCCAAGGGTCGAAGCCCGCGTATACGCGTTTTGACGTGTTTTCACATGAAAACGCCGAAAAAAACTTAAATGACACTTTCAGTTTTGATTGTACAGATGTGAGCAATACATCAATCGAATCTGTTAGGGGTGTAGTTTTTTTTTGTGTACACTCACAATAACAACAAAAGTGTGTGCTTTTGCAAAATAAGGAAAATAAACAGTGAAGGCACTTTCTCTTTCAGTGAACTGTTTTTACAAACACGTCAGTAATATGCACTGAAACTCTGCGAAGACTAAACACACAGACATGAGACTTATATCTATAGAAAGCTTGAAGTGTCTACTTTTAAATGCAGCGGTGCATGTTGAAAACAAATATTGCTTGATAAAGTAATCAGTATGAAACCAACGCTATGTCTAGTTTCTCTGTCGGAGCTCATTATTTTTAATGCGACCACGCCCACGAGGCTTTGTTATTACAATAGTCCACGTGAGACTCGCACGACATGTAAACTGAGGTCAGAAAAAACAGCGGAATCTCCACGAATACATGAGACATACACATGACCGACATACCTGCATAAAGCTTGGAGGTTGAACTTTCCAACTCATTTTGAAAGCAAATGTTGTCTCGCTAGGTAATCCATACAATTCTCCCAGCAGAGTGCGCATCACGCCTGAAAGAGAGCAGCTGTTTTATAAGGAATGTACAAATCGCAATGTACAATCAACAGTAATGTCCAGTTATAAAAACTACTACTGGCAGCACGGTGGCTCAGTGGTTAGCATTGTCGCCTCACAGCAAGAAGGTCACTGGTTCGAGTCCTGGCTGGGCCAGTTGGCATTTCTGTGTGGAGTTTGCATGTTCTCCCCATGTTGGCGTGGGTTTTCTCCGGGTGGTCCGGTTTCCCCCACAGTCCAAAGACATGCGCTATAGGTGAACTGAATAAACTAAATTAACCGTAGTGTATGAGTGTGTGTGTGTGTGTGTGTGTGTGAGAGAGAGAGAGAGAGAGAGAGAGAGAGTGTATGGGTGTTTCCCAGTACTGGGTTGCAGCTTGAAGGGCATCCACTGCGTAAAACATATGCTGGACTAGTTGGCAGTTCCTTCTGCTGTGGCGACCCCTGATAAATAAGGAACTAAGCCAAGGGAAAATGAATGAATGAAATTCTACTACTTTTTCCTGCAATTTTGCTGGTTTAATTTGTAAATATCACACATGTAACTGTATTTTGAGACATACATAAAACTGTCAGTGTATGTATTTTAAACAGTTTTTAGCAAAAAAAAACTTTAATATCTTTACTAAATTAGACCTAGAATTTCCTTAACTGTTCTGTTTATGCTTTGTGCAACAAATTGGTCCACTTCAGTGTTCAAGACATGTTTATGGCTTTGTTTCCAGCATTAAAAAAATACCAGCTTAGAGTTTAAGATTTACATGCCTTATTCAGTGTCAAAGCTATTCAATTTCATTTCACAAGACACAGGCAACATTTAAAGGGGTCGTGAACTGAGAAATCAAATCCCCCTTGATCTTCTGACATGAGAGGTCAGTGTAATATAAAACGTCATGTAAGTTTTAAAACTCACAACTTAATTAATATAAATGGCTGAAATGAACATTGTAAATGTGTGATGTGGCTAAACTTAGCTTTGACCTAAGATCTGTTTAGCTCCGCCCAATAACTATTAGCCAATCATACCAGTGAGTGTTTACTTTGATTGACAATCTACCACACCTGTTCAAACAGTGTTTTATGATGACGGGGGTCAAAACAGGACAGACAATAGCTTTCTAAATAACTCCTAAATAGTTTTTTTTATGTGCAAATTTTGAAAAAAATCATAAGTAGACCCTAGAGAACAGTAGAAAATAATAATAATAAGGCCGTTCATGACCTCTTTAAGTTATCGCTTAAAGGGATAGTTCACCCAAAACTGAAAATTCTCATCATTTACGCATACTTCACTTGTTCCAAACCTGTTTGACTTTCTTTTGTTGAACAGAAAATAGGATATTTTCGAAGAAATCTGTAACCATCAACTTCCAAAGTATCCATTTTTCCTATGGAAGCCAATGGCTACGTTATTAAAAGAGCACAAAAATAGCTTCCTAAATGACTTCTAAATAGTTTTTGTGTGCAAATCGTGATAAAAACATTTGTTAAGCTTTCTTTTGTTAAGCAGAAAATAATATATTTTGGAAGAAATTTGTAAACTTTGACATTCATAGTATCTGTTTTTTTTTCTACTATGAAAGCCAGTGGTTAACAGGTTTTCAAAACGGCTCAATAATAGCTTCTAAATGACATCTAAATATGACTATCAAAATTTGCAAATAAAAAACTAAGTAGACCTCAGAGAACAATAGAAAATAATAATACTAAAAAGGCAGTTCATGACCACTTTAAGTTATCACTTAAAGGCAGAGTTCACCCTAAACTGAAAATGTTCATCATTTACACATACTTTACTTGTTCCAAACCTGTTGTTAAACAGCAAATACAATATTTTTGAGGAAATCTGTAACCATTGACTTCCATAGTATCTGTTTTTCCTACTATGGAAGGCAATGGCTACAGGTTTTCATAACAGGACAAAATAGCTTTCTAAATGACTTCTAAATAGTTTGTATGTGGATATTATGATAAAATCGTAAGTAGACCTTATATAGAACAATAGAAAATAATAATAAAAAGGCAGTTGATGACCTCTAAGTTATCACTTAAAGGGATAGTTCAGCCAAAACTGAAAATTCTCATCATTTACCCATACTTCACTTGTTCCAATCTGACTTTCTTTTGTTAAACAGAAAATAAGATTTTTTGAAGGAGAAATCTGTGACCATTGACTTTCGTAGCATCTGTTTTTTTTCCTTTGGAAGGCAATGGCTACATGTTTTTAAAACAGGACAAAAATAGCTTTCTAAATGACCTCTAAATAGTTGCTGTGTGCAAATTTTGATCAAATGATAAGTAGACCTCAGAGAACAGTAGAAAATAACAATAAAAGGCTGTTCCTGACCCATTTAAGTTATCACTTAAGGGGATAGTTCACCCAAAACTGAAAATTCTCATCATTTACACATACTTCACTTGTTCCAAACCTGTTTGACTTTCTTTTGTTGAACAGAAAATAAGATTTTTTGAAGCCAATGGCTACAGGTTTTCTAAACAGGACAGAAATACCTTTCTAAGTTACTCCTAAATAGTTTATATGTGGTCAGTTCGATCAAATCATAAGTAGACCTTAGAGAACACTAGAAAATAATAATAAAACGTCAGTTTGTGACCCCTTTAAGTTACCATTTAAAGGCATAGTTCACCCAAAACTGAAAATTGTTATAATTTACACTTCCCTTGTTCCAAACCTGTTTAACTTTCTTTTGTTGAACAGAAAATAAGATATTTTCTATGAAATCTGTAATCATCGACCTCCATAGTAGGTAAAACAGATACTATGGAAGCCAATAGTAACAGGTTTTCAAAACAGCACAAAAATATCTTTCTTCAAATAAGCTTTCTTCAAAAATTTCTTCTTTTTTCATAAAGGTTTATAACCATTTTCTGTATAAAGTAAACTTTCCATTTAAGTTATCATGGAGTATATGTATAAAGTATATCAAGTGTTATGCTAACTTTAGCATCACTGAATTTAATTCATTTCGCATAAACACAAAAAAATCAACAAGAAACTTACACAGTCAAAAGAAACACACAGTTGCTACTGGTAACATGCCTGTGTAGTCTTCACTATGTAGGTCACAGGCGTAGACAGCAGCAGTTTAACATGGCGGCCTTGATGGTGTTTCCAGAGTGGTGTCTTATTTTTACGGCTGTGTTTTTTGGCTCTTTTCCTGCCCGCTCAGAGTCACTGCTGTTTCACACAGCTGAGAGAAATACTACAGGAAGAGGGAGAAAGAGAGTAATGAGGAAAGGTGTGGGTCAGCAGAGGTTTCACAGGGACCTGAGTGAAAGCAGTAATGATGTCATATTGACCGACCTTTAGTGAGGCCTTCCTCAAATGCAGCTGTGCGTTCGGGACATGTGTGTCTATGGATGTCCTCAATATCTATCAAAACACAGGAACGAGAGAGACATTTGTGAACCTACTGCACAAATTAAAGAGTCATTAGTTCTTATGTATTAAATATGATTAAAGTTGAAGAAATATTACAAATGGAGTAGGTTTAGCTGAAAATAATTGTGTATGTTCAACAAAAATGACGTGAAATCTAATTTCTTATGACATTTTGCATATTGTACATGAATTGGCCAAACATATTATATTCCACTCTCTTTAAAGGTGCTGTATGTAAGGTTTTGACTCTTCTAAAGCATAAAAAATACCATAATATGTTTGCAGATATTTAAGAAACATGCTAAGTGAACATTCTTCTTTATCTGAAAAACAATGCTGAAGTCAGATATTCTGCTTTGAAAATGTGAATTATGTGCTGGAATGTCTGTCTTTGTTTTGGTCATTTGACCCGCCCAATGCCAGTTTAGCCAATTATATTTCAGCACCCCGGGTTGCCTTGCTGGAAAACAGCAAATTTCATTTATTCAGTCATAAAGGCTCTCAAAGTGTGTGTCCGCGACTAAAATGTGACCTCCTGTGGACATTAGCAGACTCCAAAATGAGACGCAGATTCAGAGTTCCACATGAGGTGGTTATTAATTAGCAAATAATATAAATATTACAAACGTAAACATTAGGTGAGCTGGTTACATCGTAACCCTGTGTCCTAACAACATGCTACATGACAAGTTTTGGAGTGATAAACAACAATTTGGCTGTTTGCACCAGAGGAAACACGACAGAAATTTAAATACAGCCATTCAGAAGCACAGAATATGCACTCACTGCACTCCAACAGAATGGTAGGGTTTATAATCTAACTCATATCAAACCTCTTTAACATTATTAAATGTACATGCTGAATGATTGATATGTGTTGGTTTGCACAGTTCTGATTCAATTTCAAACAGTTTATTTTATTGTCAAGATCTGAGGTGAACTATCTGCTGCTGCTTTCAATAGTATGGCAATACATGTCATGTAAAATGGCATTCAAACTCACATTATGAGCATTTAACACTGAATAAAGCACATGAGGTGTACCTGAGGTGATCATTGTGAGTTTATCCTGTTGTTCAGCTGCAAGAAATAGAAGCCGTTTCTAAAATAGAAATTTCAGGTGTTGGTTAGAACAAAAACGGAAAATAGAAAATATGGAAAATATTCCTTTGAATCGCCTTTTATTTAGAACACAATTTAAATCAGCCTTAAATCAGCCTTTAGGCTCGATAGTCTGGCACGCTCCTGTTGATGTCGTCAATCTGGCAACCTGCGCTTGTATGTGTTTTGATCCAGGAGTGCAATACCTAGTTCAACCACTGGGTGTCAAACTTGCACATTGCAACTTTAATTTCTCTAGATCATTTTTATTTTAGTTATGTAATTAGATCATTTTTTAATTTTGGTTTTGTACAACATGCTGTTCTTTTAGACATGTTTGTATTCATTCTTACTTCAGAAGAGTTAAGAAAGCAATACTGAGTGGAATAGCCCTAATCTTTCAATGACAACAACAATAAATTAATACAATTTGTTATTTCAAACAATCGTCATTTTCAGAAGGAAAAAAAGCTCTAAATCACAATATTTGTAATTTGGAAAAAAAAAACGAGGAACTGCACGATATTGGGGAAAAAACAACATTGCAATCTTATTTTTTCGAGCCAAAAGAAAATGAATGAATGAATGAATGAATGAATGAATGAATGAATATATCTGAAGCAGCACTGTTGAAAAAAGTGTGTGGCCACTAATGCACCACCCAATCAATTCCTGTTGAAAAATAAAATAAAAAATCTAATAAATTCTGGGCTCAGTAGGTAGCACTGTCGCCTCACAGCAAGAAGGTCACTTTTTCGAGCCTCGGCTGGGTCAGTTGGCATGTCTGTGTGGAGTTTGCATGTTCCCCCCCTAGTTGGTGTGGGTTTCCTCTAGGGGGCTCTGGTTTCCCCCACAGTCCAAAGACATGCGCTATAGGTGAATTGAATAAACTAAATTGTCCGTAGTGCATGTATGTTAATGATAGTGTATGGGTGTTTCCCAGTGATGGGTTGCAGCTGGAAGGGCATCCGCTGTGTAAAACATATGCAGGGCGGTTCATTCCTCTGTGGTGACCCCTGATTAAAAAAGGGAATAAGCTGAAAAGAAAATGAATGAATAAATGAATAAAGTCTGCTGTAATAAAATTACAAATATAATTTCTAGTCCAAATATCTAAAAATATTCTTCTTCTAAACAAGCAAAAATGTTGTCTTGTTTTCAGAAATAATGCTCAAATAATAATTTAATAATAATAATAATTTTTATTTATATAGAGCTTTTCCAGAGCTCAAGGACACTTTACAAAAAAAAAATGCGATTAAAAAGAGTACAAGCAGATAAACGTAGAGACAGCAATAGATACACAAACATACAGGAAGTCAAATATAACAAACTGGAAATACTAAAACAAGACCTAAAAGATAAATAAACAGAGTGCAGGTGGATCGGATAAAGTGGTCAGTTTGTCAGATCAGAAGTGAAGCATTCAGAAAATAAGTGAGTTTTAAGTAAAGATTTGAATCAAGAGATATTATTAGCAGAACAGAGTGAGCGTGGTAGAGAGTTCCAGAGTTTGAGTGCAATAACACTAAATGATCTTAATGTCCTTCACACAAGCAGAGATTTTATCAATTTGGGTGGATGAAGTAGGTGTACAGGCAGAGTAAAGTTGAATATCGTCAGAAAATTGAGTTATTCCCTAAAACAAGCTAAATAATCTGCCACTGAGATAATCTTGTTTTTACTTTGAAATAAGAATATTTTTCTCAGCCCATTGGCAGATTAGTTTGCTTGTTTTTGAGGAAAAACTATCTTAATTTGAACATTATTTCTGCTTGTTTAGAAAACGCGTCTTCATTTAAGAAATTTTAGATATTTGGACTAGAAACAAGATTAAAAAAACAGGCATTTTAGCAGTGCAATCACCACACATAAGCATTTGATTATCACTGCTGATTGTGTGGATTTGAAGTTTTTGGCTTTATTGATGTTGCAGGAACTTATCACATATGCATACTAAACTAATCATTTAGTATGATCAAATGGAGTGTATAGAACAGCTGAAATTCTCCATTCTCAGCGGTGCCAAGTTTAGCGTCCCAGCATTGTCTTTTCTTTTCTTTTTATGAACGGAAGAGCCAAATGGCCACACATTCTGCTCCAGTGATTATGCTTGTTGGCAACAGATGCAAAGAAGCCACTGGCAGACTTTCCACATCTCACAGGACACAACTGTTAGCCCTTAAACTCCTGAACCAGTGGCATTTCAGCACATTTATTCACTGTGTACTTCAGCAGACAAAACTCTAAACAATAAACATGTAAACACTTTTTAATGAGAAATACCATATGCAGTGATGCAATACAGTACATAATCATTCTTAGCATGGAGCTTGAAAATATTAAAAATTAGTTGCAAAGCTTGAGATGATTTAAAAGCCGTTTAAGGTGATGCAACATGAAATTAAATTGCTGAATCTGTTTGGGGGTGTACGAGAACACACTCATGCTTGGTGGTTTACAAAACATAATTTTTTACATAATTTACATTATTACAATACCTCTCTCTCTCTCTCTCTCTCTCTCTCTCTCTCTCTCTCCAGCCTGGCATCACCCGCTTGATTAGTTCCAGGTGTAATGAAGGCCCGCCTTTTGAAAAAGCAAATAGGCTGTGATTGGTTAGCTGTCCCAGTGCATTGTGATTGGCCAACAGAAAAAGACTCAAACTCATCAATATGTAATTTGTTTTGGATTGCACACATTTAAATGCATTTACTCAAAAAAATGATGTTTGCTGTTCATTCAAACTACTCATGAGGACCGCACGATATTGGGGGAAAAACAACATTGCAATCTTTTATTTTTCCAAGCCAAAGGAAAATGAATGAATGAATGAATGAATGAATATATCTGGAGCATATATCTGGACTGTTGAAAAAAAAGTGGGTGGCCACTAATGGGTGGTGGTGGTCATTTAAAATGAGCTGAAACACAACTCTTGAAGGACAACGCAATTGTTTTATGTTCAGTCCACTTAAATTTGTAAAAACTAATAAGTTAACTTAATTTCTTCATGTTGTCCCAACACAAATCGATTATGGAAGCCAGCATTTTTTACAGTGTATATGTTACCGGCAATGTGTGAAATCCCGGTATTGTATAGAATGCCTAGGAAATGTATAGAATGCCTGATGGTACACAGTGCATCCGTAAAGTATTTACAGCTTCACTTTTTCCACATTTTTTTATGTTAAAGCCTTATTCCAAAATGGATTAAATTCATTTATTTCCTCAAATTCTACACACAATACCCCATAATGACAATGTGAAAAAAGATTTTTTTTAAATGGTTGCAAATTTATTAAAAATAAAAAAGCTGAAAAATCACATGTACAGAAGTATTCACAGCCTTTTCTGCGAAGCTCTAAATTGAGCTCAGGTACATTCTGTTTCCACTGATCATTCTTGAGATGTTTCAGCAGCTTAATTGGAGTTCACCTGTGGTCAATTCAGTTGATTGGACATGATTTGAAAAGGCATACACCTGTCTATATAACGTCCCAGGGTTGACAGTGCATGTCAAAGCACAAACCAAGCATGAAGACAAAGTAATTGTCTGTAGACCTCAGAGACAGGATTGTCTCAAGGCACAAGGCTGGGGAAGGTTACAGAAAAATCTCTGCTGCTCTAAAAGTTCCAATAAGCACAGTGGCCTCCATCATCCGTAAGTGGAAGATGTTTGGAACCACTGGGACTCTTCCAAGAGCTGGCCGGCCATCTAAGCTGAGTGATCGGAGGAGAAGGGCCTTTGTCAGGAAGGGGATCAATAACCCGATGGTCACTCTGTCTGAGCTCAAGCGTTCTTCTGTGGAGAGAGGAGAACCTTACAGAAGGACAACCATCTGTGCAGCAATCTACCAATCAGGCCTGTATGGTAGAGTGGCCAGAAGGAAGCTACTCCCCGCCTGGAATTTGCCAAAAGGCATCTGAAGGACTCTCAGACCATAAGAAACAAAATTCTCTGGTCTGATGAGACAAACAATGAAGTCTTTGGAGTGAACACCAGGCGTTACGTTTGGAGAAAACCAGGCACCGCTCATCAGCAGGCTAATACCATCCCTACAGTGAAGCATGGTGGTGGCAGCATCATGCTGTGAGGATGTTTTTCAGCAGCAGGAACTGGAAGACTAGTCAGGATAGAGGGAAAGATGAATGCAGCAATGTACAGAGACATCCTGAATGAAAACCTGCTTCACAGTGCTCTTGAGCTCAGACTTGGGCGACGGTTAATCTTCCAGCAGGACAATGATCGAAAGCACACCGTCAAAATTTCAATGGAGTGGCTTCATAACATACTTGAATGTCTTTGAGTGGCCCAGCTAGAGCCCAGACCCAAATGCTATTGAACATCTCTGGAGAGATCTGAAAATGGCTGTACACCATCGCTTCCCATCCAACCTGATAGAGCTTGAGAGGTACTGCAAAGAGGAATGGGCAAAAATTCCCAAAGACAAGTGTGCTAAGCTTGTGGCATCATATTCAAAAAGACTTGAGGCTGTAATTGCTGCCAAAGGTGCATCAATAAAGTATTGAGCAAAGGCTGTGAATACTTCTGTACATGTGATTTTTCAGGGTTTTTATTTTTAATAAATCTGCAACAATAAATGAGTTTAATCCATTTTGGAATAAGGCTGTAACATAAAAAATGTGGAAAAAGTGAAGCGCTATGAATACTTTCCGGATCCACTGTATATGTGTTAAAGCTATTTGTACTACAAGCTTCATATCCAACATGTTCAATAAAAACACTTTTGGGGGAAAAAAATAGTTAGAATTTTGAATACTTTAAAATGACTTCATTCCTCTCTACACTGTAAAACATACTGGTTGCCTTACATTTTTGAGCAGAATTAAATAAATCTTATGAGTCCACTGAACTTATTTTATGTTAAACTGACTTAAAACAGCTTTTGTAACTTTAACTTAGTTTAATAAGTTACAATGAACTAAAAACATATGTTGTCATGACTAATTGGTCATATAATTTCTCTACAGTGTAGACGACTTGATTCTGATTGGTCAATTGTGTCATTATGGTACATGTTTGTAAAGGTCATTAAGTTTTATGCTGCGCAGTCTTCATTTTTTTGACCACTAAATTGTATAATTGCCCTTCAACCAATTTCACGTCCAATAATTTGTCAATTTATCTATTTTGCTAAGCAGTTGTAGACCTCATCCAGTCAGGATTTATTTTCTGATCATTCCACTAAATTCCCCATTTTAAGATCAAATGTAAAACACTGCTGTATTTTTGTTTCCATCTCAAACTTTGAGCAGGTCTCTTTTTCTCTACACACCTCAGTTGTTTTGCAAGTCTCCTGCTGTTTTCACTGAACAGCCTCCATCTGTCTTGAAATGGCCAACTGCGTTAGACGAAACAAATGAATCCAGACGTACAGTGTGTGTTTGTGCAAATTTGACACTCTCCCGTCTGTGTCTCTCAGATCCTAATCAGCGGATGGGAGTAATAGCTGCAGGAACGCTGGTCACATTCCTGCTGGTGGTTCTTCTGTCTCTGCTGTGCTGCTGCTTCCTCTGTAGCAACAAACACAACCGCAAGTGAGTCAAAACCTACACTACTGCATTAATTCAGACCCAACCGTCTCACATAAACGTTAAAGATCACCAGTTGCTGATTACTACAGTATGCAAAGGCAAGCACATTGTAAAAAGCGTTTGCTTAAGGGTTAAGGCAAAAGGTTTACTGACTTTGTGTGCTTTTGGGAATGTTTTATCCACTTTGGGATGATTTTAAGGCTTAATTTGGCCACAACTTTCTCTGCGATTCAGCAAATAGAATTTTTGGTGTCAAAGCTTATTCTGACACATATTTTGGGAAACTGCCTTATATGTTTTCAAAAACCCAACAATACACTCTGGGCAAAAAAATTAATTACCCTTTCATTATGTTTGGGGCTTTTTTTGCCCCATTGACTTCCATTATGATGATATTTTTTGACTGCAAAGCCATGACGCCATATTATCATGCTTTCTTGATTGTTGGTGGTTTCTTCTGTTGGGAAGAGGTAAAATTAGCTGTTTTTACTATTAAAAAATGTAGTTTATGGCTTTTGTATGGAGTATAGTGTGTGTGTAAATGTGTAAGAGAGACCTTTGCACACTTACTACTGAACTACTGCAATGCCCTTTATTTTGGGGAGATTCAGTCTTCAATTTCTCATCTGCAACTTGTTCAGAATGCAGCTGCTTGTCTTTTAACTGGCACACGCAAATACAAGCACATCACCCCAGTTTTATCTTCTCTTCACTGGCTGCCCGTGCATTTCAGGATCAATTTTAATTTACTTTTATTTGTTTTTAAGTGTCTGAATGGTGCTGCACCCCTTTACCTCTCTGAGCTTCTTTGTCCCTACACACCTTCTCGTTCACTCAGGTCAGTCGACCAGCTCCTCCTGGGTGTGCCCAGGACAAGTCGAAAGCTCAGAGGGGATCGGGCTTTTGCTGTGGCTGCACCAAAATAGTGGAATGAGCTGCCGTTGTATATTAGACAAGCCTCTTCCATTACTGTTTTTTAATCACTTCTTAAAACCCACTTGTTCAATTGGGCTTTTAGCACAGCATGAGATGTTAACATTTTATGTTTATTTATTTATTTATTAACTTATTTGTATTAGAAAATACAACATAGCATGGAGTACAATATAGTGTAACAGTTTTTTGCATGTTAGACCATCAATTTCTATCTACCAAAATGGTTGTAAATACATGTACAGAACAAAAAGGACCCTTAGGCATGGGACGATAACCGTTTTCAAGGTATACAGCGGTTTGTAAAAGTCAAGGTTATTATACCGCCAAAATTTTCTCTAATACCGTTCCTAAGGTATGTGTAAGATTTTTACTTTTTTAAATTTTTTTTTTAACAACAGCATCTCCAGCAGAAAAGATATCCAAAGATGCCATTTTAAATTTGTGTTTTTGAAACTAAAGAAGCAGAGGTCAATGATTCATTTTCATTATTTAGCCTGGCACGTTTACTCCTTCAAAATATTATAAATGTTTCTCAAAATAAAATATATTGTGTTCAAAGGGGAAAAAACTTTTAGTTTTTTACCCAGACATTTAAAAAGAATATATTTTAGAGCAGTAATCACAATACCGTGATACCGTGATATTTTTATCCAAGGTTATCATACCGTCAGAATCTTATACCGGCCCATGCCTACCCTTAGGACAAATAAAAGAGAGAACATGTTTTATAAAACAACAATACTAATAATAATTATAATTTTATATATATATATATATATATATAAAATAATAATAATATTAAAAAAAGATAAAGTGAAGAAAGGAAGAAAAAAGTGGCCTTGTTCTCCGATACTTCACAAGTTCGTTGCTCATTATTGAAGAATTAGAGGCATGACAGGAGACCATCTCTTTAGGAAAATTTGTTTTTTGAAGTTGTAATGCATATTTTATTTGTTCCATTTGATACAGTTCCCACACTTTGAATCCAAGCATTATATGATGGAGGTTCAGAATTTTGCCATCTGCATGTGATGCACTTCAAAGCTGCAGCAAGTAAGATTTGTAATAAGTAAATTTTTGATCTGCCACCGAAGCCCTCAGGGCATACACCTAGCAGAGCAACTGTGGGATCTTCAGAAAATTCATAATGGAAGATTTCTTTAAGGGCATTAAATACTTCTTTCCAATAGTTACTTAATTTAGGACACGACCACAGAAAATGGCTGTGGTTACCAATATTCTGACCACAATTTCTCCAGCACTTGTTAGAGTAGGAAGGGTTCCATTTTGAAATTATTTGTGGAGTTTTGAAAAATCTAGCTATAATCTTCCATTTGAATTCTCTCCAGATATTAGAATTGGTCACAAAATGTACTTCACTATTTATTCGTTTTTAAAGTATTTGCTATGCTTTGTTTTACTCTCTATTGTCAGCACTTTGGTCAACTGTGTTTTAAAGTGCTTTATAAATAAAATTGAATTGAACTTACCTTGATATGTCTAACAAAATTAAAATAAGCATCTCAGCTCTTATGCTTTGTTCACACCAGATGCGGCACGTGTGAATAAAATCATGTTACTCGCGCGTAAATAGATGTGTGACCATTTTGAGTTTACTTGCTTCATTCACGCATTAAATTCACTTCCCAATAGATGTACATTTACGTTATGGGCAGGGCTTCTGTCTGCTCGGTGACTCTAGCTTCAGTGCTAAATGGCTAACATGGACTTTATTGAGAGAATAGCCGTTTATGTGCTTTAGGGAGGCTGAAAAACAGCATATATTCGTTCGGCGCCATGCCTAGTCCACTAGATTCTTTCAGAGGTGCACCCTGCTCTGAGAGTTTATCAACTCCTCCAGAAACTATACCTTGATGATGGAAGCTTCCAGCGGTGCTTCAGACTGAGCCCAGCTTATTTTGAAGAGCTATTGTCCGGTGTTGGTAAGAGGATTTCCCCTCGGGAAACCAACAGCAGGCACTACGTCATAATCATGCCCCTACAAGAGCAAGCTCCTGATTGGTTAATGTGGCGCGAATGTCCGCTGAAGTTCAGATTTTCCAACTCGAGCGTTCCACGCATTAAGCGAGTCAAACGTGCAAAACGGTCAACTTGCGCGAACTCATTCGCACAAATCCCATCATTCGCGCCGCCTTATTCGCCTGAATTGCTCTGCAGAATGTGTATTCCCGTCTTTGCATGAACTTAATATGTAAGTTACTCGTGCTTGACGCTTCATCAGCGTCTGATGGGAGCGCAGCATTAGAACATAGTAAACATAGTAAGTGTATTTATGCGCACACACTATAATCTGTTTTACTCCATAGAATTCCATATAAAAGCCAGACACTTTTTTGCATCTAAAGGGTTAATGCTGCCAACTAATGATCATTAGTAAATTTGACCTCTTCCCAACAGGGAAAACCAGCATCAATCAAGAATGCATGATTATATGGTGTCATGGCTTTGCAATTCAAAAATGTCATGATAATAGAGTAAAAACAGCCACTAACATAACAGAAGGGCAGTTAATTTAAACACTACAAAGATATCACATGTTATCACATATATACCAGATGTTGTCAGGTCATGTTTTTTGGTTTTGGAGTATTTCACCACATTTAAAGCCTGCTGTCCATGATATTGGACTTTTGTCATCCAATCAAAAGGCAGTAATCCTCTGCCTGTTGTCATTTGAAAAATATCCACTATTCGGAAGAAAAAGTACAAGTGATCAAAATGTGTGCGAACAAACCAGCAGGCTGAGCACATTGTCATTCTAAAATGCCTTAACCATTTCAGTATTAGTGCTATTATATTATTAATTACTGTTACTGCTGAAAAATCACATGTGTATTCACAGCCTTTGCTCAATACTTTATTGATGCACCTTTGGCAGCAATTACAGCCTCAAGTCTTTTTGAATATGATGCCACAAGCTTGGCATACCTGTCTTTGGGAATTTTTGGCCATTCCTCTTTGCAGTACCTCTCAAGCTCTATCAGGTTGGATGGGAAGCGACGGTGTACAGCCATTTTCAGATCTCTCCAGAGATGTTCAATAGGATTTAGGTCTGGGCTCTGGCTGGGCCACTCAAGGACATTGACAGAGTTGTTGTGATGTCACTACATTGATATTTTGGCGGTGGGCTTTGGGTCATTGTCCTACTGGAAGATAACCCGTCGCCCCAGTCTGAGGTCAAGAGCACTCTGAAGCAGGTTTTCATTCAAGATGTCGCTGTACATTGCTGCATTCATCTTTCCCTCTATCCTGACTAGTCTTCCAGTTCCTGCTGCTGAAAAACATCCTCACAGCATGATGCTGCCACCACCATGCTTCACTGTAGGGATGGTATTAGCCTGGTGATGAGCACTGCCTGATTTTCTCCAAACGCAATGCCCGGCATTCACTCCAAAGAGTTCAATTTTAGTCTCATCAGACCAGAGAATTTTGTTTCTTATGGTCTGAGGGTGCTTTCACACCAGTGAATCGATTCAGTTGTTCCGAAACAGGGATTAAAATTGTTACATTGTTGCTCTTTGTTGTTGGCGCGGTTCGCTTTCACACTGCAAAGTTTCTAAACGGACCAAAATAGCTAAAACAAGTCACGTGTGAGTAAACTCTCCTCACATTGGTCAGAGTTTCATGGTTTATTTAGCAGAGTCCCGTTCAGCTGTCGGGGGTGGTTTGGTGGTGTTTGACAGCGTGCGCGCGACATGTCTGAAGAGCGAGGAGGGGAGGGGTGATGAGAAGGGTGCGCGACGTATTTTGAGGACCGGGAGGAAGACGCGCGATTTCCGGGAGATTATCACTTGTTTGCGGGCATCTGGGAGTCTCTGTGCATTTGCGGGATACTCCCGGAACTTCCGGGAAACTTGGGATGTCTGGAATGACTCATATAATCTACTCATAATTCTCTCTTCATATAGCCATATGCCTATTACATATCCATAAAACACTGTGATATAACCGGGCTCGGGTCGTATCGCTTTCTCACTACAATCGATCCGCTCCAGGGTTCGTTTCAATCGAGCCGAGACCACCTCATTCAGGCGGTCTCGGAGCGATTGCTTTGGCGCGATTCCGAGCGCGATTGCCCTGTTCACATATGCCAAACGAACCGCGCTAACTGGGCAAACGCGCCACGTTCCGGAACAAAAGTCTAGGTGTGAAAGCACCCTGAGAGTCCTTCAGATGCCTTTTGGCAAATTCCAGGCGGGGAGTGGCTTCCGTCTGGCCACTCTACCATACAGGCCTGATTGGTGGATTGCTGCACAGATGGTTGTCCTTCTGTAAGGTTCTCCTCTCTCCACAGAAGAAGGCTAGAGCTCAGACAGAGTGACCATCGGGTTATTGATCCCCTCCCTGACTAAGGCCCTTCTCCCCCGATCACTCAGCTTAGATGGCCGGCCAGCTCTTGGAAGAGTTCTGGTGGTTCCAAACATCTTTCACTTACGGATGATGGAGGCCACTGTGCTCATTGGAACTTTCAGAGCAGCAGAAATTTTTCTGTAACCTTCCCCAGCCTTGTGCCTTGAGACAATCCTGTCTCGGAGGTCTACAGACAATTCCTTTGTCTTCATGCTTGGTTTGTGCTTTGACTTGCACTGTCAACCCTGGGACGTTATATAGACAGGTGTATGCCTTTTCAAATCCTGTCCAATCAACTGAATTGACCACAGGTGAACTCCAATTAAGCTGCTGAAACATCTCAAGAACGATCAGTGGAAACAGAATGTACCTGAGCTCAATTTAGAGCTTCACGACAAAGGCTGTGAATACTTCTGTACATGTGATTTTTCAGCTTTTTTATTTTTAATAAATTTTCAACAATTTAAAAAAATATATTTATTTTTTACATTGTCATTATGGGGTATTGTGTGTGGAATTTTGAGGAAATAAATTAATTTAATCCATTTTGGAATAAGGCTGTAACATAACAAATGTGGAAAAAGTGAAGCGCTATGAATACTTTGCTGTATGAGGAATTTGAATGTATAAATCTGACTTTCCTAAAAACCCTTCTCCACACTTATAGAATAAACACGTATTTTTGTATTTTAATATTTTACAATTTTATTTATTCCTTTGCTGCAAGCCTGAATTATTATTTTTATTCATATTATTATATAAAGATTTGTTTCTTAATATTTTTGAATAAAGAAAAAAATAGGAATGCACCGATATGGCAAAATACAATACTGATAAATTTTATATTAGGCAGCTAATAACCTATATATAGATCAATAATAACAAAAAAAAGTCTAATAAGCATTTAATGGGCAATGCTGACATGGCCACTGATTTATATCATTTATGCCTATAAATAAATATACAAAAACACAAATACCTTTTTTCAGCAAAGACGCATTAAATTCAGTGTTTCCCCTACCATTATATAAGGGGGGCGCCCCGCCCTCCCAAAGGCTTTCACCGCCCCCCTTGGAGCAAGTTAATTGTATTTTATATATAGCGCCATATCACAACTTCTTTTATTAAACAAGCTAAATAGCCGTATGTAATATCTTATTGACACAACAGCATGTCATTTCTGTCTCTACATGGTTGTGCGATTTACAAATTTCTGCTCTCTGAGTTTCACACAGCCACTCTCTGCTGTATGGGAATGAGAGTGTGCGCGCCACACCTGACAGGATCGGAAACGCACGTGCGCTTCCGTATATTATGCACGGCTCGAAATTGCGACCATTGTAGTCACATATGCGCCCGAAATTTAATTATGCGACCTCATAATATATTTGGGAGCATCTGTGCGCCTGCATATAATGGTTGTAGTGAGACTTGTTTCGATTTTTTCTAAAAACGTGCTGAATCGGACTTCCCTGCCGCCATATTGGTTCATATTAGCTGTCAATCACTCAAGGCTTTCCGCTGTCAGATACAGGGAGCTTATAAGGGCGCCAGCCGAGATCAATCAAGGGTTTTTGGAGAAGATGCCCGAATCTCGATGCGTTGCATTCACTGCGTGTTCAGCGCAAATGTCCGCTACATGTAAAATCTAACACTGTACACCTCATCGCCAAAGAAGCTCGCCTTTACTAAGTTTAAACTAAATCTGCGGCTCATAACAAATAACGGTATTGCGCTGGTGGTCATCACGAGAATCCTGTTCTGCCCCGCTCATATATTTGGCTGGCTGACTCGCCTGCTTTATTCCACAAACACAGAAAAATGAAAATCAGCTCATAACCAGACCGAGCATTTAAAATGACACAAACCCAAACCAAACCTTTTAAAGAGTGGTAGAAGTGAGACTTTTCTTTCTTACTTTGGTCCATTCTTTCTTGAGATGTAAATTATTTTTCTATTTACTGATGACTGCTTTGCAGCTTTCAGCATTGGATTGAATGATTTATTATAATCTTACGTTTGTTTTGTAGCAGAAATATTATTTATTAAATTAACATGCATATAAAAACAATAGTGCAAAATAAATCTTTCTTACTGCAATGCTTCATTTTTGTTTGATGCAAACCATAAATGTATTTTTCATAAAGTAACAGTAGGACTTTTTACAGTACATAACTCGCATTCAAGCACATTCAGGGCAGCATGATAATGAGAAATGTTATTCATTGTAAGTATTATTGACGTCATCATTAGTAATATTTTATAATTATTAGACATTCATTTTGGAATTATTGCACAGATATCAACAAGTCTTCACAGCATTAGTTAGATAGTTGTTTCTGGTTTTTGTTAGTCCTGATTGATGTTGTTTTCAAATATAATAAAACCCTTAATATACAGTTTGCAGTGGTGCTCATTCATTTTTGGTGGGTGCTCCTAAATTATTTCTGGTGGTTCTAAATTTTTGAAGTTCGGAGCACCGGTGCTACCAAGTAAAAAAAGTTAATTTCGAGCCCTGTTATGCATAGCCTACAAGCGGCCACAACACAGGTAAATGATGTGTGGGGGCGTCACACATCAATTGATGCGCTAGCACCATAGCAGCTGAAATATATACAGATGAGGTGGGACCTCTGTTTACAGTTTATTGGCGTAACACGCATGAGTGATACTCTCTATATTGCAAGTGCAGTGAAAGTGTGTTTTTGACAATATTGCAAGTTCACTAAAAGCTGGCTGGAATTATTAGATAAATAAAACTTATTTTTTTTAACATGAATATTTAATAATATATCTTCTTGTAATACACTTATTGCAATAAACAGTTTATAGGCCTGTTTCCTTTTAGTAAAGGAGTGTTAGATTTATAGGTGTGCATTATAACTTCTTATGCATCAAATAGGCTCTCCAAACTTTTTCTTGATTGAGACATGTTGAATTCTTCTTTCATCATTTGCAATGTTTCCAAATTGCATTATTTGTAATTTTTATTTAATAATTTTTATATCTGTGTTATATGACGGCGGTTCATTCCGCTGTGGCGACCATGATAAATAAGGGACTAAGCCGAAGTCAAATGAATAGATGAATTATTTTCTGTAAAGCTGCTTCTGGCCATGACACGTTCACACCTAAATGGTTATAAGATGGTTATAAGAGACGTGTTTAAGGGATTATATGCAGGATCCTTCATTTATTCTCTCATGTAAGGCTAGATCTTCTTTTAAGGTTCATACTTAGAGGGAAAATGTGCTTAATGCATTATAAAGCTTAAAGCATCAGTACTCTGTATCTGCCGGTCACCATGGCAAGGAATTGTTACTCTGTATCAGCCGGGCCACCATGGCAAGGAATTGGTACTCTGTATCAGCCGGGCCACCATGGCAAGGAATTGGTACTCTGTATCAGCCGGGCCACCATGGCAAGGAATTGGTACTCTGTATCAGCCGATCACCATAGCAAGGAATTGGTACTCTGTATCAGCCAATCACCATGGCAAGGAATTGGTACTCTGTATCAGCCGATCACCATAGCAAGGAATTGGTACTCTGTATCAGCCGATCACCATGGCAAGGAATTGGTACTCTGTATCAGCCGATCACCATGGCAAGGAATGGTACTCTGTATCAGCCGATCACCATGGCAAGGAATGGTACTCTGTATCAGCCGATCACCATAGCAAGGAATTGGTACTCTGTATCAGCCGATCACCATGGCAAGGAATTGGTACTCTGTATCAGCCGATCACCATGGCAAGGAATGGTACTCTGTATCAGCCGATCACCATAGCAAGGAATTGGTACTCTGTATCAGCCGATCACCATGGCAAGGAATTGGTTCTCCGTATCAGCCGATCACCATGGCAAGGAATTGGTACTCTGTATCGGCTGCAAAAATCCTGATCGGAGCATGGACTTGGCTGTCAGAGCAATACTCCCCCTGGCTGTACAAGACTGATCTTAGTAAGTCAGTAAATACAACCTTAGGAAAAGAAGTATACTTAAGTAAAGTATAAAAGTATTTAGTAAGTAGACTAATATCAGTGTACTGGTGTACTTGAAATGTTCTTCCAGAAGCCCACAAAGATACACTGCAGTGACAAAAGCTGCACACTTTATAGATAAAAAGATATAAAATAAATGTATAAATTTTTTGAAATTTATAAATTGATTTTTTTTTATCTTGTATGATTATACAGTTCAAATAATTGTTCAGTTTTTTACTGCTGTCATTAAAAGAAACAAATTAACACCATGAGTCCGTGTGTCGGTATCAGTCTGAACAGCCGCGCTGCACCACACCGCGCCGCACCCATAATCCCCCCTCAGCACCCCTGCACCCCCCCAAACAAAAAAAAAACAAAACTGTAAACCTATGGGAAACACTGAAATTATTCAAAAGTAGCCAAATTCAAACCCCTTTTGGCATTAATAACACACCTGTGACTATAACTGAAACAAGTTTTATAATACTAAATAGTCCAGTATAGGAACAGTTCCTTTCACATTGTACAAACCATGAGCGAACGTAACCATATTTAACTCTAAAACCAAACTGAGACATGGTGTTGTGAACGTGGCCATTGTGTCGTCCTCAAACTCCCTTGGTTCAGACGCCGCTGGCAAAAATCATCTTTTAACAAAGCCTGTCATCAGAATTGTTCACAGTTCGCCGAAGTGAAAGCCTCCTCTGTTCTCCGCAGTCAGTCGGGAAAACTCAAGACTCTCGTGTTCTAGAAATCACAGTCGGCTGTTTTCTTAAACTTTCCACCTTTTCTAAACGGCTGGAAAACTGCAGATCGTAAGACCAGCTGAGCCTAGATTTCCTCAGTTTGCACTGAGAGGCAGAGCAATCTCTCTATTTCTCCTTTCTTACCATATGTCTTTATCGTTGGATGGTGTAAGCTGCATTAGAGAGCACACACACACACATTCAGCATTCTGTATAGGATCCATCTGTAATGTTAGTCTAACGTCACCTTTCCTCTTTCAGCCCCGACCAGGAAAACTCCACCAACAGCAAGAAGGCCAAAATAATCCTCTGTGGTGGATTCAGTCGAATCAGCACCAAACTTCCCAGAATCCCTCTGAGGAGACAGAAACTACCCAAAGTCGTCGGTATGTCTTCATTTTCCATCATCTAAAACTGCATATGGTTTAGGTCAGGGAGTAAACAGAAGCATGCAACAGCTGGACGGCGCACTTATTAAGATGTGGAGAATGTTTAGTCTTTTATGCTTCAACAAAATCAGCAAGTATTGTCATGTTTAACCTAAACAGACAGTTTTAATTTTGATGTTGGCCATCCTAATATGTCCGTTTTTATGTAAATATATCAATTTGTTGTGCAGAAACAACTGGAAGTGGGCTTTCAAACAGAAGGTTTAGGGGATAGTTCAGCCAAAAGATGAAACTTTACTCACTGTTTTCTTTGTGACCTCACATCTTTGAGGTTCTTTCTTCTGTTGAATTCAAATGGATTTTTTTTGAAGAGAGATTAAATCCATTAGCATCAATAGTAGAAAAAAACACTGTGGAAGTCAATGGTTACAGGATGCCAGCTTTCTTCAAAATAGCTTTTTTTGTGTTCAACAGTAGAAAGAAACTCATTAAGGTTTGAAACAAGTAAAGGGTGAGGAAATTATGACAGAAGTTTCATTTTAGGTAAACTATCCCTTTAACCTAGGGGTGCCCAAACTTTTTCTTATGAAGGGCTGAAAACAAAACTTGATTGAGGCTAGTGGGCCGAACACAAACTAAGGTGGGGCAATTTACCATGGCTAATTTCCTAATTCATTTAATAATGTTTAAAAATGACTAGAAAACATTACTTTATACGTATTAACTAATAGAGTATTTTTTTTACATTGTATCATGAACGTATTACAGTTAAAACAAAAATCTCATTTATAACAAAATGACACTAGGTTTTGCCTTGGTTTTCTTGTCGATGTCTTCTGCATAGTCCTCTATCCGTCGAGTGACAGTATTTACATTTTTTAAAAAAAATCTGATTCATTTACAACACTTAGAGCCCTATTTTAAGGATCTAGGCGCAAAGTCCAAAGCGCAGGGCGCAAAAGCATTAAAGGCGTGTCCGAATCCACTTTTGCTATTTTAATGACGGAAAATTATGTTTTGCGCCGCAGCGCATGGTCTAACAGGGTTGAGCTTATTCTCTTAATGAGTTATAGGTGTGTTTTGAGAATAAACCAATCAGAGTCTCATCTCCCATTCCCTTTAAGAGTCAGTTGCATCGTGCCATCGCGTATTTGCTATTTACATGGCGGACTTTGTAAGTGAAATAACTGAGCGCTTCACTAGCGAGAAAACATTCTTTACTTTCACTTTCACTCTCTTCCGTGGATAAGGAAATCCATTAGCCTACATAATTAATTTTGTTTGTTAAAGGCAAAGATTTGTTTCAAAACCATTTCTAAATTCAGCTCTAATTTCCAGCAAACGAATAAATGAACAATAATAACAAAGTGTGGTCAAAAAACTGAGTTACTGAGTATTTCCTAACTGAGTTATTTCCAAATACACATGCTATGCCCCATATGGTCTAAAACCTGACAGGTTGGCAAATCTAAACGTATTTTTATTAAAACAAATATAAATATGCATATAGTAAATAATACTACTGCTAATAATATTATACAAAAGCAAATTGTCATGAATAAACTGAAAACACCCCCCGAGATGAAGGCATGAAGGCAGTGGTTTTTATATTTATGTAGAAAATAATAATTTTTGTAATATTTTATTTCTTTAATTCTTTTTCATTTGTAAAGATATTTGCGTATCGTTGTACATCCTGTGTGTATTAAGCAATGTTTAAGCGAGGCGCACAACTAACGTGCTCTGTGCTGGACTTTGGACCTCCTCTTAGCTGGTCTATTGAACAGTCTATTTTAGTTCCTCAAAATAGCAACGTGCAGCAATGCGCCTCAGCACACCTCCTTTTTTAGACCACAACGCCTATGGGCGCACATATGACCGCAAATGCATTTGCTATTTAAACAGCGTGGTGAAAAACGGCAAAACGACAGTTGCGTCAAGCTAAAACTAGCAAACAACATTTGCGTCGCGCCTTGCGCCACATTGCGCCGAGTATATGATAGGGCCCTTAATTTCTGTCTGCACCTGTGAAGCCTTAAATGATCACTGGATGTCATGACAACAGAGTCATGCAGGAAAACTTTGAATATTTTACCTTTGATTTTATTTCATGCCGTATTCTTTTTCAACTAAACAGTTGTTTTACAAGGTTTTTGCATTTATCAATGAAGGAAATCCACAATTTGAATCCTTTATGCATGGTCTTGCAACACGAAATGGAGTCGGGTCCAGATTGAATACCCTCACAGTCCGGATCCAGACTGGAGTCCGGACTCTGAGAAGCCCTAAACTAGATTTTAAAGTTTGAAGACAAACTACACTCACCGGCCACTTTAGTAGGTACACCTTACTAGCACTTACTAGCCCTTTTGCCTTCAGAACTGCCTTAATCCTTCGTGGCATGGATTCAACAAGATCCTGGAGATATTCCTCAGAGATTTTGCTCCATATTGACATGATAGCATCACTCAGTTGCTGCACATCCTTGTCGGCTGCACATCCATGAAGCAAATCTCCCATTCCACCACATGCCAAAGATGCTCTATCGGATTGAGCTCTGGTGACTGTGGAGGCCATTTGAGTACAGTGAACTCATTGTTATGTTCAAGAAACCAGTCTGAGGTGATTCTTGCTTTATGACCTGGCACGTTATCCTGCTGGAAGTAGCCATAAGAAGATGGGTACACTGTGGTCATAAAGGGATGGATATGGTCAGCAGCAATACTCAGGTAGGCTGAGGCGTTAACTTGATGCGCAGTTGGTACTAATGGGCCCAAAGTGTGCCAAGAAAATATCCCCCACACCATTACACCACCACCACCAACCTGAACCGTTGACACAAGGCAGGATGGATCCATGCTTTCATGTTGTTGATGCCAAATTCTGACCCTACCATTCGAATGTCACAGCAGAAATCGAGACTCATCAGACCAGGCAATGTTTTTCCAATCTTCTATTATCAAATTTTGGTGAGCCTGTGCAAAATGTAGCTTCAGTTTCCTGGTCTTAGATGACATTAGTGGCACCCGGTGTGTTCTTCTGCTGCTGTAGTCCACCCGCCTCAAGGTTGGACGTGTTGTGCGTTTAGAGATGCTCTTCTGCATACCTCAGTTGTAACGACTGGTTATTTGAGTTACTGTTGTCTTTCTATCAGCTCGAACCAATCTGGCCATTCTCCTCTAACCTCTGCCATCAACAAGGCATTTGCACCCACAAAACTGCCGCTCACTGGATATTTTCTCTTTTTCGGACCATTCCCTGTAAACTATAAAGATGGTTTTGCATGAAATTCCCAGTAGATTAGCAGTTTCTGAAATACTCAGACCAGCCCGTCTGGCACTAACAACAAGGCCACATTCAAAGTCACTTAAATCACCTTTCTTCCCCATTCTGATGCTCAGTTTGGACTGCAGCAGATCGTCTTGATCATGTCTACATGCCTAAATGCATTGAATTGCTGCCATGTGATTGGCTGATTAGAATTTTGCGTTAATGAGCAGTGGGACAGGTGTACCTAATAAGGTGGCTGGTGATTGTATATGGTGGGTTGAGAAAGCATGTTGAAAGTAGTTTATTTAGTTTAAAAAAATAGATAGATAGATTTGAGATAGATAGACAGACAGACAGACAGACAGACAGACAGACAGACAGACAGACAGACAGACAGACAGACAGACAGACAGACAGACAGACAGACAGACAGACAGACAGACAGACAGACAGACAGACAGACAGACAGATAGATAGATAGATAGATAGATAGATAGATAGATAGATGTTTCTAACTCTACTCACCTCTATGGTGCTGTTACATCATTGCTGCGTTTCTTAGAGCGTTCTGACATCTTAACTTCTGGCTCAGCTAATGGTGTGCGTTTGGGATGGCGCTCTTTGTTCACCTGACCAAGAGCAGTTGTGGAAGTGAACCTGTTTGTAAGCAGAAATAGAGTAGTTCATGCAAGAAAGAGCTTCTGTGGGATTGAAAAGCGCTTTGCATCGACCCAAACAGAGTCTTGAGGGTTTCATCTCAATGGAATGTTCTGGGTCCTCGTCTTATTTCCCTTGGCTCCCTGTGAAGCTTTGAGTCCTTATTAGTCTGTACCCAAACAGACATTCGTTTACTTTTCCCCTCGCATTTCTGCCCTCATTTCCCTATTTCTTATTAAAACAGACGGCTGGGAGCTGAATGTTCCCCAATCAAAGCCTCCTCTGTTTTTGCCAGGATGGAACCCCTGTGTGGAGATCTTGTGGTTGCGGAACTGTATTGACTGCGGCTGCCAGGAGTCGGTTATAGAGAGAAAATTAAAGTGGCCATGCAAACACATTACACTTTTTTCCTAGGCAGTTTGTTTGGGATATTCGTTTTGCACTTGGATCGAGGGATACAATTGTAAAAGGCATGGCATGCTTAAAGGGACAGTTCATTCAAAAATGAAAATTTTGTCATCATTTACTTACCCTTCCAAACCTGCTTGTGTTTCTTTCTTCTGATGAACATAAATGAAGATATTTTGAAGAAAGCTGTAAACGTGTAACCATCGACTTCCATAGTATTTGTTTTTTTCTTACTATGGAAGTCAGTGGTTACAGGTTTTCAGCATTCTTCAGACTATCTTATTTTTTGTGTTCAACATAAGAAAAAAATACCTCAAAGGTTTATAACAGGTGAGACTATTGATGTTAACAGAGAGAGTAAATTTTCATTTTTGTGTGAATTAACTATGTTAGCGTTGTTTAGGAAGGGAAGTTTATTGATAAACTAATACCGAGGGGATCACATGCTTATGATTGACCACAGCTGGTCCTGTATTAGCAACGTAGGATTCACCAATCGGATGATTCCTAACTCACTATAAATAATCAGAGTTTCTTACTTTAGTCATCTTCGTCTTGAAGAATCAACCACCCCTACTCCTCCCTCCTATTCCTTGACAGGGCACCACGGCAGCCAAGTGGTTGGCACTGTTGCCTCACAGCAAGTATGTCATTGTTTTAAAATTCTTTGGTCATTGGTACAAATTCTCGCGTGGGTTTCCCCTGGGTTCTCCGGTTTCCTCCCACAGTCCAAAGACATGCGCTATAGGTGAATCAACCAATGTAGCACCATTGATGATCTCTTAATCAGCAATTCCTAATTGCCATTAGCCATATAATAACAGGGGAGTTCTCGAGACCTACCTGAGCTCAAACTCCCCCTCTCGCCTTACAAACAGGAGGGAGCCTCAGACTCGAGGATCTTATGAGATCAGGGCTCTCTACCGGGACAGCATGCCAAACACATCATTCATAAGTTAAGTGCGAACTCTTCAATTCCTATTTCTCCCAGAGGCAACTGAATCGTAAGTTCTAAATCAATCGCAAAAACGAGCGCGCTTCCACATTAAAGAACAAGGCAAATACAAACGTTCCATAAACAAGAAGTTAATACTGAGTGAAATGCATGTTATTTGTTTGTAGTTTTTATTTTGTGTGTTTGTGTGTGTGTGTGTGTGTATTGTTTCCGCAACAAAAAGTCCTAAATAAAGCTGTAGAGCTATCTTAGAGCGACACTTTGGTGCTTTGTTCTGGAATGAATCTGCTTTTGAACAAATCATTTGAGTTCAAATCATTACCAATTCAACGATTCATGAAAAAGCTGCATTAATGAATCATTTCAATTAATAAATCACTAATGGCGAGTTCACACTACACACTTTTAGCCCTGATTTTCACTCAGCGACATGTTTTGTGAAATTGAGAGAGAGAATCCCCAACGCCTGTTAAACTGTTAAATATTTGGCATGCTTAATATCTTGACTTGTCTGCGATTCAAATACAATTGTTGAATGGCAAACTATTAAAATGCTTATTGCAGGGTACCATTTCCAGTCTCGCAACCCGAAATAATCATTCAGAGTGAAAACAATGGTGATGGGCAACCCAGTGGCGCAGTAGGTAGTGCTGTTGCCTCACAGCAAGAACGTCGCTGGGTCGCAGGTTCGAACCTCGGCTAGGCAGGGTCAGTTGGCGTTTCTGTGTGGAGTTTGCATGTTCTCCCTGGGTTCGCGTGGGTTTCCTCCGGGTGCTCCGGTTTCCCCCACGGTTCAAAGACATGCAGTACAGGTGAATTGGGTAAGCTAAATTGTCCATAGTGTATGAGTGTGAATGTGTGTGTGGAAGTTCCCAGAGATGGGTTGCGGCTGGAAGGGCATCCGCTGCGTAAAATCGTGCTGGATAAGTTGGCGGTTCATTCCGCTGTGGCGACCCCGCAAGGGACAAAGCCGACAAGAAAATGAATGAATGAATGAACAATGGTGATCAGGGGCCTCATGTATCAACACTGCGTACGCACAAAAACTTTGCATATGCCAGATTTCATGCTCACGTTTGGATTTACTAACGAGGAAATTAACGTGTGCGTGTGCGTTGGTCCGCGCCAACTTCATGTCTGGTGTACGTGTATTTCTTGTGTGTTTGTTTTATTTCCATAGGCAACTCCTAGAGGCAATGATGTTAAATTGCACACTACAAAGTATCGCCCCAACACATGTGAAAAACATTGCTATTAAGCTATAATTGATAGGATGGGTTAATTGACACAATATTTTTTTTTTTTACCAATTATGTGATTTAGAACATATTAAAGTATTTGCAAATGTATACAATATTGTGGCAAGGTGGCCTTGGTCAACCCATGATTCATTCATCCTCACAAACGCGCGATGGCTGGCTTTTTGGTGAGTGATGTATTTATTATTCCAGTTAAGTTTTATTTTATTTTATTGAGCGTAATTATTATCAGGAGATCGCGGTTATCCATTAAAGACGTGGCTGTTAACCCCCCTCAACAACTCACAAAACTGACCAAGAGCGCAGATACAATGATGCCCGTTCTCGCACTCGGTCTGTTGAAGAGCGGGTGATTGGGCTGCTGAAATGCCGGTGGCGCTGCCTTGATAAGAGCGGAGAGGTGCTGCTATACCACCCTAACAAAGTGTTCCTCTAATACATCTTTGTCTCCCACAGATACAGATACTACTCCAGACAGTAAAGTGTCGCCCACAATTGAGGCAACTCTCTCCTCAAAGGGTGTTAGTCCAGCATCCCCTGTTCCCCCGCCTGTTCTGTCCACACTTTAATGGTGCGCCGCTGTTCTCCTCTTAACCTGCACCTTTACATCGGACCATTTCTTTTTTAATTCACTCACAGTGCGATGTTCAGACCCCACTGCGTTAACCGCGTCAGCTAAACTCTCCCACTCTATTTTTTTTCCTTTTGTTATTAATTCCGGAGGACAAACTTGCAAATAACACAGTTTTTCTCTGGTCTACCTCCGATAGGAGCACCTCCAATTCACATTCTGTGAAGTTTCTCTTCTTGCTTGCATTTGCCGTTGCTTTTTCGTTTGGTTTTGCTAAAGTGAAGTCATTACTATATTTATATGGGGGAGGAGGCAGGAAGGGGTTTTGCGCTCGTGCGCTCTGTTTCACGTTAATTCGGATGTACAAAGAGAATATGCGTGGGATTCCGCGTGCGTAGTGTTTCATACATCTGAATTTTTTACTGCGTACGCACATTTACAGCTTTGTCCGTACGCAATGTTTTAATATGAATTCAACGCAAGTCTTTGTACATGAGGCCCCTGATAATTTAAAAAATCATGCATGGCATAAGACAGCTTGCTACCATTTTAGGGAGCATTATAGTGTTATTTATTAACATCCCTAAACCAATAAAAGTGCCAGCACAGAAATGCACTTATGAATCATGATCAAAGAATTTGGGCAAAATATTTTGAATTTATTTATTTTGATATCAAATTCTCCTAACAACAAGTTCACATTCATGGATCATGATTTCCAGATCTAAATGATTCACTTTTAGAAAAAAAGCACAAAAATAAAAGTCTGTCATCGTTTATTCACCATGACCTCATTCTGAACTTCTGTTATTTTCTTTCTCCTGACGAAAACAGCAAGTTAATTTTAACAAAATGCAGAAGCTGTTCTTTTTCTTACCAATGGCGAAATGCACAAAGAAAGGTTTCCCTAGAACTTGTGTGCTTAACGTCTGCACATTTAGACTTTACATGTAATCCAGTACTCTTTACTCAACTAACCTTTACACTTATGCCGAGTTCAGACTGCACGATTTTCAAAGTAGTCATGTCACAGATGTTTCCACACTGCATGACTATCTGGGGTAGCATTCTGTCGCTGCTGCGTTTACACTGCAAGATGGATCAGTGACAGAGGGTTTCACACTGCACGACTTTACAATAGGAAGAATCGTCGACAGCGTTCTCTCGGTCCGCAAACTACGTCTCTCACAACCAAACACACACGAGAAGTGACATGGAAACAACGCAAGGTCACGATGTATATATTTTGTTAACTACACAATGAGAAAAAAGCCTTTATGTGCTGATCACACCGATGCCTTTTTTGAATGGTTTACTAACAGCTGCGAGCATTTTGCTGCTTATGTGCCCTGCACACCTTGTGTTTTAACCGCCTGCTGCGCCTCGCGTTTTTGCCCTTGCGCGCCTTGAGTTCGCGGTTGAAAAAGTCAACTCTGAGCAGAAAAAGCATGTTATGTCACTCATGTCTTTTTCATTCTCCAATCATATGAAAGCAGAGGCGGGGTTTCCGTTGAGGCAGCTGCAGTGTTTGTGTTGTCAAGACAACAACGGAGACTTTTGAAGATGAAGGAGAGACTTGTGGTTGCTGTTATGAGTTATCCAGAGCTGTAAGATTTTACAAATCTTGAATATCACAATATTATTAAATATTAAAATTATATTAATATCAATAGCAACACTCGCACAATAACCAGCTGATTCAGTTGTTACCTAGCGACATAAAAAAAAAGCATGTGCGGTGCGCCTTGCGGTTCTGGAACGTAAATGCACGTTCGGTGTGATCGGCCCCTTAGTGCAGTAGAAAATGCACTTATTTTGCTCACCTGGCTTTTGAAGGGAATTAGTCATTTCTCCTCAACTTTATTTCTTTCTCGACCCAGTTGTGGTATTGCTCAGATGACATGTCAAACAGACACGAGTGCTCCTGCCAAATTTACACTAGTTTTTCCTCCATTTCTTGGGTCCAAATAGACTGAAAAAAAGCACTTTTAACTTCTCCCCTAACATCCCGCTGACCTGCAGATACCCACACTAGTCAATGAGAGAGCAGCATCCACTTGTAGGTGATCGCCGATGTTATTTTCAATCAGAACAAATTTCACACGGCATGACTTTGAATCGCCGTCAGCTCCAGATATTTAGCATGCCAAATATCTCACGGGCATCTGCAATTCTCTCAGATCGCATCTTTGATCACACGGTGAGAATGATACTCGTGTGAACGAGCACCGATTTGCATGTGATTTCAGCCATTTGTCTGCGATTTCTCAAAACCTGTCGGCAAATCAAAATCGGGGCTAAAACCATGCAGTCTAAACTCTGCATTAACCATATTCAAATCTGGCTCAATGCAACCACGTTCATATCATTTCATTATTCTAAATAATTTTGATGCAAACAACAAAAAGACAACTAATAACATAAAAAGACATCTAATTTCTATCCAAAAATACTTTACCTATAATCTGAAAATCCAAAAACAGGGTATGTGCAGGAATCCTAAAGGTTATTTCAATACCTTTTTAAGACTTTTTAAAGACCTTCTCAGAACATTTTAAGACCTCATCCCCACTTCAAGTTCTAATCAGTATCAAACCTTTAACTTAATAAACAGTTGTAGTTAAATAAATCAATAGAGCACAACCATGCAACAGAACTCAGAAAGGCTTGGAAGAATCAAAGCTTGAAAGAATAAATTACGCGGCTGTTTTCAGCGACAGGCTTTAGCCACTGTTTAAACTCGTCTTTCTCCAACCAGGAGTTCGCAATTTTCCCATTTTGCAATTTTTACATTTTCCCATTTTGCCGTCGGTTTCACTTTATCGTTTCGCTACGTGTGGAGAGCGTCACATTACCTTATCAAATTATGTGGCATCACCTGGACGGAGGAGCTTGGCTAGACACGCCCCGGCCCAAACCAATCGCGTAGATCGAGCACACCGCTGTTAATTCCAGGAGGAAAATAAATATATTTATGCTTTTTTGGAGTCAAACATTTTAGACAACGCTTGAACAAAATTTAAGACTTTGTAAAAACACAATTAAGAGTTTTTAATACCTTTTAAAGGGCCTTAATTTTCTCATAATTGATTTATCAACTTTTAATACTTTTTAAGACCCTGCGGACACCCTGAAAAATATGTATTTGTTTTTCCTTAACTAGGGGTGGGCGGATCGATCCTAATATCGATAGTATCGATACCAACGTTGGTATTGATATCGGATAGTAGCTCTCCGAGATCGATACTTTTATTTAAATATTGTCTAATTTACGGTAAAGTACACTGCTCCTGTTTCCTAAAAGAGCGGACGTGTCTCTAAACACCCCGCTCCTTTTGTATCTCGTATGCGCCATTGCTCCTTCTTGCTCTGCTGTTATTAGTTGTCCTTTCATCATGTGACTCAGCAGCGCCATAGCGCAAGCACTTTTGGCTGTTCTGAGATGACGGAAAAAAGAGGAGCGCTGTTTGGAGTTATTTTACTGCAGTAAACGAAAATATTGCAAGCTGCAATGTTTGTAGAAAGTCTATTCAAAACTGTGGCAACACTACAAGTCTACACAAACACATAAAACAAAAAACAAAAAAAAGAGAACGCCGAGCTGCAAAAAAAGGAGAGAAGAGGAGGCAAATCCTTCAGACAGACCCCCAGCAGTGCCAGCCCTGAGACCGAGGTCACTGGCCGAGTCGTTTCAGAGAGGCAATGAATATCCAGGTAGCTAGCTACAGTGGTGAAATTAATATTTGAGTTGTATAGGACATTCGGTATTAGTTAATGAAGTTGAACTTGTTACTTTCATCATCAGGCTGATTAAATAAAGCCTATATAGTCAGCATATATACCTGCTATTTATATGAATTATTTTGGAATTTAAAAATATACAGTGATGGCCAAAATGATTAGAAAGGTAGTTTTTTCACCAGCTAAAAAATAGTTTTAAGTCAGTTATCTTTTGCTGTAGTGTGTTAGTAGGAAATACTGTAATAATTAAAAAAAAAAAAAAACATTTAAAAACACTTAAAACATTTTTTTTAGCTAGTGAGAACACAGGTGTTCTAATAATTCTGGCCACCACAGTATCCCATAAACTTAAAATATGAACATGTCAGAATATTCCTCATCATATACAAGCAACTGTTTGCACTTTGTTTACAAAATAAGGCAATGTTAAGTGTCTAATGAAAGAGAAACACTTTATTTTGTTATTTTGAACAAAACAGTGAACAAAAACTGAAAGAAAGATTTAAAACATTTGTTCGCCAGTAATAATTTTGTGGTATTTGTTTATTAAAAATATATTTGAAATGAATATTTGTTTTACATTTATTTGTTTAAAGACATTGAAGAAGTGCTAAAAAAATGCTTTTGTTATTAATATATTACTGTTTCTGAACAGAAACCCCAGACTGAAGTAAAAAAAATCATCGATCTCTAGTAATAAGTTTGTGTTTGCAAATCCAGATCATTACAATAATAAAAATGTTTTTATTTGGCTTTGGTTTTAACAAATACATTTAATTAGAGCTGCTTTGAGAGCATTCAACTCATAAATCATCACACACTGTTCTCCCCTACAGAAAAAGTACATTTAGGTTCAAGTGCATGCTTTTAAAAGTAAAAGTATCAGTTCGGTATCGATATCGGCGATACTGGCCCTGTATTTACTTGGTATCGGATCGATACCAAATTTTGCAGTATCGCCCAGCCCTACTTAAAACAAAGATTAAATGATTAAATGAAGATTAATTGTGTGAACTTTGCTTCATACAGCCATCAAAATGTACAAAACAACAGTAAAAAACCTAATTAAAAGTTATTGAATTAGACATTAATTTGTCAGAAAACTGGACTTAAAAAAGCATGTTTGTTATGTTTCTGTTTGTTTTAACTAATACAAAGATGTCCAGACATTTAAAAGTACAAGATTTAATCATCCCAAAAAAAGCCAATTGGATTTTCTAAGCAAAAATCCAGTTCACAATCAAGAAAACTAAAGCTAAATTCTCATTTTCCTAAATATCCATTATGGCTCAGTGTTATTTAAAACCACAATAACGCAGTGTATAGCTAGCAAGAGGTCACGGGTGAGCAATATTTAGTTATACAGCGACAAAGAGCCTAGAGAGAAAGCCCAGAGCCATGCAGTCCTCAGAGAAACACGTGCTTCCATTTAATTTACCACATTACATAAGTTAAAGAGTCACCAGCATCACAGCAGACTAAAGAGAAATCCTCTGTAAAACAATAGTGTCACTGTTGCAGAGGGGTCGAGTTTGGCCCTGCAGATTGTTTCAACACACACCCTCAAGCTGTGAAACCCTGGACAGACAACAAAGAACAGGCGAGTAGTAAAATGCAAGGAGAAGATGGTACTTCAGCTGAACAGATACGAGCCCTCAAACACAAACTAGCCTTTCATCCGCAGACTTCATGAGAAAATTCAGTGAGAATGTGTGTAGCAAATCAAAGAGCATTAATGTGGACATGGATTTTATCCATGTTTAAGTGCTATTTTCAGGTCTCTGGAGGATTCACTAATGCAGAAATGGGACGGACAACACGGTAACTTTATGAAAAATGCACCATTCAGATTTGTCTCTCCTAGAAAGTGGATTTTATTAAACATTTCCGCCCCTTAATCTCAGCCAAGGTTCATTGGAAATATGTGCCCGAGTCTACACTTAAAATGTAAAATATGTTGCTCATGATTTTATATAAAATTCACTTTAATGTGTGATATGACTAAAAAGTGGGAATAAACAAATCTTTTCTCAATTCAAATATGTAGCGGCTTGGACCCAGAAACAGAATTCCATACATCACGACCAAGCGGCAACCTCCCGCTCTCCCTCGGGAAGCAAATACGGAAGTAACTAAAACTGCAATTCATCGAAATTCCACTAGTCCTGGCTCCATAATAGAGCAGATTTCTATTGAGCCCAATGTTAATACGGCCAACTTTACAGCAGAAAAAAAAAGGTGTTTACAGCCTGGTACAAAGAAAGATTTTGGTTCATATAGCTAATATTACCCTTCATGACACCTGTGAGGGGGGTGAATTTTTTTATAACTCATCTGTTTCATTTATATTGGGTTATATTAAGTTTGCACAATTAAGGGTGTGGCCACTTGAGTGACAGCTAGGTTTCGCTGGTCACCGTCACCTGATAAGCCGCTGAACTCGACATATACATCGTATTTTTTTTTTTTTTTTATGTGGCTTTACAGTCAATTGCTTTTTGGAATTAATTCTTACAATTGTCAGATGATAAGGCATGCTGTGTGCACTTAAATGTGCTCACAAACCATTCACGTGGCCTCCATTTCCCAGGGGAGTGAAATTATATAGCATATCTATCAATGTATTTGTTTTATTTAAGATCATTTATATTTTTCTTTAGACCTGTAATGCACTCCAGAATCTGACAGATTGATGAGCTCTAGGCTCTAGAACGGTCATCTGAATCGTTGTCATACAGTGTTATGCCTGGATTTCATCAATAGCCTTGCATTTAGTAACACAGACTTTATTTGAAGTGTTAGTGGCTCAATGTATTACAGCAGTGGTTTTAAAAGACTAAACACTTTATTGATATAGTACACAACCAAGCCCATGTGGTCAGAACACAAACGAGTTGCATGTAATGAAGTATTAAGCGTTTCTCCCAAAGAAATCCTAAGCAAAATGCTAGCAGGCGTCTGTAGCTCCGCCTCTTTGCCCTTGTTTGGTATCCCCCGGTCGGTGCGATGACGCACGAACAAAATGGTGACGGTTGGCCACGCCTACTTGTAGCTTCTTTTGCGTTCTTCAGAAACCTATGGGTGACGTCACAGATACTACGTCCATATCTTTTACAGTCTATGGTCACGACTTAACAAGCGGATAGCATATAAAGACTCCGCCCTCTTCTGGAAAGCAGCAGCAGCTAATTTGCATTTAAAGGGACACAAAAATATGTCTCACACACAAGTTTGGCTCCAAACCTGACAAGATAATACCTGATAATAAATTATCTGTACACTCTCAGAAATAAAGGTACATGAGTTGTCATTGGGGTGGTACCTTTTCAAAAGGTACACGTTTGTACTTAAAGGGTTCATATTGGTACCTCAAAAGTGTGTATTAGTACCTAAAAATTTTAAGAGGAACACTTTTGTAATTTTTAGGTGCTAATATGTACCCTTGAGGTATTAATATAGACCTTTTAGGTACACATTTGTCCCTTTTGAAAAGGTACCACCCCAGTGACAACTTGCGTACCTTTATTTCTGAGAGTGTAGAGTATTTTAGTGCTGAAACTTCATAGACACTTTCTGGGGACACTGGAAATGTATTTTACATCTTTTAAAAAGGGACAAGATGTGTCCCCTTTAAATGACTTTGCACAGGAAACTCTCTGGAAACTTAAAGGATCAGTCCAAAAATGAACAGTTGGGGTTTTGCTAGAGAGAACTGAAAGCAAACGCAGATCTCCCCCACCCCCCTCCAACTCACTCTTAACATAGGAGGAGCTGGATGAAAATATCGCTCTCTCTTTCCCTCTTTTTCCTCTTCCTGTTTCAGGCCAGCGCTTCTGCTGTCTTCATTGGCGACTGCGGCAGCGAGGTCTGCTATTTTTTCCCTTTCTTTTTCTTCCCCCACTTTTCTGTAACTCTATCCTCAGAGGAGCGCAAGAGCGGGGGGCAGGGGGTCTTCAGACAGGAAGTGACCAGATTTACCTCGGTGTGTTTCAGAGCCATTGTTACTCATACTAAAGATGGTAATGACAGATTTAAGGTAAACGTTAACCCCTTCGTCTCCTACTGACCCACATTCTGTCTGAAAAGTTTGATCAGCAGTTTTCATGTTTGATTCACTTTCTTTAAATTATTATCACCCCTGGCAAACTCTGACTTATTGTTTCTTTTATTTAACCAGTAAGTTTTGATTTCATTTTGTTTTCAACCGTAAGTAACACAGACTTCTTCCAAAAGATGATGAGACGATGTATAAGAGGGAACATTGTGGGGAAAAATTAGAAGCTTTTATTTGCATATGAACAATAACTAAGTCAGAATTTGTCAGGGGTATGAATAATTTAACACACTTATTCATACACACACAAAACTTGGACAAGAATACCAAAAAAACAGCTGTTAAATGTAATTTTAAGAAGCACAAAATATGGAAGAAAATATATTAAAGGGCACCTATGATGAAAATCATCTTGTGTAAGGTGTTTGTACAGAACTGTGTGCAGTCATATTGGAGTGATATAAAGACAATAAGTCTCTTTATTTTCATTTCCTGACGTTTAAATAGGATCCAAATCCCTCGCATTTTGAGGCCTACCGCAACTTGACGTAGGAGTGCGGTTTCCCCACCCACCTTATTGATTGACAGCTGCGTATTAACATGTCTCCGTAGCAACATGTATAATCATATCAACAAGACAGGACATGTGCAAAGCAACCGGGAATAAAAGATCTGTTCAGCGCTCTGTGATCATCAATCATCATCAAATGTGATCAAGAATGAGTTTTACAAGTGTAAAACATTTTTAAATCAGTGCATGTTTGTAATAAAGACAGTAAAATTGCTACGTAATTCATCACCACAGCCGCATGGCGTCAATACAATTATAAAAGAAGACGCTTCAATCCCGGTTTGTGGACGTTAAATCAGGTTAATTTTGTACATTAATATAACGCATATCCATACAGCAGCAGTTATTAATGTGTATCCAGTCACATTTGTCGTGCAACAACAGTGCGAAGTTAACGTGTATGTGTGTGTGTGTGTGTGTGCACGCGAGCAAACTTTATAACAACATTGTGTGACTCATTGCATCAGAAAGGCTTAAATTAACTCCACAACAAATACATAAAATGATCATCGGGAAAGTTCTTACTGTAGTAAGGGAGACCTGCTTCATGCTTGTCTGTCACTGTGCTGTTTATCTACGTGAAGGCTATTGGCTGTGACAAGCACATGGGAACGGTGGGCGGGGAGAACCAGCTCATTAGCATTAAAGGCACAGGCAACAAAAACAGCTACAATGTTAAAACGGCTCCCATTTCCTAGATTTAAAAATACATAAATAATCTGACGGGTGTTTTGAGCTGAAACTTTACAGACACATTCTGGAGACACAAAAGACTTTTATATTAAATCTGGAAAAATGGTTTCAATTGGTGCCCTTTAAATATATTGTTATATAATAGAAGTTAATTTGTTTCTGAAATGCTATTGGGCATAAAGGAACTAAAATAAGCCTTAACTATGTCTGACAGATTTGTTTCTTAAATGTTAACCCCTTCGGCTCCTATTGACCCACATTCTGTCTCGCCAAAATTTAGATGAGCAGTTAAAAAAAGTTTTAGCCTCTCATATATTACACACACACAATTAATACAGTATTTGGCAAGAAAAACAACTCTCTGTACTCTCTCTAAATATTTTGTTTCTTATTAATTCATGTACTTAGTTATTTCTAATCACAAATACCTTAATATATTATTTCGATTGTTTATTTTGTGCGACACGGTTGCTCAGTGGTTAGCACCATCGCCTCACAGCAAGAAGGTCGCTGGTTTGAGTCCCAGCTGGGTCAGTTGGCATTTTTGTGTGGAGTTTGCATGTTCCTCCGGGTGCTCCGGTTTCCCCCACAGTCCAAAGACGTGCACTATAGGTGAATTGAATAAACTAATTTAGCCATGGTGTATGAGTGTGTGGGTGTGAATGAGTGTGTATGGATGTTTCCAGGGTGCGAACTACGGGGGAGAACATGAAAACATGATTTGTGAAACATTGGGGGGTCTCAAAAATATTGACAATGTGTTATTTTTACATGCGGTTTCAGTATTGTGATCATAGATTATTGTGTAAAACTGCATATCATTCATGCATGACAGCGATTTACACCTCGCTTAAAAAAAAGATAACTACACATGCTATTCTTGTCATCAAGGTGTGGGGGCGCTGAGGAGCAAAGTCCAGACTGACAGCCAGATGCTTTCATGTAGACGTTGAGACACTGCTTATTCATTTTCTGAAACAAATGATGTGACGTTGGGTTTTGTTTTATTTGCTTCATACAATAGGCCAAAACAATGTTCTTTTTTTAAACACCGTGACATTGCTGTAAACATGTTGGACAATTAAGCTGAAAGCAGGGTAAACTTGACAAACCCCTTTCATTTTCGAATTCACGTTTATATTTTACCTTAATGAAAAGTGAGATCCCTTGACATTCTATAGGCATATGTAAAATAAAAAAAGCATACGCTGTCCTTAGTGCCATCATCCTGAACTTAAAGAGCGAATAGAAAAATGATAGGCTACATGACGAGGTTATTTATTTTGTTAAGTGAAACATATTTGTTGATTTTATATGAATGTATTCCTCTCACAGAAGCACTACAGATAGGCTGCTGTTGTTTGTGCATGTAAAAATAATCCCTTAAAAGATATTTAGGGGTCAAAGAAAGTTATTGATGATATAGCGCTTTTTAGCGAGAAAAAACCAAAACTATGGTGTTTTGTTCAGTTAGCCTACATTGTAATATTACAGTTATATAAATATTTGTTTTATATTTATAGATTTTTTTTGCTTGTACATTGCTGTTTAAGGACAGGGATCCTGTGTGTTTTATAGCTACATCATTGTGGCAAGGGACTCTCAAGATCAAAGCGACCCCCAAAGTGGGCTCCCCCAAAGGCCATGGTATAGTTCGAACACAGGATGTTTCACAGTACTGGGTTACAGCTGGAAGGGCATCTGCTGCATAAAACATATGCTGGAATAGTTGGCGGTTTGTTCCGCTGTGGTGGCAATCCCTGATGAATAAAGGGACTAAAGTCGAAGGAAAATGAATGAATGAATGTTTATCAGTGATTTTATAGATTTCTCAGTTCATTCTCATTCCTCCCAGGGGGTTTATGGGTGGGGGCAGGGGTTACCTAATTTTGGTTAGCTCTAGTTTGAACTTAGGAAAAACGCAGACAGTGAATCTTTGTATGATTCTTTGTTTTTTTTATGTCAAACCTGGGGTCTGTTCTTCGTACCTCGCTTAAATAATCTAAGATGATTTGTCAGATCCTGGATCTTTTAATCTTAATAACTGATCTCTGGCTAATTTGGTTCTTCAAACAAGTTCGCGAATCAGATTAAAATGTCTGGATAAACTGATCTGAGATCGCTGTGTGTGTTGTGAAGGACAGATCTATTATATAAAAATTATACAGAAATTATATAGAATTCGTAGTAAACTGTTTGTTAAATATGATACACAATAACGTTCCACCTTTGTTGTGGGCTGCAGGCTTTACACTTTGAGGTGTCGAGAGTATTCAGCAATTTATTTAGTTTTACATTTCTTTATTATAGTAGCCTAGGCCTATTTTTATTTCTTAATTAGCGTAAGGAATTTAAATCAATTTTGCATTAAAAAAGCATTTTGATATCGGTAAAGGTGTCTGCAACTTTTGCAAAGCATCAAATCATCATCATATAAGCTGTCAAAACATGTGAATGACTGCATAAATTATTATTATAAAAAACAAACAAAAACTGTTGAATATTGTGCATGTCTATTAACATACACAAATTGTACTAAAGCTGGATCAGTACCTTTAAATAGTACACGTTTGTATCTAAAAAAAAACAATATTAATAAATGTTCTCTTTGATCCTCTTGATGAGAACCACCCCGTTCTTGTACGTTTATTTAATAAGTTTTGTTTATATATATTTTTAACCCTATATGTAGAGTTGAAGTCAGAATTATTAGCCCCCCTGAATTATTAGCCCCCCTGTTTATTTTTTCCCTGTTTTCTGTTTAACAGAGAGAAGATTTTTTTCAACACATTTCTAAACATAGTAGTTTAACTCATTTAACTCATTTCTAATAACTGATTTATTTTATCTTTGTCATGTTGACAGTAAATAATATTTTACTAGATATTCTTCAAGACACTTCTATACAGCTTAAAGTGACATTTAAAGGCTTAACTAGGTTAATTAGGTTAACTAGGCAGGTTAGGGTAATTAGGCAAGTTATTGTATAACAATGGTTTGTTCTGTAGACTATTGAGAAAAAAAAATTAGCCTAAAGGGGCTAATAATATTGTCCTAAACATAGTGTTTAAAATTTTTTTTAAACTGCTTCTATTCTAGTCGAAATAAAACAAATAAGACTTTCTCCAGAAGAAAAAAATGATCTGAAATGCAAAAAGATCTGCATGCTCGTATTACATAAATGCGATCTCGACTGCGTCATATTTGTCATTGAAATAACGACAAAGGTAGTTGGTAGATCAAAAGGCCTGCTGCCACAGCTGGAAAAAATCCTAGAGGAAACACTGATGTGTATATATAAACTTTTTTAAAAACTATTTTACTTTTTTCCCCAAGTGTACATAATCTAAAGGTTAGTACTGTAAGAAAATAGCAGCATTCGGTACATACTTTCAGCATTACCTATGCTTGAAATGAGCCTATCTAATCCTGTTTATATCAAATAAGCCTGCTCCCGAGCAGGTTTGAGCTACCAGACCTGTTGCTATGACAACAACTCTCGGATGAGTTTTAAATAAAGAAATGATCCTGGATCGTGTCAAATTGTCAATAACCAAATCCAGCTAACAGAGTAATCCACGTACAAAGAACAGACCCCTGCCTAATAAAGCATATATTCAAAAAACAACATTTAAAGGTGCAGTAGGTGATAATATCATTCATTCATTTTCCTTCGGCTTAGTCTCTATTTCAGAGGTCGCCACAGCGGAATGAACCACCAAGTATTCTGGCATATGTTTTACGCGCACACACACTCATACACTATGGCCAATTTAGTTCATTCAATTCAACTATACCGCATGTCTTTGGACTGTGAGGGAAACCAGAGCACCAGGAGGAAACCCATGCCAACACGGGGAGAACATGCAAAGAAACGCCAACTGACCCAACTGGGACTCAAACCAGCGACCTTCTTGCTGTGAGGCGACAGTATTAACCACCAAGCCACCGTGCTACCCGGGGAAAAAAAAATCTCAGATATTTAACAAAGAACTCAACAAAACAGTATAGAAGAACGAGTTGTGAACAGTGTTCACCATGCAATGCTTTTTAGCTCTTGATCTACAGTAAATGTCTCTCAGTCCAATTGTATCAACATGTTTCTGGAAAGGCGTCAGAGAGACAGGCCACCTGCTGCCCTACACCGCTGCTCTCTCTGCAGCTGTGGGGTCGAGCGCAGCTGGGACGTCCCACCAATGCACTTTTGTTTAGCAGAGGGTGGGCTCCCAGACAGCTCTGCATCTCAGACCCTAACAAGACAGCAGTTGTCTGATGTCAGTAAAATCGCTTCGTAACAGCACTGTCCATTTGTAAACATCCCAACATACAGCTAAAGTCAGAATTATTAGCCCTTGTGAATTATTAGCCGCCCTGTATATTTGTCCCCCAATTTCTGTTTAACGGAGAGATTTTTAAATCACATTTATAAACATAATAGTCATAAAAACTAATATCTAATAACTGATTTCTGTGAAGGGCAACGCAGTGGCGCAGTAGGTAGTGCTGTTGCCTCACAGCAAGAAGGTCGCTGGTTCGAGTGTGGAGTCGCTCTCTGTGTGGAGTTTGCATGTTCTCCCTGTGTTCGCGTGGGTTTCCTCCGGGTGCTCCGGTTTCCCCCACAGTCCAAAGACATGCGGTACAGGTGAATTGGGTAGGCTAAATTGTCCGTAGTGTATGAGTGTGTGTGGATGTTTCCCAGAGATGGGTTGCAGCTGGAAGTGCATCCGCTGTGTAAAACATGTGCTGGATAAGTTGGCGGTTCATTCCGCTGTGGTGACCCCAGATTAATGAAGGGACTAAGTCAAAAACAAAATGAATGAAGGAATGAATGATTCCTGTGATCTTTGCCATGATGACAGCACATATTTATACTACTATGAATACTAAATTTTGCTTAAGGGGGCTACTAACATTGATCTTAAAATGTTTTTTCAAAAATTAAAAACTGATTTTATTCTAGCCGAAATAAAACAAATAAGACTTTCTCCAGGAGACAAAATATTATAGGAATTACTGTAAAAAAATTCCTTGATCTGTTAAAGATCATTTGGGAAATATTCACAGAAGGGCTAATCATTTTGACTTCAGCTGTACATGTTGTGCCATTTCTCGGTGCATTGAGTCCCACAGGAGGATCAGAACAGCAGTGAACAGAGAGAAGAGTCTCCTTTAAACATTGCAGGGAAGCTCTTCCAGCATCTACAGCTGTTTGGAAGAAGAATAAAGTATGGAATGTAAATTGTTTCTTTGAAGGCAACGCTCCAAAAATGCAGTTTTATTTCTCTGCGGTTTTCACTGCTATGTGCTGTTGAAATGTTTATTTTTGCAAATTTACTTTTAAAGCGTTTTTTTTTTTTTCTTCCCCCTCTCTCCACCCGAATGTTAGAAGAGCTAGCCGATTGCAAAAGCCTGAGTGTTTCTGAAAGATGAGCATATGCTAGCTCTAAAGCACATATGCTAAAACTCAACACGAAAGCTGACTTTCCCAGTCTTTTGAGTGTAAAAGTGAGTGCAGAAACTAAACTACAAAGCCCACAGTTGTTTTTTTAAAGCTCAAAAATCAATCTTTCATAGTTTATGGCAAGCCTTGTTTCAAGTAGTTTTGAATTAAACAGCTAGCAATATAAGCCAGACATGAAACAACAGTGGTTAGCACTGTCACCTCACATCAAGAAGGTTGCTGGTTCGAGTCCCGGCTGGGTCAGTTGGCATTTCTGTGTGGAGTTTGCATGTTTTCTCCTGTGTTCACGTGGGTTTCCTCCGGGTGCTCCAGTTTCCCTCACAGTCCAGAGACATGCGCTATAGGTGAATGTGTATGATTGTGTGTGTGTGTGTGTGTGTGTGTGTGTGTGTGTGTGTGTGTATACGTGTTTTTGTGACATATCAGGACACAAATCTGTATAATGACATAGGTATGACACAGGTATTACAAAAAGCAGGTGAAATATGAGGACATTGGTGACGTCCTCACTTCTCCAAAAGCTTCTAAATCACACAGGATGAGTTTTTTCAGGGAGTAAAGCTGTACACTGTCTCCTGTGATGGTTTGGTTTAGGGGTAGGGTGGGGTGAGGGCAATATAATATACGGTTTGATCTGTATAAAATGAATGGAAACCTATGTAATGTACCCACTTTTCACAAAAACAAACATGTGTGTGTGTGTGTGTGTGTGTGTGTGTGTGTGTGTGTGTGTGTGTGTGTGTGTGTGTGTGTGTGTGTGTGTATGGGTGTTTTCCAGTACTGGATTGCAGCTGGAAGGGCACCCATTGTGTAAAACATACGTTGGAATAGTTGGCGGCAGGGCTTGACTTTAACATCCTCCAAATGTGGGTGGGTTTCAGCTGTGGTGGGTTAGAGAGCCGCTCCCACTAGCCACTTTGGCTGGTTGAAGATGATTTTTAAATTGTAGTTCATCGAGAAGCAGCACGACTGACAAAAAAAAAATTTTTCGCGCGAGCAAAAGAAAGCAGGTGAATACCGAATAAGAGGATGATCACGCGCACAGTGAGACGCACGCGTTCTACACTCACTAATGAGGGCTTCAGTGTCGCACGTCCGGCTGATGTGGTGCGCACGAGTGTTTATAAAGCTTGCATACTTCTCTTTCCTAGCGCAAAGTAATCGTGCCTACAAACGCAACTTGTGCGTTTAATTCTCTTTTTTTGTTAAATAAGTTTTATTGAAGACAGATTCAGAAAGAAAAGAATTGTCCGTTTACATATTTTATCCACATGTAACATAGGCAAAGCAAATAAGAAAAGAAAAAAAGGAAAAACAATATGAAAATCATTCATTCATTCACTTACTTTTCGGCTTAGTCCCTTTATTAATCTGGGGTCACCACAGCGGAATGAACCGCCAACTTGTCCAGCATATGTTTGAGGCATCCAGTGGATGACCTTCCAGCTGCAACACATCACAGGGAAACACCCATACATTCTCATTCACACACATACAGTACGGACAATTTAGCTTACCCAATTCACCTGTACTGCATGTCTTTGGACTTGTGGAGGAAACCGGAGCACCCGAAGAAAACCCACGCGAACGCAGGGAGAACATAGAAACTCCACACAGAAACGCCAACTGACCCAGCCAAGGGTCGAACCAGCGACCTTCTTGCTGTGAGGCGAGAGCGCTACCCACTACGCCACCGCGTAGCTGAAAATCATAATAATAAATAAAAAATAAAAAAACACCCACATAACAAGCCAACTTGTTACAAAGACCTGTTTGAACAACAGAGTATGATGACACAGCATATTAAAACATTGCATTAACATTGAAACAATGCATTATTATGAGAGGGTTTTTCTTTAAGGTAACAGATAAAAGGATTCCAAATTTTGTCAAATTGTTCAAGTTTTCTTTTCAAATTGTATCTAATGCGCTCCAAATGTAACAGAGGTAATTTCTCCAATACAGTTTAGATGTAGGGGATTTCTCTCCCAAACGATCACTCTGTGCCACAAACTGAATGTTTCTTACAACTCTATTACCTGTTATTCACAGCCTATGCAGCCTATCTGTTCACTAAAGTAGACGCGCGCGCGTCTATCATTAAGTAGGGCACGCGCCCGCCCTCTCTGTGGTAACAGCTCACGTCACGTGTGATTTCACGGCCGCGAATAGATCATTACATGAAGACAGAAATGACATTTTGGGGTGAACTATAACTTATAAATACAGTATGTCACTCTTTCAACGTCATTTGGAGATGTGCATGTCGCTGAGCAACGTATGTAAAACAATGAGAAGACTTGTGCGGCCACCTTTGTTTTTCTCCTGAACTTGAAAATATAATTGGCAGAATCGTAGAAATGCTGGATTAAGATCGTCTAGGGGTCGAATCGAGATTGCGATCTTTTTTCGATTAATCGTGCAGCTCTAGTATATCTAGTAAGAGCTTGATTAGCTGGTTTAGGTGTGTTTAATTAGTGTTGGAGCTAAGCTCTTCGGGACACCGGCCCTCCAGGACCGAGTTTGGACACCCCGGCTCTAGAGTTCTAAAAATTCTATCTTTTAATGTGTCCAGGAAGTTTTTTTTTTATCCATCAAAAGCTGACTGAATTATGGGTAATGACCAGCGACCTCTCTTGAAAAGGAAAGTGGCTAAAGATACAAAGAAAAAATAATCATAGTTAAAACGTGTATAAAAACTAAATGAAGTCAATTCCGAACGCATGCTGACTTGAAAGACATCTGATCCTGCCTGGAAGGTTTTGCACAGCCAAATAGCCAACAGAGCACTGTGAGACAGGCGTAACCAGGCCAAGATAATGTGGTTAGCATGTCCTCTCAGCCAGGATGAACTAGAGTAGATGTGAGCAGCAAAAACCACAGGAATCCCGAGCTGACCATCTTTTCGAAGTCAGCATGAATGCATCATCACATGTAAGTGGGCGGAAGGAAGAAAAACCACCATGACCTTCATTAGGACCACTGAGAACCAGGCAAAAAGTCATCACAGTATAGATCTGTATACTTTTGCTTATTTGAACAGCTTCCTTATGAGCTGTTCCTTAAACACAAATTTCTATTTGTAAATATCTGCATTTAATTCACCTACATTTCTGTAATTTGCATAAATTGAGTACACAAACTATATAGATATTATTCATCGATTCATTTTCTATTGGCTTAATCCCTTATATGTCAGGGGTTGCCACAGCAGAATAAACCGCAAACTATGCCAGCATATGTTTTGCGCAGCAGATGCCTGTCCACTCTCACATTCACACAAACACTTATACTCTACTGCCACTTTAGTTCCCTTCCATGCCCTTCCAGCTGCAACCCATCACTGGGAAACATCCATACACACTCATTCACACACACTACGGACAATTTTAGCCTACTCAATTCACCTATAGCACATGTCTTGGACTGTGGGGGAAACCGGAGCAATCGGAGGAAATCTACCCGAACACGGGGAGAACATGCAAACTCCACACAGAAATACCAACTGACCCAGCCGGGGCTCGAACCAGCGACCTTCTTGCTGTGAGGCAATTGTGCTACCCACTGCACCACCGTGCTGCCTGTGTACAGTACAATGATTTATATTTATTATTTAATCATTTGACTAATTCGATTTTTTTTGTTACTTTCCCTGGTAATTAGTTACTTTTATAATTATGTAACTCGGTTACAATTTGTGAGAAGTAACTAGTAACTATAACTAATTACTCTTTTAAAGGAACGTGCCCAACATTGTTTATATGTGGTTAATATATCCTACAAAGAGCTGTTTTGTACTAATAATTTGGCTAATCTTTAATTGACGTTGGTAGAACATTTGAATGGGAATGTGCATTCATTTCACAAAAACATCACAAAAGTTACAACCACTTAAACCAGATCACATCTATGTATGTTATTCAAAAAGCACCAAACCAATTTTAAATAGCAGTGCTAACCCTAACCCGTACACACCAGAACTAATTCCCAAGTCTTCAGAGGCATGCAGATCATTCCATACCAGCATGCTTTTGAAGTCTGATGTTTCACTCGGTCAATGCTGGCTTTCATACAGATTCTCCACGCTCCACTATTTGCCCTCGTCAGCCACTAAAGCGGACTCCAGTAGAGCCAAAACATCATCACACGTCGTCAATGAGCACTTTGTGCAACGAGAAACCCAGAGAAATGTCTTCCACTGATTTGACCTGACCTCTCTGTTTTGTTTCCCTCTTGTCTAAACCCTTAGTCACCCACCACGATCCTGAAAACACCTTCAACAGTATCATCGAGCCTCCATCTGTGGTGGACCAACCTTCTCCGTCATGGTCGTCCCAGGAGTCCTTCTCTTCCTTCGAGAACAGCGAAGATGGGCCGGTTTACTGCGTACCCCATGAAGGTGAGGATATAAGGCATCTGTTTGCACAACATGGAGATTAAGGGAGTTTAGAAATCTCTTGACAATTGACCCAATTCTGCAGTAAACGCTTGCCCTGTGGCTGCATACATCACGTGCATTGAGATAATAAACACTCTAAATGCTATAAATGGCCGAGTCAGCTGATGCAGCGCTTTCAGGATGTGACTCGGGAGTTTCTGCGGAAATTGTGGCATGGAAGATGCTGGAATACTGCATAAAAGCAGTATATAAAAGTAGTATAAAAGCAGTATATAGGAAAATACTGAGGCACTGTTTGATGATGTGGTGCATTATAGTGGTTGTAGACATATAATATTCTTTTGTTGTTACTAGAAGTACTTCTGTAGGGTAAAAATAATAATAATAATAAAAATTCCTTACATTTATATAGCGCTTTTCTGGGCACTCAAAGCGATTTACACATAGGGGGGGAATCTCCTCATCCACCACCAGAGTGCAGCATCCACCAGACCGCACACCACACACCAGCTGATTGGTGGAGAGGAGACAGAGTGATGAAGCCAATTATGATATGGGGATGGTTAGGAGGCCATGATGGACAGAGGCCAGTGGGCAGATTTGGCCAGGATGCCGGGGTTAAACCCCTACTCTTTCTCGAAGGACATCCTGGGATTTTTAATGACCACAGAGAGTCAGGACCTCTGTTTAACGTCTCATCCGAAAGACGGCACTCACTGAGCAGTATAGAGTCCCCGTCACTATACTGGAGCATTAGGACCCACACAGGCCGCAGGTTGGGCACCCCCTGCTGGCCTCACTAACACCACTTCCGGCAGCTTTCCCATGTGGTTTCCCATCCAGGTACTGACCGGGCGCAGCCCTGCTTAGCTTCAGTGGGCGACCATGTGAGAGTTGAAGAGAGCTAGCTGCCGGCATGTTGAAGTCAAATGTACAGTTGAAGTCAGATTTATTAGCCCCCATGTATATTTTTTACCCAATTTCTCTTTAACGGAAAGATTTTTTCAACACATTTCTAAACATAATAGTTTTAATAACCCAGTGTTTCCTCTAGGATTTTTTCCAGCAGTGGCGGCAGGACTTTTTTTTTTACACAGATCTGCCAACTATTTCAAAGACAAATATTACACGCAGTATTACAAGTCGAGATAGCATTCATGTAATACGAGCATGCGAATCTCTTTGCTTGCGCGCCGATTTTCCTCTGTTCGAGCACAGAACTTCTTGCACGCACTCAAATTTACACGTTCAAGTGCAGATCTTCTTGTGCGCTCTCCAGTAAGCGCTGCTGAAGCGCGATTTAGTGCGTTTTTGTGCGTTTTCCGACATTAACGCGTCCTGAAGTAAAGTGAAACGGCATTAAACTCCAGAAGATAAAGTCATTGTATGCAGAGCCATTGACCTTTATCAATAAAGTATACTTATGGAAACTGTGTTCATCTTAACTGAAAGCTACGCGGTGTTTGCTAGACTCACGCACCTGTCAGTCAGTCTGTCAGAGAGTCAGTCAGCATGTCACCTTGAACTAATAGCGCACAGCACTACTATGGTTACAGAAAAGTTTGCGCGGTTTACCTCTAATATGTTTTGGATAAACACGACTAAATGTTTTAAATAAGAAGTTGTAATGTAGCCGTGGCGGGATGAATTTTGGCGTGGCGGCCCGCCATGGATGAATGAATGTAGCGGAAACCTTGTAACCCATTTCTAATAACTGATTTATTTTATCTTTGCCATGATGACAGTAAATAATATTTGACTAGATATGTTTTAAGATACTAGTATTCAGCCTAAAGTGACATTTAAAGGCGTAACTAGGTTACTTAGGCAAGTTAGGGTAATTAGGCAAGTAATTGTATAACGATGGTTTGCTCTGTAGACAATAAAAAAAAATATATTGCTTAAGGGGGTTAATAATATTGACTTAAAAAAATTTGTTTGTTTTTTAACGTAAAAAAAAAGCCTTTATTCTAGTCAAAATAAAACAAACAAGACTTTGTCCAGAAGAAAAAAATATTATAGGAAATACTGTGAAAAATTCCTTGCTCTGTTTATTAACATAGACGCCATTACTCCGATTAGAATATGTTTAAGACAATGCTCTGATTAAGAGTCTACCATGTAAACAGCGATTTTTGATTACCTTAAAAGTACCAGACACTCGTGTCATGAAATGCTGAGGGTTTTTTCTTTTCATTCGGCATGCGGCATCAAGCTCCATTAAAACAACACTCTTCCACCAGTCCTTCATATTCACTTTCAGTACCTCAGTTTGGTTTGGGAGGCATGACTGAAATGTTCCTGAATGAAAGTGAAACTGCCAAACTGAAGTGAAAATCCAAAAATGAAAACATTTAAATGACCTAAAACTGCAGAGGAAACGTGAATAGCCTGGTGACACAATGATGTTAATGGATCTGTGTGCTATAATGCAACACGGAATCATGAAAGGAACATTCAAAAAGCAACTCATGAAAACACCTTAATCATATATTGTCTTATTCAGATTAAGGCAAATCATTAGATTATGGATGTCCATGTAAACTTTGTCAAGCCCCAACCCTAGAAAAAAGGTGTTCAATGATTTAATGACACAGGTTAGTAGTAAGCTAATGTAATGTTAATTGTATAATGTAAATTTTGCATTCATGCTAACAAACAAATGATCAAAAGAAATATATTAATGCATTCAAATATATAAAATATGAATTGATGTACACTTCAAACTTATTATAAATGAACAATATAATTATATATTTATAATAATTAAAATATTTTTTTTGTCAAAACAATATTGCTCAAAAGTTTTGGCCCCGGTATCGTTTTAAAGTATCGATTTAGCACCGGTATTAAAGTCATCCCAAACGCGAATCCCATCCCAACCCTATCAATCGTACACACAAAAATTCTATAAGGTTATATTTTTCAGACTAATCAAACAATGATGAATGTCAAAGAGGTGTAAAAATTGATTGATATTATGTTCAGTTTATTTTCAGATGTCGTTTAATGTCATTAAAGTCATTCATTTACTCCCATTCTTCTTGCAGAGACTACAAACGAGAGTTGTGAAAAGCGAAGTTCTAGTGCCGCCCCAGAAATATCATCGACACCTAATGAGGATGACGCGGGCGAGTACACATCCCTCAAAGACACAAGAGAACACACAAAGCCATTTATAAGCGATGGGACGGAGCAGCCTCTGCTCAAGTCTTCAGACAGTGAGTGCTCCACCAGCGGTTCTGAGTCCACCATCGCAGCTGTTTACGCCCATGTTGCCCGCCTTTCCAAACACTCCAAAGAGGATGACGACAGCGCCTCGCCAGAGAAGACCAAAGAGAAGACCAAACCTCGTCCTCCAGACCCTTCCACCAAACCAAAGGTGTCCTGGATCCACGGAACATCTGGAAACAACCCAACAGAGCAAATCCAGACTCCTTCGCCACAAAAAGAAAAGAAGAACAGCTCTGACGGTTCTGGAAAGGGTGACGAGAAGCAGAGATCGAAGGAGAGATCCAGCAAGAACCGGGAAAAGCATCAGGATAGTAAAAAAGCAGATGAAACCCCTAGCAAAAGCATCTCTCACAAAGCTTCGGACACCATTGAGCATCTCAACGGAACATTCCAGAACGCCCTGAAGAAGATCGGAAACTTCCATTCAGAAAAGAAAACTAATGACGCCAATAAAGATCCACCCAAGAGCCCGAAAATCATGCATCCGCACATGAACTCTGAGGCCGCCACGCTACTCGCGGCTCAGCTCAAAGAAAAAACCCAAAGCCTTAATCGAAATGAGGGTCTCACAGTGGGCATCAAACCCAACGGCGTCTCAACACCTCAAGCCAACCGAGAAAAACCCACGCCACCTCAAAAAACCAAACGCTCCACAACCGGGACCAACAAGCCCCTTCTTCCCACTTCCAGCAACCTCCAGAAGATGGTGGCTCCTATTTCAGACTCTACTCCTGAAGCCAAAAGCCCAGAAAAACAAGGGCTCAATGGGACCAGAGTTGAAGGAGACGCCACACCCAGGAAAACACCCATCAAAAAACCACCAAGGAAGAAAGGAAAGGAGGGAACGCCGGAGACGGAAGGCAAAACCACTCCAAAGACGGCCATTATGCCACCTCAGACTGTCAAATAGATCCATTTTTGGTGCGCTTATTTTTGAGAACGATTACAAACATACACTTTCTCTAATCTTTTGTTTAAACTATATAGGAATTGGATGGATTTTTGGTTTCTTTTATACAGACGAGCTGCTTATAGGATTTAATATTTTGAAGGATCTCGGTTCTCGCTAACTCTTTGAAGTCCTGGAATCGTAAGTAACGTCAAGGCTTAAAAAAAGGAAGAGGAAATGCATTTAATAAGCTCATTTTGTATGCTCTCAGTTTCACATACGCATTACTCCACCAAATTTTCCAACGCTTTATTAATTGTTTGATCAGCAGGTTTGTGTTTCTGAAAGGTTTGTATTTAGCACTGTATTCAGAGGTGTAAAGTATGAACCAAAGGTACTTTAAAGGTACAGGAGGAATGATGCAGATATTAAATCTATCTCAGGCCATATACATGTATATTCAATTCAGTAAGTGATGTCATGAAGGAAATGGTTTGCTTTGTTTCAATGACACTTATGTTCGTCAATGCTGCACCTGGCTATATGCTTTTTAAGCTTAAAATGATTCTTGCTAATCCACAGGGATAAACGTATACTTGCTGCTGAATCTAAACAGTAATTTTCACTTTTAGATTAAGCTTGATTTAATTTTTCCCATAAAGAACTCAGTAAAGCTTTAGTATCAATGAAGATTAAATGAAGTATCAACTAGAATTTCTGGGGCTTGGAAGTCCACCAAAGCCAGCTGAAAATGCACAGCTATGAGAAGCACTTCTGTGATGCTGCATTTTTTAGGGATGCACTGAATTTATTGGTCACCCAAAATTATCGTCTGATAATTATTATAAAGGCTGATTTATACTTCTGCATAGAGGGATTGCTGTGACCCACGCCACATGCCTTATGCGTAGCCGTGCATTTATACTTCTGCGTGCTGTTGCTTTGCAATAATCCTGAACCGCTAGCTGGCAGTGTGTTATGTTACTGTGTTGAGTTTCTTCGCGAGTGTTTTGTTTTTTCTAAATGCTACCCTAATGTACAAGTAGCTAAAACTCGCTCATTTAGAGTTGGGAACTGGCAGACATGCAATCATAAGGTAAACACAAAACAAAAGTATCCATCTGGAGCTCCTCCACAGGACTCCACACTTGTAAACGCTCACTCCAACGGGCTCGCTGCTCTTCTGCGGCTTTCTGTCCCACCCACACTCATCAACGCTTCCAAGCTGACCAATCACAGAGCTTGCGCTATGCGTTGTCACAGTGTGAAGTTACATTTTTTGAGAGGTGCGCTTCAGCGTCAGCCATGGCAAAGTGTATGTGACTGCACAAAGGCTGTGCCTGACCATCCGCGTGCACTCGCTGCAGATGTATAAATCAGCCTTTAGTCTGGTCACATTTTCGGCCAATAAGTTTTGGTAACCGAAAAAAAAAATATGAACCAAAAAAGGCTATTATTTTTTATTTTTTTTTCAAATCAGAATAATTACAATAAAGTAAAATTTTAAAAATTCTAAATAAAAAGTGGCTTATATTATTTAATAAAATAATAAATAATTATTACCAAACATTTTTTGGTTTAGCTTTTCAGTCATCATTCGCAATTTGTTTGCCAAAGTTTTGGCCAAGAATTTTAATTTCAGTGTACCCTTGGTTGGTATTGTTGATTTTTTTCACTGTAAAGAAGTTCAGTTCAAACATTCTGAAAACTGAAGCAATCAAATCAATCAAAGAGCAAACATGACCTTTCTGTACAGAAATTTAAAATATGGAGCAATCACTCACATTTTTTTTTTTTATGTCTAAACGTCTTGTTCAATCCCGCCCATTTCCACAATGCCATACGACAGAATTTTGCGTCGGTCAAACCACTTATCCAAAATTTCATTGCCAATCGTAATGATTTATTTTGGGTGATTTTTAATTTCCACAACCAGTGCAGAGCCCTGGGGGTCAAAGAGAGGCTGGGTTGACCGACCACACCACCCTCTAGATCCGAAGTTTGTTTTTCTAGTGTTTTGATGCTATAAAAACAGAGTTAAGTAGAGCTGGCAGTTTTTCGATACCGTACCCCCTCACTTGTGATCAACACAGAACAGGCTCCAAATTACTTTTAACATTTTGGCTTCACTTTTTATTGACTTCCGAAATAGCAGCACTTCCATTGAAAACGATTAAAATCAACAAAAACATTCTCTGGAATACAAATGCTTTGGTGGACACGAGGGCCAAGTCCATAAATGCTGGCATTCAGGCTGTTTATAAGCTATTATTAGTTCTAAAAATGTCAAATCAGCACTCAAATGATTAGTTCTTCAGTAGCTATCTTATATCTCAATCATTAAGCAAAGTCAGACTTTACTGACCTAATTAAATAATTAAAAATCAAGGCATGATCATATTTTATTTTGGTCAAATAAGTGTAATCTAGAGGCCTTTGCCTTTCATATAAGCCACATCTGATACCAAATGATCAACTAGAAGTCAAGTTATTATGTGTTGTTCCTAAAACTTGGATAGGCAACCAGATGTTTGTCAGGTAGTGTATATATTTACGGGACAAATGTGAAAATGGGCTCAAGCATGACAAGAATGAGTGTAACACAGCCAAGCAAACAAATTGTCATACATTTCTGACCATGTTCTACAGAATACACTCGCTGAAATTCCATTCAGTGTAACAATAGTTTACATAAAACCATATTTAAGAATCCAGTGCAGCCTCAATATATTCATCAATTGTCATTTTACATCTTTATACTTTGCCACTATCATTTAAACCACTAGTTGTTACACATTTGCCAGAAAAAAAAATGTTTTTAGTAATTTAAAAGTATAAAATTTTGTATGAGTGCTTATATATTTATATACTGCTTTATAACAAGTACAGGTAAGAATTAATAAGTAGTATGTCGTTTCATTTTTACATTAATATATCAGTTACGCTGAATGACGATGGAACATGACACATTTTAGTCACAAAAGATTCGCTTTACCTGAATGTAAAATGCTTTCTATGTATATAACTTCACATTTGCTCAATTAATTTGGATGTAGACACTAAAACAGCCCGTCTCATCTGTAGTGGTAGTCCTTACAAATATTATTTACACCAAAGAAGTGTTACTTATCCTGCCACAGAGACAATCATAAGGCCTGGAAGACGCCAGTAATAATTCCTTAGATTTTGTGAATACAATAACAGTTCATGACTACACTGCATAAAATACCTGTTTCCAGTATTGTGTTTTCCATTTATTTAGAGTTGTGAATTGCATTATGAGATCTTGAACTCTGCTCTGATGACTTTTGATGCTAAAAATTCAACTCTACAGTTTAACCAGACGTTTGACATTTTAGTAGCTTGACATAATATAAAGATACAGCTGAAGTCAGAATTATTAGCCCCCCTTTGGTTTTTTTTTTTCTTTTTTTAATATTTCCCAAATGATGTATAACAGAGCAAGGGATTTTTCATAGTATTTCTGATAATATTTTTTCTTCTGGGAAAGTTTTATTTGTTTTATTTCGGCTAGAATAAAAGCAGTTTTTAATTTTTTCAACACCATTTTAAGGACAAAATTATTAGCCCATTTAAGCTATACGATAACTTGCCTATCTACCCTAACCTGCCTAGTTAACCTAATTAAGCCTTTAGATATCACTTTAAGCTGTA
>LR812523.1:14326854-14438262 GCA_903798195.1 Danio kyathit
ATGAGAGTAAAAATAAATATGGGTCGTACAAATTATGTTAGATTTCTACATTTAGCGTTATCAGCAACACCAATAGTATTAGTGAGTTTCTCACAGTACTGAATATTTTACAATTAATTTTTATTCAGCTGATTATTTCTTCATTTTATTTTTAATCAGATTACAGGTTCTATATAGGGATGTCCCGATCAGCTTTTTTTTTTTTGCCCTTGAGTCAGAGTTATTTGATTTTGAGTATCTAACAATACTGAAACCCGATCCGATACTTTTAAAAGAAATTTATAAAAAAAAAAAACTAAAGAGCGAAGGAACAGATCCAGGATGCTCCTTATTTTTTATTTAATTCACCTTATTTTAACATTCAACAACTCTGTTAACAAACAGAGCACTTCTGTGAGGTAGCTTGAACAATCAAGTAAAAAATAACAAATTCTACTATTCTATTTTGGACTTTAGTGCAACAGCAAATATACAAATAGCACCTCAACTTAAAATACCCAGCAGGCAATCCCAAGTTTACATATCTCACAGTATGCTATGTCAATGTTGTCATCAACTTTATAATACCTCCAGACCGCAGACATACTCACAATTTCCGCTTCAAGATGCTTGCTGCTTCGCTGAAAGGGGTCTAACTCTGTGACACTGCAAACTATAGATGTGTTAAAAAATAATGAGAATATTTATAAAGTAACGCAATAGTTACTTTCCCTGGTAATTAGTTACTTTTTTATAACTATGTAACTCAGTTACTATTTGTGAGAAGTAACTAGTTTTTATAACTCATTACTCTTTTAATGGAACGTGCCCAACACTGGTTGGGACAACATAAAGGAATTAAGTTCACTTATTATTATTATTTAAATTTTTTTTACAAATTTAAGTAGATTTAACATAAAACTATTAAGTTGTCCTGCCAAAAAAAACTTAAGAAATGTGCTGTTTCAGCTCATTTTAAATACGTAGTTTGAACTCAGAGCTGTGCATCGAGGCATTTGCTCTTCAGTGTTTGGACTTTCAGCAGTAAAAATTAAACCACACTGAACTGAACTAAACTGAACTTCAACTCTGACAACTAGACTGACACAGTTTCAATTTACTAGAACTTCTATGTTGAACTGCTTTGACACAATTCATTGATTCATTCATTTTCTTGTTGGCTTAGTCCCTTTATTAATCTGGGGTCGCCACAGCGGAATGAACTGCCAACTTATCCAGCAGGATTTTACGCAGCAGATGCCCTTCCAGCCGCAACCCATCTCTGGGAAACATCCACACACACTCATTCACTACGGACAATTTAGCTTACCCAATTCACCTGTACCACATGTCTTTGGGCTGTGGGGGAAACCGGAGCACCCAGAGGAAACCCACGCGAACGCAGGGAGAACATGCAAACTCCACACAGAAACGGCAACTAACCAAGCCCAGCCGAGGTTCAAACCTGCGACCCAGCGACGTTCTTGCTGTGAGGCGACAGCACTACCTACTGCGCCGCCCACACTTTGACACAATTTACATTGTAAAAGCACTATAGAAATAAAGATGAATTGAATTGAACAAATAGCAAACATCATTTTATAAGTGCACTAATGTCACAGAATCTACATATTGTGGCTCTTCTGTTGATTTGACGTGCTTCTATTGCCGTTTGTAAATCGCTTCAGATAAAAGCATCTGCTAGATGAATAGATGTAAATGTAATGCACACTGCATTTAATTCATAATGCGACTAACAGCAGTCAAGTACTGGAAAAGTCATTTTGACTGTACTTCTTCCAAGGAACAAAAAAAACGGAAAATATTCCTGAAAGTATTCACAAAACAAGCGTTTCAGAAGCTACCATAGACCTAGTTTATAAACATAGAAAAAAAAATCTCCCAAGATGCAGAATTATAAGTGTCATCTATGACAAATGAGTTTTGCGAGGATGTGATTTGAGGATTGTAAACATACAGTATACCTCTCATTTCAGACCTGGAGCTCCGTCACAGCAGAGCTCAGCGACACACTGAATCCACATCTGGTAGCCATTTCAGCTCTCTGAGAGAGAAAAAAAATAGAACAGAAAAGTGGAGGGGGGAGAGAAATTTATGAGTCAAGGCGGAAAAAAGACAAATATTTTCTGCAATGCAAAGCAGAAAAAAAAATCAGCAGGCATGAGTTACACTTGAAAGAGGCCGAGAAATGTGCTTTGTTTGTTTGTTTTCTTCCCAAACAGAAATGGAAGCGATCGTTCATTCTTCTTTACGTTTTGGTGCTCTGGAAAAGTGAGCCGCATGGCCTGTTTAAGCAGCTTTTCATAGGAAACAGACTATTGAGGGGCCAACAGACTCCAGAAAGAAAATGATTCTATAATAAAAGCTGACAACGACATAACTTTGACATAAATCATGTGCTTATGCTTCAGGTGGGAAAGCAAGCTCTCTTCCTGTGTCAGTAGGATGTTCGGCCTCTTAAAAAGCATTGCAGACCTTTATTCATTTCATCTTTCTTCTAAATAGTTTAAACATTGTGTCACAAAAATACTTACATGGTAATGTGATGGTCTGATTATCATTCTCATAAACTGCTGTAAAACACACTGATTCAGGGGCCAGAAATAGATTTGAAATATCGAATGAATCATTAACTGAATCATTGAATGAATCAGTAGGTGCGTTCGACATGAAGCACAGCTGCAGCCGGTGATCAACGAGATTAGCCGAGCGCAGGCGGGGGCGGAGTTGAAAACGGAGCCGTCAAGCCGGACACTTCGGGGTTCAAAGTTGCGGCAGTCACGATGACCGATCACATGGCGTCATCATCATTTTTTATTTATAACAACAAAATATTTACAAATAAAACACATTACAGTCTCTACAAACTATAGTTCATTTTTAAACAATAAGTGATTTATGAATTAAATATATTACAAACGCATGAGAGAAATAAGGGGAAACGAGAGGGTAATATAAACATAAAAACAAACAGCTCTATTAAATACAAAGCAATAAGCACACATTCTAGGAGTTTAAACATCACTCTAGGCTAATAGTTCTTGTTTAATATGCTAAAAAGGGGTTTACATTTATTTACATTTATAGATATAAAACTTTCCAATAGATAATTGTGTAAAATCCAAAACAAGGTGTTTTGATTAATTTATACAATGATTAAGATTATTTTGGATAATAAAAGCATTTTCAAAGAAGCATTTTAATCCAAAAAGATTGAACCAAAGGGCATTCCTAAAATAAGTGAGCTACACTTTAAGTAGAAGTAAGAAAGAGCAGGTACATCAGTGACACTTTTAAAACTGAATAAACAGCTAGACAGGAAATAAAATATATATTTTATAATCCTAAAAATTATTTTATAATTATTTAATAAAATTGTTCTTTATTTGTTAAGAAACCTTTAGGGTGTCAGGATCAATGATGATAATTATTTTATTACAAGTCTGTAAGACTCTTTTGAGTTAATATTTAGGTTATTTACTAAAATATATCATTTAAATCGTTTATGGAGCTGAATGCAGTAAATAGTCTGTACTGTATAAAAAAAGGTCGAAAATAAACCTGTGCAAACAATCTAGCCTTTATAACCAGATTATTTAACTAAAGATGATACTGCAGTAAAATATTTGTAGTCTTTAATAAGCATGATGTGTACAAGATAGAGAGGGTATGAAAAGTTAATTGTTTGTTTTGAAATTTGTGAGACGGAAGTTGTCCAATAATAAACGCGAAACACACGTGGTTGTTGTCATGCGGTGAACTCGGCAAATCGTGTATATCGGTGTCGTCATCAGAGCTCGTGCAGATGCTCTTCAGACGCTGCGCGGGCGGAATCAGTCGTCTGATCTCGGAGCGCTGTCGCTGTACTTTAATGCCACATGTGACAGTCACATGGCGTTGGTGCAGCATCAATCCGGACAAAATTTCTAACCAGCATGCACCACTTTAAGACAGATTTCGATCGATCTGCGCAGTGCTGCATGAAGTCGAACGCACCTAGTAACTTAATAATAATGGAGACTCACTGTAACCAGAACATTAGAATTGGTGAATCATTAACTGGAGACTCACTTTGACATGATTATTTGAATCTGCAGATTCTTAACTGGATTCAGTGAATCTTTAATTGGAGACTCGCTCTGACCAGATCATTTGAATCAGTGAGTCAATAGGTGCGTTCGACTTCCTGTAGCGCTGCGCAGACCGATCGAAATCTTTCTTAAAGCAGTGCATGCCGATTAAAAATTTTGGCCAGATTGATGCTGCGCCGACGCCATGTGACTGTCACATGTGGCATCAAAGTACCGCAACAGCGCTCCGAGATCAGACGACTGATTCAGCCCGTGCAGCATCTGAAGAGCGACTGCACGAGCTCTGATGACACCAATATTACACGATTGGCCGAGTTCACAGCATGGCAACAACCACGTGTGTTTCGCGTTTATTATTGGACAGATTCCGATTCACAAATTTCAAAACAAACAATTGACTTTTCATACCCTCTCTATCTTGTGTATATATCATGTTTATTAAAAGACTACAAATATTTTACTGCAGTATCATCTTTTGTTAAATCATTTGTTCATAATGTCTAGATTTTGCACAGGTTTTTTCAGCCTTTTTATACAGACTACTGTATTCAGCTTTATGAACGATTTAAATTATGTATTTTAGTAAATAACCTAAATATTAACTCAAATAAGTCTTACAGACTTGAAATAAAATAATTATAATTATTGATCCTGACACCACTATGAAGATTTCGTAAAAAATTAAGTTTAAAAAGTATTTTAATAAATCTAAAAAAAAAATGATTCTAAAATATTTTATTTCCTGTTAAGTCGTTTATGCAGAAATGTTAAAAATGACAGTGATGTACCTGCTCTTTCTGGGTATTTTTTACTTAAAGTGTAGCTCATTTATTTTGGTTCTTTTGTTCAATCTTTTTGGATTAAAGTTCTTTTTAAAAAAGCTTTTATTATCCAAAATAATCTTAATCATTGTTTAAGACTTAATCAAAACACCTTGGTTTGAGTTTTACACTAATATATATTGGAAAGTTTTATATCTATAAACGTAAATAAATGTAAACCCTTTTTAGCATATTCAAACAAGCACTGGAACAGTATTGACATACCATTCAACATCTAGTAGCCCAAAGACTGATGTTTAAACTCCAAGAATTTGTGCTTATTGTTTTGTTTAATAGGCCTATTCATGGATATTGAATATTTCCTTTTTATGTCCTCTCTCGTTTCCCTTATTTCTCATGTGTTTGTTATATAGGCTACTTAAATTTAATTCATAATTCTCTTGTTTAAAATGAACTATAGTTTGTAGAGACTGTATTCTGTTTTATTTGTACTGTAAATCTTTTGTTGTTATTGCAATAAATAAATAAATGATCACGCCTTGCGATCGGTCATCATGACAGCAGCAACTTTGAGCCCCGAAGTGAGCCCCGCTTGACTGCTTCGTTTTCAACTCCAGGTCTGCCTGCGCTCGGCTAATCTCATTGATTGCTGGCTGTAGCCGTGCTTCATGTCGAATGCACCTATTAACTGGATACTTCAGACTCACTCTATCAAGATCATTAAAATTGGTGAATCATTAACTGGAAACTCACTTTGACCTAAGGATTATAATCTGGGTGTTGTTTACTGGGATCAGTGAATCTTTAATTGGAGACTCGCTCTGGCCAAATCATATGAATCAGAGAGTTGTTAACTGGAGACTCACTCCAATGGGTTCAGTTGAATCAACAAATCAGGAGACTCACTTTGAATCAGTCATTTGAATCAGTGACTTGTTAAATGGAGACTCGCTTTGAATGGGTCGTTTAAATCAGTGAATTGTTAAATGGAGAATCACTCTACAGATCATTAGAATTGGTGAATCATTAACTGGAGACTCACTTTGACATGATTATTTGAATCTGCAAATTCTTAACTGGATTCAGTGAATCTTTACTTGGAGACTTGCTCTGACCAGATCATTTGAATCAGTGAGTCATTAAATGGGAACTCGCTCCAATGGGATTTTTTTAAAACAGTAATTCGTTAACAGGAGGCTCGCTTTGGATGGATACTTTGAATCAGTGAATTGTTAAATGGAGACTCACTCCATCCAGACCATTAGAATTGGCGAATCATTAACTGGAGATGCACTTTGACCTGGTGATTTAAATCGGCAAGTTGTTAACTAGAGTGAATCTTTACTTGGAGATTCAGTGAATCTTTACTTGAAGATTCGCTCTGACCAGATGATTTGAATCAGTGAGTTGTTAACTAGAGATTTCATCCAATCGGATCATTTGAATCAGTTAATCATTAACAGGAAATTTACTTTGGATGGATAATTTGATTCAGCGAATCATTAAATGGAGACTTAATATATCAAGATTGTTAGAATTAGTAAATCATTAAGAGAAGACTTTATTGGAGACTGGCTCTGACCAGATAATTTAAATCAGTGAGTTGACAACTGGAGACTCGCACAGATGGAATCACTGAATCTGTGAATTGTTAACTAGAGACCCGGTTTGACTGGGTAATTTAAATCTGTGAGTCATTAATTGGAGACTTATGAATCTTGAGGAGTCAATAAATCCTTGATTGGAGACTCAGTGAGTCAATAACGGTAGCCTTATACCGATGGAATCATTGAATGTGTGAATCGTTAACTAGAGATTGACTTTCACTACATGGGTCATTTGAATATGTGAATCATTAGGAATTAAGGAATTAGAGAGTCTTTAACAGGAGGCTCGCACCAACGGAATCATTGAATCTTTAATTGGACACTGGCTCTGAGCAGATCATTTGAATCAGTTAATCATGAACTGGAGACTTACACTATCCAGATAATTTGAATCCGTGAATAATTCACTGGAGACTTGCTCTGACCAGATTATTTCAATCAGTGAGTCGTTAACTGGAGACCTGCTTTGACTGGGTCATTTAAATCTGAATCATTAACTGTAGACTCACTCTGACTGGATGATTTGAATCAGTGAATTGTTATCTGTAGTGAATGAATCCTTGATTGGAGATGCACTCTGACCAGAACATTTGAATCAGTGAGTCGTTAACTCGCACCAATAGAATCATTTAATCTTTGAATAGTTAACTAGAGACCCACTTTGACTGGGTCATCTGAATGGGAGAATCATTAACTGGAGACTTAATCTGACTGGATGATTTGAATCATCAATTTGTTAAATGAGTCAATGAATCCTTGATTGAAGACTGGCTTTGGTTAGATCATTTGAATCAGTTAGTCATTAACTGGAGACTCATACCAATAGAATCATTGAACTTGTGAATAGTTAAAGAGAGGCTTGCTTTGACTGGGTCATTTGAATCAGTGAATCATTAACCGGAGGCTTGTACAGATGGAATCATTGACCCTGTGAATCCTTAACTAGAGACTTACTTTGACTGGATCATTTGAATCAGTGAATCATTAACCGGAAACTTGTACAGATGGAATCATCGAATCTGTGAATCGTTAACTAGAGACTCACTTTGACTGGGTCATTTGAATCAGTGAATCATTAAGCGGAGGCTCGCACAGATGGAATCATTGAATCTGTAGATCGTTAACTGGAGACTCACTTTGACTGGGTCATTAGAATCAGTGAATCATTAACCGGAGACTTGCACAGATGGAATCATTGAATCTGTGAATCCTTAACTAGAGATCAGTGAATCGTTAACCGGAGATTCGCACAGATAGAATCATTGAATCCGTGAATCGTTAACTAGAGACTCGCTTTGACTGGGTCAGTGAATCCTTAAATTGGATACTGGCTCTGACCAGATCATTTTAACTAGCGAGTCTTTAACTGAAGACTCACACTGATGGTATCATTTGAATCTGTGGATTGCTAACTGGAGACTAACCAGGTGATTTATCTTATAAGAATTAATACATCGCAGTGCACTAGATATATAGATTAATGAAAATTTTATATAATCAAATCATTGAGGACTAAATTTCAGGTAGTTGCCAAGAAAATATTTGGACTGATAGACAAGAGTTTGTTTGCAGATGACATTCATATAGTTTTAAGTGTATATTCGAACATTTTTTTGGGTCATAGTTAGTCTCAGATCTGTACGAAACGCTCCAGCACAAGCTTCTGCATTGTGTTTTTGTGCGTTCTGCTTCCTGAGAGTTCTGCGAATCACAGCATGCGTGTCTGTGCCATGTGTGGGTTGTTACTGGAAAGGCGTTTGGCGCGTGTCTCTGCCTCAAACCGCTGGATGCTGAGCTCAGCTCTTCAGCGCTGAGATCATGTGTGTGCAGAATATATTATTACAGGCTAAATCTGCCGGACTCACACTGTGATATAAGTCTGACTGATCTGAGGTGATAACAGAGCACTTCATCATACAGTTAATGAGACATCGGGCTAAAAATAAATGATTTGCTGCATTCCAGTTGCTCAGTGTGCACCAGTAAGTTCAAGATCAGTGAGTTGGAAGCAAACTAGGATTTTATCATTTGAAACATCTTTTAAGATGAATGACAAAAGCACAGGGTGATAAAACTTACCGTAGACTTGCACTGAAGGGGGATTTTTGTCATAACTAGACATTTAAGACTAGCAAAGGGCTGCAGAGAACAACCTAGAAATAAACCACAAAAAATGCTTTAACTTTTTTTTTTCATTGTGACATTATACAATACTTATTCAGCAAATGATTTAACCACTTAATGTCATCCCACTTTTTGAACATAGACATGAAATGACATGTTCAACTAAAATGATTGCCAATCTTCAAGCTTGTTCTCATTTCAAAGACCCTTGTTAGATTGTAGCTAAAGTAAAAAGGGTTAAATAAAATAAAAGTTTGTCTTTAAGTTTATGAAAATAATAAAACATATAGAGTTTGTTTATTAGGTGTATATTTGACCTTCCCCGACTTGTGTACATTTTGCTATTATTATTATTTACTTTATTATTTACTTTAGGTTTTACGTTGTTTTGTAACTTTATCTATATTATATAAAAAAAGTTAAAAGAATGGCAGTGAAAAATGTACCACCTTTTACGCTGAAATATTGTTTTGGTTATGCTGCTATACTAAATAAAAATGTCAACAAAATAAAATAGATTAAACAACGAATTATTTTTTATTATATTATATCAAATATGTTTTTACAAAACCTGTTTTAGCCCAGATTTGACAGAAAATCAAAGCTAAATATCTGAACAAATTGTGTTCCAAATTTGAAATTGATATCTCCAAAACTGAGCTTTCAGTAAAATGTAGTTTGAGTGCAGTACCAAACATCACCACCAGTTGACATTCATTTTCCACTGGTGATCATACAAGGGTGCTCCCTATTTCTGTGTATGCTTTGAGGAATATGAACCATTTTGTTTCATACTTTTGACAATATTTGCAACATCCTACCAAATTTTAAAGTATCATAGGCAGTATTTGAAGTAAAGTGACTTGAATTTATCTGAATTCATCATCTGAATTGATGTTACATGTAGATTGTTGTAGAAAAGTAATGCTTTAAAACTCTGATGAGTATCCTTGTGGAAAAAAATAAAATAAATAAATGTTGCTCTAATATCTATCACAAATCAGGCACCAGATATGGAATCTAGAACTTTTAAGCTTTCAAAAGATATATAGTTTGTCATGATCGCTTAATGTTTAGACTACAATATTAGGGTATACAAATGTAATCGTATAATGGCCCAACAGGTTGAAAGGTGACAGTAAAAAAAAATAAAAAAGAGATTTTGATCTCTTACAATTTCACTAAATAATAAAAAAACTAAAAACAGTGGTAAAATATGTATTCAGAAGACTTATGCTGCGTTCACACCAGACACGGAAGAAGCATCAAGAACGAGTGATTTACAAGTCAATGCAAAGTTGCGAATACACATCCTGCAGCGCGATTCGCATGAATGAAGCTGTGTGAGTTGAGCGTTTGGGGCGATTGACGCACTTACCGCATATCGCGTGTTTCGCGTGAAACGCTTGAGTTCAAAGTAATCGACGCTGTTTTTCAGCCTTCATAAAGCACATAAACACAGCTATTTTCTCAATAAAATCCATGTTAGCCATTTAGCAATGAAGCTACAGTCACCGGGCAGACAAGTCCTGCCCATGACATGAATTGCTCAGTGAAGTTGACGCGCGAATGAAGCGGATTTGACACGCAAATGAAGTAAACTCAAAATGTTCACGCTCCTATTTACGTGCGAATATCGCGATTTATCCATGCGTTCCGCGTCTGGTGTGAACACAGCATAAGACCTTTTCAACACTATATAGTTTGATTAGATTAGGATTTCACTGCAATATAGTGAAGCAAATTTAAGCTTCCCATTATCAGGATGGTGTCAGCTAATTGACAAAAAAAAAAAATTATAATATTATAATAAAAATATTGTAATATTTTTTAACTATTTTCAAAAAAATGCAATTTTATTTTTCATCTCAATAATATTTTTTAAATATATTCAATTAGAAAAGATTTTTAGTAAAAAATGTTTTTTTTCTTCTTCTGAATATATTACATTTTTTATTGATTTATTCCTGTAATAAAATTATCAGTTTTCATTGCTGCTTCATTCGTTGATCATTCATTGTTTCGTCTGGAGGAATATAAAATGGGTGAAAAATAAAAAATTTTAACATTAAAAAGCATAGTTCATAATTTTATATTAGTATTATTAAGTTGTCCACATAGATATCCATTTGAGAAACACATGTTGTAGAATTAAATTCAGACAAATCGTCACCTTGAAATTATAAGGTTCTATCTGCATTCTAAATGATTTTGAGATATTGAGCTTTAAAGTTTTTGCATTCCATATAGCAAACAATGACATAACACCCTAAATGTAAATTATCAAAGTTCTCTTACATTTGCAAATTGGAGGGGGAAAAAAAACAGAGAACCTTCTAATTCTGAAAAGTCATTTTCCACTTGGAATTATAAGGTTCTATTTGGCAGATCATTCATTGAAGCATTACTTTTCAACAAATACAAATCACAAATATATATATATATATATTGGTTTTGTAACAATATGTTGATGCTTAAGAAAGTTCATTTTTTGCTTACAACATTTATTTCATGTTTTAGGATGATGATTTTTTTTCTTGTTCAAATTAAGCATACAAGGCTGTGCTAAATATTTTGTCCAGTGCAGATGTTCATTTAATTAATATGTTCATATTTATTAAATGTTATGCTTTATATGATTCATTTAATTATATTTATTGAATTATATGCCCCATAAAATAAATTATTTGCCCTTTAAGGTTTAATTTAAAGACTTAAAAGAAAACATACAATGAGCAAATGAGTTTAATAAAAACTAAGGTCGTACTCACACTATGTACAGTTGCCTTGAACCGGGCCAAAGCACGCTTGTCCCCCCTCCCGTCTCCCCCGACGGCCCGCACTCACATTACATTCGGGCCTGGGCACGCTTCCGTCACCGATGACGCGCTGCTCAGTATGCGCTCTCGCTCAGCACAGTGGAGATATCTTTAGTTATATCGTTTAAGTCGTTTGATATGTGGTGACACGCAGTCAAACATTTCGCCGAACAGATCAGCCACTTTTGACGCTCGTAAGTCCTCGTGCTGCAGGAATTAGGAGGTTTGCTGAAGGCGCAGCTGTCGTGCAGTGAGGGGTTTGCGTCTTTAATAAACTATGACAGTTTGCGTTCATTGAACAGTACGAATGATTAATTAATCCATATCAAACAGTCGCTTAAAAGTCACATCTCGCTTTCAGTTTCGGGCGCGTTTGCACTCACACTGTAAGCGTACCGCGTCTGAGCCCAAGTGAACCGCGCTCTGGCACACCTCTTCCAACCGGGCCAGGGCCACCCAAGTGTACCGTGCACGAGCCCGATTCAGAGCACTCACACTTCTCAAACGATCCGGGAAACAGGCCTGGGCACGGTTCGGATAGCATAGTGTGAGTAAGCCCTTATTCCTGCTGTCATTGAAGCAGTCCGGTGAAATGACAAAGAAAGCTGATCCTGATTGATCCTCGTGCATGCATTGTTTTTTTAAGTAAAAAGTCTTATAAAAAAAAAAAAACACCACAATGTAAATAAGTTGTCATTTAATAAGAATATGTGAATAACTCAATTTTGACAAAAATGTCAGATAGAACCTTATAATTCTAAGGTGACGAAATGTACGAGTTATTTTTATTGTGAACTGACTATGAAAGGTTGTTTTGGGGACTCTGGAGATGTGTAAAAATTCAAGATTAATACCTACTTAATAACTACTTTCACATGATTACAGCATAATATGAAATACTGTATGCTTGCACAAAATTCAACACCATGGTACCAAAATTTTGTGATTGCCAAGTAGTTTTCTGCTAGCCCATGTCAAAAAAAAAAAAAGGTCAAATATATTTCACTGTGGTATTTAAATCTATATTGATGCACCTTTCTTTAATGCAAGACTGTAATTTTGCAAGACAGGTGAGGTCAATAAAACGTCAAAGTTTTTTTCTTAAGGTGCTTTCTTTACCTCTTCTGTGCTTTTTTGTTATTAAAGTCGGAATGAAATCAATTTACTTATTTGTATATGTATTATATACAGTTGAAGTCAGAATTATTAGCCCCCATTTACACTTTTTTTCCTTTTTAAATATTTCCCAAATTATGTTTAACAGAGCAAGAAAATTTTCACAGTATGTCTGATAATATTTTTTTCTTCTGGAGAAAGTCTTATTTGTTTTGTTTCAGCTAGAATAAAAGCAGTTTTTAATTTTTTTAAAAACATTTTAAGGTCAAAATTATTAGCCCCTTTAAGCTATTTTTTTTCTGATAGTCTACAGAACAAACCATCATTTTACAATAACTTGCCTAATTACCCTAACCTGCCTAGTTAACCTAATTAACCTAGTTAAGCCTTTAAATGTCACTAAGTTGTATAGAAGCGTCTTGAAAAATATCTAGTAAAATATTATTTTTTGTCATCCTGACAAAGATAAAATAAATCAGTTATCAGAAATGAGTTATTAAAACTATTATGTTTAGAAATGTGTTGAAAAAAATCTTCTCTCCGTTAAACAGAAATTGGGGAAAAAATAAACAGGGGGGCTAATAATTCAGGGGGGCTAATAATTCTGACTTTAACTGTATATAGTATATATAGTACTGCTTATAAACAATGTATCTCCACACTTTATTACTTTGTAAAAGTAAATTTTACCTCAATCTTATCAAATACCACACCTTCCACCTAAAAAAAAAAAACTTTTATTCACTTCTGGTCACATGGAATGCTTTTAGGGCGGGGCTATAAGTGCTTTAGGGTGGGGCTATCAGGTCATGTCCATTTGTCCATTGTCCTAAATTTTGTTAACGCCTATCTTCCAATCCAATCAGTTCCCAAAATATGAAATAATTCACTGTCCTTCATTTTTTTTTCTAATTTTAGGACAGTTTCCATCCTATATACATCATGATATGTGAAAAAATTGACAGTTTTAACATACATTTCATGACAACTTAAAGAGAAAAGCGGAGATTAATATTCATACTGATATACATCTTTCCTTTTGACCTAAACATCACTCCAGCTTCACACCAGCTCTACTTGTACCCATGAAAATAAAAGGATATACTGTGAGCATATCAGGATTTAGAATCACAATCAATATAGTTTGAGTAGTTGGAGGCTGCAGTTCACTAAACAGCCACTGGGGTCACTAATAATAAGGCTTTCTCAATTCTACATAGAGTCCTATTAAATGAAAACAGTAGATTAAAGATGTTCAAAGCAGCTCAGTAGACTTCATACTCGCTGTGACGTATAAAAAGGGCAAAGCTCCTCTGAACAGATGAAAGTTTCACATTAGTAAGACAAATCTACAGGGTCAGCAAAGAGTTGTCTGCATGTCTCTTTTCCCTCTTTGTCAGCATATTTTGTATGTCAAGTTTATTCAAGAAGACCTGCCTCTAATGGAAAACCTTTTTTTTGTGCATCTCTCCCTCTCCCTCATCTCTCCTTCTCCCCCTCTGTTTCTCAGAGAGGAAGTAGTATGGTTTATTCAGGGCTCAGGTTTCAGAGGACTTTTTTTAGTCTTTTTACTGGCTCTCAGAAGAGAGAAAAGAGCTGCTTCTGTAAGCGTCAGCACAGTGATGAAGATCAGACCAAAATGAAAAACAGCTCATGCACTCATTTCCTCTTTCGTAATGCCAGCACTTAGCAAACACACTTGCTTTTTTACATATTGCCAGATAAGTGGCTAATTCAGACAAGTTCATATGATTTAATTCATACGAAAACTGAGTCATGCCCCGAAACTGGACCACTAAACCAATATGTCAATAGCTATGTTTCCATCCAAAGATGCGAGTTAACTTTATGCACAAAACTGGAATATCACATAAAAGATATGTAAATAAAGCAGCACTTCCATCCAATGAGTCAAAGAGAACAAAATCATCATTTGCTGATTAACTGGCGCCAAATATCAACAGTAAAAATTAAATTAGCTGCTGTAGGAAAAGCTGCGTGAAGCTTTTCTTCATTTAATAAATGACTTGCGCCTCAGAAGACAATGCCGACACACAATGAACTCGTGGTGGCGTTTGAAGGCGTGAGACTCGGAGCACAGACGCTCTTGAATATTCTAGAGGTCATTAATAATATAATAACACTAATACTGAAATGGTTACGGCATTTTACTGTAGAATGACCAAAGCAACATTACAGATGTTTTACAATGTGCTCAGCCTGCTGGTTTGTCCATTCACACACATTTTTATCACATGATCTTTTATAACAAAATAACATGACCTTTTTTTAATGCACATACTGGAATTTGTTCGGTAAAAGTAGGGCTAAACAATAAAATTGGTATCGATATTTATTAGGGGTGTCAAAATGAATTGTTTCTTCTGTGCACCGCGATGCAGATGCGGAAAATTCGGTATCGGTTCAGTAATAATCATAACCGGTTATTATGTACTGACGTCATTTATCTCATATGCACTATGTCGCCGTAGCTTACTATGGCGAGGGAAGCGAGCGCAAGCATTTACAACGCTCCAACTCCTTAAAAACACAGAAGCTCTGCACAAATTCACTGCGTGTGTGTTTGCTGGACAGTCTTTCACTGACACTTACAGCAGAAGCCCTTATTTCACTGTGATTGAGAGAATGAAAGTAGACTCCATTTCTCTCTCTCTCGCTGTGGCCCATTTGACCGGCTGGCGTGACTTTTCCTCTCTCGGCTGTTACAACAATACTTCTGGATACAGACACGAGCGAGCGAGTTTTCTCCACTGTGTCTATCATGGATCAGCTGTGATCGACGCTGCAGTGTTGCCAGATATAGCTGGCTGATTACAGACCAAAAACTATCCAAAACTTGCCGAAATGCCTATCCAAAACCACCCAATCTGGCAACACTGCGGCGCTGCTGTTTATCAGTGTCACTCATCGGTGAACAGCGCCTGTAAAGTAAAATATAAAACTGTGTATGGAAAGCATCGTCAATGCACCGTGATGCACCGAGATATCGAATTGAACCGAATAGATGGCATGATAATCGTAACCGAACTGAACCATGAGTCCAGTGTAGGTTCACACCTATAATATTTATTGACCAAACAAGTGTTTCCATCGTAGTTTATGCAAATTTTTTCTTAGCGAATAAAAAGTTTTATCCTTCTCAGTTATGCACATTTTAAAAATGTATGCGCATCTTGGCGTTTCCATCAACCCTTTTTTTATGCACATATCCAAAATGTGCATCCATAGCTATTGGGGGCAGGGGGGAGGGGGGGGGTTACTAAAACATATGAATAAAACATACTAATTGAGGTTGCGTTGGCTTTTTTATACACTGCTAAGCATTAAATGATGGTGCATAATTTGTTCAATTTAAGCTACTTAAGTAATTAGACTGATAGAAAATGTGGGATATTTGGATCATACAACTCCTTTATTTTTTAAATTGAAGATACTTAAGTTCATGGATTTGGTTGAATTTAAAACAGCACAATTTATGTTTAAAGCTAGAAATAAATTACTTCTGAAATGTATACAAAAGTTTTTGAAGAAAGACAAGGGGGATATAATCTGAGAGAAGATATTAGACACAAATAGGAGTAAAGACTGGTGAGAGTGTTATGGAATTTAATAACGCATGCCGAATGGAAAGAAAAAACTTCAGCATTTCGCGATGCGTGTGTGTGTGTGTGTGGTGCTTTACTGACAGCCGTGTGCATGGATCTTGTCGGAAAATATGGCAAAAAGTCCTACATGATGGTAATAGTTTGATTGCAGAGTTTACTTCTATACTCCACGTCTTAATTTCATTTCTGTTTAGTTCAGTTACGACTTTAGTCAGATTAAGGTGATCAAAAATAGCTGTTTCGAGCTTATGTAGGCCTACAGTTCAAAATCCATGTTTAACTGAATAAACAGTTAGTAAAAACAAGTAAATCTTATTGAACATAAACACAATAAAAGCAGTTTAAATTTTTTTATTAACCATTTTAAGGACAAAATTATTAGCCCCTTTAAGCTAATTTTTTTTTCCGATAGTTTACAGAACAAATCATCATTATACAGTAACTTGCCTAATTACCCTAACCTGCCTAGTTAACCTAATTAACCTAGTTAAGCCTTTAAATGTCACTTTAAGCTGTATAGAAGTGTCTTGAAAAATATCTAGTCAAATATTATTTACTGTCATCATGGCAAAGATAAAATATCTATCATCCTTAATCCAGTCTGTTCATCCATTAATAATTATGTATATTTATGCCTTAATTGTTTCATATGAATATCTATCTATCTTTCGGTCCATCCATCATTCTTTCTCTTCAATCCATTCTCACATTTCATCTACCTATCCATTCATTCACCTATGCATCTACAGTTCCTTCAGTCTAGACATCATCTCTCCATCTCTTGTATTGTTCCTTCTGTTGTCCATCCATCATTTAATCCATTCAATTATTCCATCTACCCATTAATTCATTTTTTAATCTACCTGCTTCATTTGTCCATCCATCGTTCTGTTCTATCCAGCCACCTCTTTCCATCCATCATTCTATCCAATCTATGATTCAATCTATTCTGTTAATGCATCTCTATATATTCATCCTTCTATCCATTCTATCTACCTACAGTGTCAATCCATTTAACCATCCATCCATCTACATGTGCATCAATTATTCCATCTGTCTATCCATCTATCTATTAGTCTGACTAACTCTCCATCCATTCTTCTATTGTCCCGTTTGTCTATTAATTCATCATTTTGTCTGTCCATCCATCCTTGTTCAATCCATCCACCTCTCTCTATCCATCATTCTATTACTCCATCTACTTCCTTATTAATCGATTCATCTTCTACTTAAACATCCATTCATCATCTACCTATTCATTCATTCATCTGTCTACCTACGCAATCAATTATTCCATTAATCTCTATCTATTCTATCATTCCATCTACCTATAGTTTCAATCCATCCATCCATCTACCTATGCATCAATTATTCAATCTGTCTGTCTATCCACTTCTCAATCCATTTGTTGGTCTGATTAACTCACCATTTGCCCTTCTATGGTTCCATCTGTCTATCAATTCATCATTTTATCTGTCAATCCACCTTTCTCCATCCATTCTTCGATTCAATCTACCACCATATCAATCATCTACCTATCCATCCATTCTACCTATGCATTGATCATTCCATCCATCCATCTGTTCTGTCTATCCATCTCTATCCATTCTATCATTCCATACCCACACTCAATCAATCCATTCATCTATCTACCTACGCATCAATCATTTCATCCATCAATCCATCAATAATTCTCATAACTGTGTTGAACCTGTAATCTCACTGGGCCTTCAGGATCTCAGAGAGCCACAGTCTGGATTCATTACAGTGCCAGTATCTTTAAAAAGCTTCGTCTACATCCTGTTCCTCTTTCACACTCTTTCTTCACTCTCTCTCTGGGCCTCGGCCATTTCACAGAGCATGTGGTTTTCATTAGGAGAGTTGGACTAAAGCACAAGGGCAGATCTGCAATGGTGGCAATCCACACTCCTCTCCATTTCTCTGCCTTCCCTCCATTATCTCATACGCGATCGATCCTTCGCTGTGCACACGATGATGTCACCACCGCCGCCGCCGTGAATCTACCCCTAAAATCTATATATATATAAACCCGACTTCAAATTCCCATAATCCTCTACTCCAGAGGTTAGAACTTCTAATCACAGATCTGAATACAAGAGAAACCATAAAGTCTTCGGTTAACCGAGCCTGCGCTGCCAAAAATAAATAATAGCCATCATTTTTTTTGGTGATGGAAGTTGGAAACGCTATGCAAGCGTGTGAGTGTGTGTGTCTGTACCCTGAGGATCCAGACGTCCAGGATCAAACGATGCTTGTTTTGGAAACAGGGGGAAGCACTACCTAAATGCTGAGTGCGGAGAAAAACAACAGAGAGGGAGGGGAGAAAAAAAAAGGGAGAAGAGGATGAGAGCCCAAAGGATCCGGTGGAGGAAATGGCTCCTGCTCATTATGTGTGCTGCTGGAGAACAGCATGCTGGGAAAACGGACGCCAGTAACATGTGTGTGTGTGTCATATCCTGCGTGTGTTGACGTGTGTACAGGGACGGTGGCGCTCTCGTTTAGGAGAGACAGAGCGGAAGAGCTCGTAAAAAGTGTTTTTGATGTTTAGCCAAAGGCGTATGGCTGATACTCGTGTGTGTCTGAGTTTCAAGACAAAAACTGATGATGAATAAACTTTAATATATTGCTGAAAAAAATGATTTTCACACAATTTAATCTTGCAAATTCTAACATATTTGCCATTTAAGTTTTTAAACCCCTCACATATTTTTTAAATCCTGTTGATTAATGCCTATGTACTTTTTCATGTGTGGTTTTTTGCTGTTTTTTTTATGTACAGTTTATTAGAAAGTGTTTAGGTAAAAGGTTAATGCTTGTTGTATTCTATAAAAGTCTAACAACTTTTCTTCCAAATTTGTAATAAAAAAAATACACTGAGCGTTTTTAGCAGGAAATGACAATTAGTCAAACAACAAATGTTTTATTAGTTGAGAAAAATCAGGGGTCATTTCACCCAATATTGTTTTCCTAACTCTTAAAGCATGTCTGAAATAAAATTATTTAAATTTTAAAATTCATCTTTATTTTATGCAAAAAAAAAAACTATCATAGGTGATAGGGCCCTATCATACACCCGGTGCAATAAGGCACAAGACGTGTATTGTGCGATTTGTAGCTATTTTCAAACCAGCGCAACCCTAATTTTTTTAACGTTTTGTACCACATTGTTTAAATAGTAAATCCATTTGCGCCACTTTGTGGACTCATAGGTGTGCTGGCCTATAAAGGAAGTGTGTTAAGGCGCGTTGCTATTTTGAGTAACTGAAATAGACTGCAGTCTTGACCAGCTAAAAGTAGGTCTAAAGTCCAGTGCAGAGAGTGTTAGTTATGAGTAGGCCCACACAGAATCTGCGCACGCAGAATTCCACAGATTTCTAGCCCTTCATTAATTCTGTTTACTTACTTGAGTAAATGTGTGTAAATCTAAATTTATTCAGTTTTTAAATTAATTACAGTAATATTATTGACTAATATGAAAATGTTCACATGATTTATGTACAATGCAGTTTGTAAAGTAATATTTTCTGTCTTTTAGTAGAAATGTTATATGAGAGACTTGATTTGTTTACCAAATAAAGTGGATCTAATTGGATTTGCATTTTAAACATTAAATAAAAGTTAAAAATGTATTATTTTTTATTTCACATATTAAGGTTTTAGTTATGATACTCCCAAAATAATTCCGCAGAAATCTGCAGATTTTTACCAAAATTCTCAGCAGAAATGGCAAAAAAACATCTGTAGATTCCGAGTCTATGCAGGTCCAAACGCTTACACATTGCTTAATACACACAGGATGTACAGCAATACACATCTCCTTACATATGAATTAAAGGATTAAAATGCAACAAAAATTATTTTCTACATAAATAAAAAAAACACTACCTTTATGTCAGGGGGATTTTTCCGTTTATTCATGACAATTTGGATTTGTATGATGTTATTATTATTATTAGCAGTATTATTTATTATATGCAAATTTATATTTGTTTGAATAAAAACAAGTTTAGATTTGTCCACCTGTCGGGTTTTGGAGACGTCTGCATCGCTATATGGGGCATAAGAATAGGACGCGTGTTTGGATATAACTCAGTTTTTTGAGCACACTTCGTTATTATTGTTCATTTATTAGTTTGCTGGAAATTATAACTGAATTTAGAAATTGTTTAAACAAATCTTTGCTCTTAACAAACTAAATTAAATATGTAGGCTAATAGATGTCTTCAGTGGAAAGCATACAACACCGTTTCCTTTTCCACGAAAGTAAAGGAGTAAAGAGTAAAAGTGAAGTAAAGAGAAAGTAAAAAGGCTGAATGGTGGAGGCTCGTTCTTTATCCTCGTGCTGCAGATGGTCTGTTTAACTATTTTCTCTCTAGTGAAGCATTCAGTTTTTCTACTTACAAAGTCCAGCATGTAAATAGCAAAAGTGCAATGTGACTGACTCTTCAAACGACTCATGTTATATTCGCCAAGATCATTAAAATAGAACCCATAATTTCAACATTTTTATTTTAAATTTAGAAAAATGCAACAATTAGTTTGCTATATTAGTTATATTAGTTGATGACAAATCTATTGACCAACCAACAGAAAGACAGACAGAGATGAACACAGACAAATAGAAAGATAAACAGACGATTAGAGAGACAGAAAGATGTAGACAGACAGACAAATGGAGAGACAGACAGATAGAGAAAGACAGATAGAAAGAGACAGAAAGATAGGTGGAGAGACAGACAGAGAGAGAGAGAGAGAGATGGAGAACCGGACAGAACAACAAACAGATTGAGTGACATACAGACAGACAAATGGAGACAGACAGACAGACATACATGCATGCATACATACATACATACAGATGGACCGAAAGACAGACAAAAAAAATAGACAGACAGATGGAGGGACAGACAGACGGAAAAATAGACAGATAGAAAGACAAACAGATAGATAGAAAGGCAGAGAAAAATATACAGACAAATAGATGGGGAGACAGACAGAAAAATAGACAAACGGAGGAACAGACAAATTGAGAGATAGACAAAAAATAGAAAGCCCGATGAAGACAGACAAAAAGAAAAATAGACAAACAGATGAAGGGACAGATAATGAGATGGAGACAAACTGCAGATAGATAGACAGAAAAATTGACAGAGAGAAACAGACAGACAGAAAGACAAGCAAACAAAGGCAGGCAGGCAGGCAGAAAGATGGAGAGACATGAAGACAAGCAGACATATTGAGAGAGACAGAAAGACAGGCAAACAGATAGACGGGCAGACAGATGGAGAGAGACAAATTAAGAGATAGACAGATGGAGAGTCAGACAGACAGAAAATAGACAGACGGAGGGACCGACAGATGGAGAAACAGACAGCAGATAGACAGAGAAAAATAGACAGACAGATCGAAAGTGACAGACAGGCAAACGGAAAGACAGATAGAGAGATGAAGAGAGAGACAAAGACAGGCAGAAGGATAGAGAGACAGATGACAGACATACATAAATACAGGCAGACAGACAGAAAGAGAGGCAAACAGAAAGACAGGCAGACATATGGGCCCCAGCTCTGCCTCAGAATGATCAAGCAAGATATCTCCACTGCTGCATTCCTATAGAGAATGGTTTATTTTCACTGGAAACATAATTGTCTGTGGCAAGAGTTTTGGAAGTGCTTTTACCCGAGACACAGCCAAAAAGTCCATCCTGTGTCACGGTCGCCCTCTGTAGGTGACCTAAAATCAACACACTCCTCCCTTTGAGAATGAATGGCGTTATGCAAGTGCGTTGTAACAGAACACAGCCATACAGAAGTCATTCAGCTGAGAATGTATATAGTTTGCTACTGTGTGTAAATACACTAAATAAGGGGCTCAAAGCACAGGTGGGCAGAGTTGACATGAACTGCCTTGACCCTGGGTTATTCTGTGACAAGTCAGTATAAGAATTACTTTGTGTACATGTCAGCATCTATCCATATTTCCCAAATAATTTGACAATTAAAATGTATTCAAAAGTTTTAAAATGTTAAAAAGGTAACCAGCTCTACTGTCAAACAACAATTTAAAGCTCACAAGACACACACACACACACACATGAACCAAAGACTCACTATAACATCATGCCACGCTAACAATTAGTAAATTAAATTAGCTTAATTAATTGCATCCAAAATAAAAGTTCTTGTTTTGACAATGTGTCCTGTCTGTGTATATTTATTATGTATATACAGTGCATCTGGAAAGTATTCATAGCGCTTCACTTTTTCCACATTTCTTTATGTTACAGCCTTACTCCAAAATTGATTAAATTAATTTATTTCCTCAAAATTCTACACATACTACCCCATTGTGACAATGTGAAAAAAGATTTTTTGAAATGGTTGCAAATTTATTAAAAATAAAAAACCTGAAAAATCACATGTACATCAGTATTCACAGCCTTTGTTGTGAAGCTCTAAATTGAGCTCAGGTACATTCTGTTTCCACTGATCATTTTTGAGATGTTTCAGCAGCTTAATTGGAGTTTACCTGTGGTAAATTCAGTTGATTGGACATGATTTGATGGTGTACACCTGTCTATATAAGGTCCCAGGGCTGACAGTGCATGTCAAAGCACAAACCAAGCATGAAGACAAAGGAATTGTCTGTAGACCTCCGAGACAGGATTGTCTCAAGGCACAAGGCTGGGGAAGGTTACAGAAAAATTTCTGCTGCTCAAAGTTCCAATGAGCACAGTGGCCTCCGTCATCCGTAAGTGGAAGATGTTTGGAACCACCAGGACTCTCCCTAGAGCTGGCCGGCCATCTAAGCTGAGTGATCGGGGGGGAGAAGGGCCTTAGTCAGGGAGGGGATCAATAACCCGATGGTCACTCTGTCTGAGCTCCAGCGTTCCTCTGTGGAGAGAGGAGAACCTTACAGAAGGACAACCATCTGTGCAGCAATCCATTAATCAGGCCTGTATGGTAGAGTGGCCAGACGGAAGCCACTCCTCGCCTGGAGTTTGCCAAAAGGCATCTGAAGGACTCTCAGACCATAAGAAACTAAATTCTCTGGTCTGATGAGACAAACATTGAACTCTTTGGAGTGAACGCCAGGCGTTACATTTGGAGAAAACCAGGCACCGCTCATCACCAGGCTAATACCATCCCTACAGTGAAGCATGGTGGTGGCAGCATCATGCTGTGGGGATGTTTTTCAGCAGCAGGAACTGGAAGACTAGTCAGGATAGAGGGAAAGATGAATGCAGCAATGTACAGAGACATCCTGAATGAAAACCTGCTTCACAGTGCTCTTGAGCTCAGACTAGGGCGACGGTTCATCTTCAGGCAGGACAATGACCCAAAGCACACCACCAAAATATCAATGGAGTGGCTTCACAACAACTCGGTGAATGTCCTTGAGGTGCCCAGCCAGAGTCCAGACCTAAATCCTATTGAACATCTCTGGAGAGATCTGAAAATGGCTGTACACCGTCGCTTCCCATCCAACCTGATAGAGCTTGAGAGGTACTGCAAAGAGGAATGGGCAAAAATTCCCAAAGACAAGTGTGCCAAGCTTGTGGCATCATATTCAAAAAGACTTGAGGCTGTAATTGCTGCCAAAGGTGCATCAACAAATATTGAGCAAAGGCTGTGAATACTGATGTACATGTGATTATTCAGGTTTTATATTTTTAATAAATTTGCAACAATTTCAAAAACTCTTTTTTCACATTGTCATTATGGGGTATTGTGTGTAGAATTTTGAGGAAATCAATAAATTTAATCCTCTTTGAAATAAGGCAGTAGCATAAAAAAAATGTGGAAAAAGTGAAGCGCTATCAATACTTTCCGGATGCACTGAATAAACGCAAATGTGCATGCATATATTTGAGAAAATGTTTATTTATATTTAAATATTAAATATATATGATACAAATTATATATTGTAGATGGCCTGTAGATGGATGAATGGTGTTATCCGTTATTTGTAAAACTCACGTGAACTGTGTACTATTTAATGTTGTCCAGGACGCTCTTGTAAAAAATGTTTAACCTCAATGAGCTTCTTTCCTGGTAAAATAAAAGGTTACAATAACAATAATACTAATATAAATTTAAATATTTATGCAAAAGAAATTTCATATAGTTTTTTAAATCTATGTGTATTACACAGTCATACTAGTTATACAATCACCAGCCACATTATTAGGTACACCTGTCCAACTGCTCTTTAACGCATATTTCTAATCAGCCAATGGCAGGGCAGCAACTCAATGCCTTTAGGCATGTAAACATGGTCAAGACGATCAGAATGGGGAAGAAAGGTGATTTAAGTGACCTTGAATGTGGCATGATTGTTCATGCCAGACGGGCTGGTCTGAGTATTTCACAAACTGCTGTTCTACTGAGATTTAAGCACAACCATCTCTAGGATTTACAGAGAATGGTCTGAAAAACAGAAAATATCCAGTGAGCGGCAGTTCTTTGGGCGCAAATGCCTTGTTGATGCCAGAGGTCAGATGAGAATGGCCAGACTGGTTCGAGCTGATAGATACTCAAATAACCACTCGTTACAACCGAACTCTGGCGGATGGGCTACAGCAGCAGAAGACCACACCGGGTGCCACAATTAGGCTACAATTTACACAGGCTCACCAAAATTGGACAATAGACTATTGGAAAAACCTTGTCTGGTCTGATGAGTCTCGATTTTTGCTGCGCAATTCGAATGGTAGGGTCAGAATTAGAGTCACCAGATATCAATCCAATAGAGCACCTTTGGGATGTGGTGGAATGGGAGATTTGCATCACGAATGTGCAGCCGACAAATCTGCAGCAACTGCGTGATGCTATCATGTCAATAAGGACTAAATCTCTGAGGAATATTTCCAGTACCTTGTTGAATCTATGCCACGAAGGATTAAGGCAGTTCTGAAGGCAAAAGAGGTCCAACCTGGTACAAGTAAGGTGTACCTAATAAAGTGTATATATAATAAACACACATACCTCATCCAAAACATTTATTTTGGATGCGATTAATCTTTGCCCAGCACTATATCAAATATTTACGACATAAGCAATTAATATATATAAATAATATATACAGTATATGAAGCACTGTTAGTCAAATATGTGTAACAATTACAGACTTATCCCTCATCAACTCCACCTTCTACAATAGGTTTCATTTGAGAGAAACTATTAAAAATAAATTTAACTATACAAAAAACAACCATGAATTTAAGGAAGAATCTAAAACACGAACTCTGAGCGTCACTCAAACAGCAGGTGTTGTGTCGAGACTCTCGGCTGGTTATTCATCAGCAAAAACTGTGGGACAATTTGACACACACACAGCTGCTACAAACAGAAAGGGAGAGAAAAAAAAGATTACATACACCACTAACTTTTAACTAACTTCAGAAAGCATTTGCCCTCGTCACACAACTATCCATCAGCTTGCTTTTTTTCACATGAATTAGCTGAATAAAACTGTGCTCGTAGATTTTTAGCCCATTATTTAGTCAATTAATTTATGTAAATATATACAGTTGAAGTCAGAAATATTAAACCTCCTGAATTATTAGCCCCCCTTTTTATTTTTTCCCCATTTTCTGTTTAACGGATTTTTTCAACACATTTTTAAACATAATAGTTTTAATAACTCATTTCTAATAACTGATTTATTTTATCTTTGTCATGATGACAGTAAATAATATTTTACTAGATATTTTTCAAGACACTTCTATACAGCTTAAAGTGACATTTAAAGGCTTAACTAGGTTAATTAGGTTAACTAGGCAGGTTAGAGTAATTAGGCAAGTTATTGTATAATGATGATTTGTTCTGTAGACTATCGAAAAAATATACAGCTTAAAGGGGCTAATTATTTTGAGCTTAAAATGGTGTTTAAAAAATTCAAAACTGCTTTTATTTTAGCCGAAATAAAACAAATAAAACTTTCTCCAGAAGAAAAAATATTGTCAGATATACTGTGAACATGTTCTTGCTCTATTTAACATAATTTGGGAAATATTTAAAAAAGAAAAATAATTTCAAAGAGGGGCTAATAATTCTGACTTTAACTGTATGTATTCAGTTTTTATATTCGTTTCAGTAACATTACTGAATAATGTGCTATTTTTTTTTTTCTTTTAGTAGATATAGTTCATAAGAAACAATGTGTACTAAAGTAAATAAAAGTTAGTTACAATTTTTAGTGCTGAGCAAAATATTAATTGTGAGTAAAATCGCATCCAAAATAAACATTCGTTTTGACATTATATATATATATATATATATATATATATACATATATATACATATATATATATATATATATATATATATATATATATATATATATATATATATGTATGTATATGTATATGTATCTATCACATACACATTATATATATATATATATATATATATATATATATATATATATATATATATATATATATATATATATATATATATTTATTTATTTATTTATTTATTTAAGGTACCGAAACAGCTTTACAATTTCTGTTTAATAATAATGATAATAGTCATGCATAATATTCGACTGTTTTTCGTTTGTTTGTTTTTTATTGCAGTCATGCACGTGTTTTGACCGCTAATATGATGGTGATTTGATGCTTAGCAAAAGTTGCAGACACCTTTACCGATATCAAAAGGCTTTTTTTATGCAAAATTAATTTAAACAGCCGGTTAATAAGAAACTTGAATAGGCCTAGGCTACTGTAGTAAAGAAAATTCGCTCTAAAAGTAAAACTAAATAAATAAATACTCTTGACGCAAAGTGTAAAGCCTGCAGCCCACAACAAAGGAGGAAAGTTATTGTGTATCATATTTAACAAACCGTTTACTATGAATTTCATGTAATTTTTCCCAAGTGGATAATTGAATATTAATCAGCTGATGTCATTACGCTGCTGTGCCATCAGTCAATCATTGGATTGCTGATAATGTTTTCGAGGATAGATAGATCTGTCCTTCACAACACAAGCAGCGATCTCAGATCAGTTCATCCAGACATTTTAATCTGATTCGCGAACTTGTTTGAAGAACCAAATTAGCCAGAGATCAGTCATTAAGATTAAAAGATGCAGGATCTGACAAATCATCTTAGATCATTTAAGCGAGGTACGAAGAACAGACCCCAGCTGTCTCCCTTCAATAATATTTTGAAGTTGTAACCGTCACTAGAAATCAGTTTCCTAAGAAAAATACAATTTCCTTTTATTATAATTTTTTTTCCAGCAAAATGAATAAAAACTCAGTTTACAATAAAAAGACGTTTCAACCAATGCACGTGTTTGGCACTGTGGATTAACTTGAATGGCGACACCAATAAAGGGCAAGCAACTTACATTTCTATGGTAACCTCATGCACATAAATTCAAACAACATTCATGAGTGATGGCGAAAAGAAAAAAAATTCTATAAAATGTCCTTCATTGACTTGCCCAACATGTGATGCTTTATGTGTTTATTTTTGAGTTGTACATGTACATAAAGACTATAGAATACACAATACATGTCACTCGTATTGTTTTGAATGGAGAAAAGTGTAACGGGAAAGACTATGGCTATGTCCGACATACTTCCATACCATATAGTACGCTAAAATCAGTATGCGAGCCGAGTTGTATGTCCAAATTCATAGAATTCGAAAATCAGTATGAGAGAAGTACCCGGATGACCTACTACTTTCGGCGAGATTCTGAAGTGCGCATCCCATGCACGCTGCGCTATCCCATGATGCCCCGTGAGAGAAATCATGAATGGGAGAGAATCGACGCAACTGATTCAGGTAGGTCACGCAACTATGACAAAATGGCGGATGTAGTATGTCCAAATTCTATTCATACTTCTCACATTCATCATTTATAGAGCGTACGTTTCCAACGGCCGAGTAGTATGATTAAATTCAAATGCAGTACCTACTGAGTAGTAGGCGGTTTCAGACGCAGCCTAAAGAATACAAGAGACATGTCACTCGTATGGTTTTGAATGGAGAAAAGTGTAACGGTCAATATGGCGAATAAAGCCCGCCTTCTAGTACCGGAGCCAATCGTCCATCACTATATGGCAAATAAATCCTGCCTTCTAGTACAAGAGCCAATCATCAATCGGTACAGACTGACAATATTCCGGGGAAGTGGCTTGCACCAGATGTGAGTTTCTGCAGATTTTGTGTGATTTGAACATTTAGGAATGAAACTTATGAGACCGTTGCTGTTTAGTTTTATTGGTGATTCTTAAAATGAAATTTAATCATGAGCTTGGCAAGTTGTTTTGGAGAATTTGATGTTTCCCCATTCAAACAGAATGCCCGAGCATACTGCCAGAGGCGTTTTAAAGATGGCCACCAAGTGAAATGACTTGTCTTAAAGGGACTTTGGTAATGGTCAAGATGGTGAATAAAGCCCCGCCTACTAATACAGGAGCCAATCATCGATCACTATATGGTGAACAAAGCCTGCCTTCTAGTACAGGAGCCAATCAGCGATCGCTATAGACTGATGATACTCCGGGGGAGGGGCTCAGTCCAGACGTGAGTTTCTGCAGATTTTGTGTGATTTGGATGTTTAGAAATGAAACTAAACATACAGTTGTTTAATTTAGTTGGTGATTCCTAATATGAAATTCAATTGTAAGCTTGGCAAGCAGTTTTGGAGAATTTGATGTTTCCCCACTCAGACAGAATGCCTGAGCATACTGCTCGAGAGGTGTTTTAAAGATGGCCGCCAAGTGAAATGACTTGCCTTAAAGGGACTTTAATACAGGTTTAAACAAAACCTTTATGTTAAAGTAGTTAAAATATAAATATATACACCATTTTATTTATATTTTATATATTACATTTACGGTAAGTAGTTCCAAACAATTTATATGGACTGAATCTAAACAAATTAAATTTAGTAATGTTTACTTTTTTGTTTAAATAAGGCCCAAATACATTGTTTGCAACCAGTTACCTTAAAAATTAAGTAAATCCAATGAATCATTATTTTTCTTTTTTTTATTATTAATTACAATTCTTATTTTTTCCAGTCCTAAATTATTTATGTTTAATGCATGTTTAGTTTGTATACTCTTAACATTATTCTGCACAAATTCACAGATTTTATTTTTATTTACAAAATTCTATGCAGAATTAGCAAAAATGTTCACAGAACTTGTCTGACCCTGCTAATAATTAATCATTTCCACACACTAAAGACTTAAATCCAATACCCTTCAACTAAATCGACCAATCAGACTTCGCCACATGTTGGCGAATACCTATCAGCCAGTGCATATCTACTGTACTGACCCTCATTTCTAGCACAGGACTTCAATCTTTTTGGAAACGGTGAGGTGTGTTATCCCGAACGCAGCATGTGGCTCACACTGGTGGCCCTCCTGGCTCTGTGTGCCACTGGGAGAACAGCTGAAAATCTTTCAGAAAGCACCGCTGAGGAGGACAAGCTGGTTATAGCCAGAGGAAAGCTGGTGGTGAGTGATTGATGCAAGGCTTTTTTGGTTCAATGACGTAATCCACTTACAACTTTTAATTAGTGTCGAAGCTAAATACATCTCAATTATGGAAATACAATTGCTTACACTACACTGTAAAAATATCTGTACATTAGCTGCTCCGTATTTTGTGATTCATGTTTATATTTGTAATTATTCCCCATTTATTTATGCTTCTAAATTGTTTTTATACATATATACACACACACACACACACACATTTATACACATATATATACATATACACACACTTAAAGTCAGAATTATTAGCCCCCCCCTTTGAATTTTTTCTTTTTTAAATATTTCCCAAATTATGTTTAACAGAGCAAGGAAATTTTCACAGTATGCCTACTTAACCTAATTAACCTAGTTAAGCCTTTAAATGTCACTTTAAGCTGTATAGAAGTGTCTTGAATAATATCTAGTAAAATATTATTTACTGTCATCATGGCAAAGATAAAATAAATCAGTTATTAGAAATGAGTTATTAAAACTATTATGTGTAGAAATGTGTTGAAAAAATCTTCTCTCCGTTAAACAGAAATTGAGAAAAAAAAAAAAAAAAAACAGGAGAGCTAATAAATCAGACTTTAACTGTATATGTATATATGCTTTTAGGACAACTTGCACATCTTTAATCTCAGACATTTTTATCAAGAGCTTGAATAATTGATTATTAATTAATAATGCTGATTATTAATGGATTGTTTGCTTTCCCAGGCTCCCAGTGTAGTGGGATGATCCATAAAGAAGATGCCAGAGCTCTACAATTTCCTGATGGAGCGATGGGCATTATAGTATCCTGACATTAACAATTAAATTCCCCCTTTCTCCCTCCTAAATCTTGTTTTTACTTTTTGTGCCAGCTTGAGTGTCTATAATAGTATGTTCATGTTTTTTGTGAGTGCTTTTGCTAAGGTAGTGTTTGACAGGGATGTAAACGTTAATGAAATCTTTACAGGCCCAGAGAGCTGCCATATGTTCAAACAATCGCACAGCCTCGGAGGACAGTTAACCTTAACCTGCTGTTTACAGTCATAACCTGGAGTATGATTCAGGGGAGGATAAAAACCCACGCCTCATCTTCTACAATGACAAGGACGAGGAAGTCAAGGTGATTATTTTATCTGCATGTGTTTTATTTAGTGTTTACATCACTTGCTCAGCATTGCTATTTTCCCCATTGAACAGTTTTTTTTTTTCATTGTTACTTTCTAAAAATATTTCTGGTCTCTGCTCTAAATTATATCTTCAGTCTGTCATAAGAGAAACAATGATATGTGGCCTGGTGGTTTTAATCAAGGTCAGATTTTTTTCATTATAGTATAAAAAAATAAAAATAAAAAAAAAATGGAATTTTTTTACCCCATCCTGTCAGAATGAATGTAACAAATAGTAGAATTGTGGAAAAAAAGAGAGAAAAATTAAAACCTATGTAAATCCCAAAATTACATAAATTAAAAATCTAAGGTGACAAAGTATAAACAGAATGAATGATTCAGGGGAATCAATCTAATATATCATCCATAATAAAAACCAATATAACACAAAATAAATAATAAAAAATTAAAATGTTACGTATACAAAAGTAGATAAAAACTAATATACAAATACACACAAATTAAACATTTCAGAAAGTATTTTTAATAAAAACAAAATGAACTACATATACTGTAGGAACATATATAAACAGTGCTCAGCACATATAAGTACATCCCTCACAAATCTCTCATTTAAATTAATATTTTCTAAAGGAAGCTTTACAATATTATATTTGTGCATATACATTTGATTGGTCAGTACTGAAGCCAAAATATTAAATACAAAATAGCAAAATTCAAGAGAAACAAAAATTATATACAATTTTGTTAAAATTTTGTGGGTTGCAATTTTTTTTCCAAAGTTTTCCATGAATTTAAATGTACTATCTTTCTATTTCTAAAGATGCTCGGTGACTACAATATTATTTTAATAAATATAGCCATTTAATAAATCTGTTTTGATCAAAATACATTGTCTATACTCACTGAGAAATGGATACAAATATTAATTTTCAAAATGAATGTGTACTCATATATGCTGAGCACTGTATGTATGTGTGTTAGGGGTGTCAAAATTAATCGTTTCTTCGGTGAACCGCGATGCAGATGGGGACAATTCGATATCGGTTCAGTAATAGAACATAACCGGTTATTACGCACTGACGTCATTTATCCCCTATGCGTGATGTCCTGGTAGAATACTATGGTGAAGGAGGCGAGGGTGAGTAAATAAAACACTCCTACTACTTAAAAAGCAGATAATTGTGCACGTGTGAGTGTGCTGGACACAGTCTTTCACTGACACTGAGGAATGGTAAAGCACAAGCCGCTTCAGTACTTGGGAGAAATGATGTAAAACTCCATCTCTCTCTCACACACACACACACACTTAAGGCATTTGACCCGTTGGCATGTTCGTGAGGTAAAGTTTCCACTCCTCTCTGCTGTTAAATACTTGTGGATCCAGACACAAGCGTGCCTGTAGTGTGAGTTTATTGTATTGTATTTATTCTATTACAGATTACCTGATAACCGCGTATTATGCGCATATAGACTGACCCGCGGCTGTTTTTCCCGCGTCACTTATGGGTGAACGGCGCTTTCGTTTCTAAAGCCAATCGCAGCCCTTTCTGTTGAGGGGGTGAAGACAATGATCAATCATAGGGGTGTAAGAACTTGCCAGAGCTTAAAAAGCAAGCGGGATAATATTTACATTAGTTTATTTGTTATGAATGCTCGTGCTGTCTTCTGTGTATGTATTGGAGTTTTCATTTACAAAGAGTTTTTTTTTTTTTTTTGAGCAGGTAAAATTAAAGGTACAGTTCATATATCTGACTGCTTGTATTAAAGGACATTGTTTTACTAGTAATATATAATATAAACATATTTATAGATTTTAATACAATTTTTTTCTTGTGTTGTAAAGTATCTATATATATATATATATATATATATATATATATATATATATATATATATATATATATATATATATAAAGATAATGGCCAAACTATATCTATCCACCACAGCGTAATTTGAAACCATATAAATAATTTTGTTTAGATTATATAAGATTATTACTATTAACTATTATGAGAACTATTAAAAATGACATTTGACAAATTATGTATTTGGATATCTGTCAGTGGTGGGTATAGTTACTTTTAAAAACGTAGTATATTACAATCCTCAGCCTATTATAATCTTTAAAAACAGAATATATATATATATATATATATATATATATATATATATATATATATTACACAAACACACACACACAAACACACACACACACACAGTTGAAATCAGAATTGTTAGCCCCCTTTAGAATTTATTTTTCTTTTTTAAATATTTCCCAAACGATGTTTAACAGAGCAAGGAAATTTTCACAGTATGTCTGATAATATTATTTCTTTTGGAGAAAATCTTATTTGTTTTATTTCGGCTAGAATAAAAGCAGTTTTTAATTTTTTAAACACCATTTTAAGGACAAAATTATTAGCATCTTTAGGCAAAAAAAAAAAAAAATTCTATAGTCTACAGAACAAGCCATCGTTATACAATAACTTGCCTAATTACCCTATCCTGCCTAGTTAACCTAACTAAGCTAGTTAAGCCTTTAAATGTCTCTAAGCTGTATAGAAGTGTCTTGACAAATATCTAGAAAAATATTATTTACTGTCATCATGGCAAAGAAAAAATAAATCAGTTATTAGAAATGAGTTATTAAGTTGAGTTGAGTTATTTTATTTATTCATTCATTTTACTTGTTTATTGGTGCATATATGGGTTATAATTTAATTCATAGCTACAGTACGTTGGACAGCTACTGTACCACTCCGTAAAGCTTTCAAGCAAAAGTCCAAATTAAAGAAAGGTTTGACTTTCTGCGGTGACAGCCGACATTCACAACACGCCGTAACCCTCCTTCAGGTGGTGCGCAGGTATAAAATACAGAACCAGACGTCTGGGCTTTGAATTAGGTGAAATTATTTCCTCGTTGTTCAAAGAGTCTGCAAGTTCGTGTTCCATGGATATATGTTGTTGTTGATTCGATGCGAGGCAGGAAAAAAAGCTTTCAGCAGTGCATGTAGTCGCTGGTAAAGTTCTCACCCAGATCAGAGCGATATGTGCTACCGAATACACCGCAGCATGCAATAAACTCACTCTCAGTCAGGCGAAGTAAAGGTCTCATTGCCTATATGTCAATCAAATTATTTAAGCTCTAGCCATGAATAAAACTTTTAGCCTATTTTATTATTTGTGTAATGTATATAGTGTAATCAGGGCCGGAGCAAGCTGAACTGGCGCTCTAGGCGAACAGCAATCACGTCGCCCTCAACCCGAAAGTGAAATAGAAACTTACCGGTTTGCGGATGAAAGAGGACCAGGAGGGGGTAGGTGCCGCGGATAAAAGTGAGGACAGGGAGGTTCTCGCTCATTATTCTGCCTAGGTCGCCTCTATGGATGAGCCGGCCCTGAGTGTTAAGCTGGATTTATACTTTCGTCTGGCACCGCATCGCGCGCCTCTGCTGACTGCGCGCGCACCTCGCGACAATGGGGTCAGCTGAGCCAGCTGTGGTAGCTCATCAACAGAGCCGTGACGTCAACACACAGAATCTGTCAGCACAATTCAGCACGGTTGTCTAACAGTTTAGAACGGTTTGGCACGATAGTGGAAAAGCTGCTTTAATATTTTTATTTAAAAAAAATCGCGATACCTCGATTTAAAAAAAAAATTTAAATCATCTTAAAACGTAAATTTGATTAATCGAAAAAAAATCTAAAAAAAAAAATAAAAATTCGCCCAGCCCTAATATATAGGGCCCCAGGAAATGTGAGGGCTAGGGATGCTCAAAATAACCGTTTAACTGTTAACCGAAAGGGTGCGTTTGTAACCGATTAATGGTATCAGTTAAACGATTAAAAAATATTATTTTATATATTTTAAAAATGTGGCTGCATAAGGGACCGATCACCGAAAGCGCTTTTTGCGAGGCGCATATTTTGAATGGTTTTAAGTGCTGTGTATGCATCCTGCGCACCTCACATTATGCCATTGCGCGCTGTGTGCTCCCAGTTGAAATAAAAGTCAACTGAGCCGAAAAAGCGTTTTACGTCAGTCGTCTGTATTTTTAACAATAAATTAAATTACACAGTGGTTTTATATCAAAAGTTGATAATGATATAAAACATACTACACGTTGATGGTAAAAAATAAGCTTTTAAGCGATGGCTTTTATTTGTTTCAGTATTCAAACATTAAATATTGAATCCATCAAGTTAAATAAAAACGAATATGAAACAACACATAGCAGGATATAAAGTACTCGTTGGTAAAGTTCTCAGAGCGAGTTTTGTGCTACCAAATACAGCACGGCATGCAATAAACTCACGTTTAGTCAGGCAAAATAAACTTCTCTGCCTAGGATGTCAATCAAATTAATGAAGCTCAAGCCATGAGTAAAACAATAGGCTATTTTATTATTTTAAGATTTTAGATGACGGGTTAGTAATTATACACGGGTAACTATATTCAAGTCAATGAAATAACAACTTTGATAAATAAAATATGTTCGTAAGAATGTGGTGGGCCAGTGACTCCCTTCTCTGCCAGAAACTGCTCTGTGGTTTTAAAACCCTTTTCAATCTGTATCGTTTAGACCTGTATCAGTTTTTCATGTTAAATGTAGTGTAGTTTACTTGTGAATGTCTGATGAGTAGCGCGCTTCCGCTGAGCCAACTGTGGTGGCAACAGAGCCGCGATGTCAACACACAGAATCTGTCGGCACAGTGCAGCACGGTTGTCTAACCCTGCCGAGAACGGTTTGTAATCGTGCCGCGCCGTTTCAGGCTCAGTGGAGAAACAACCCTAAACATACCGAAGTGTTCTTAGAACGGTTTGGCACGATAGTGGAAAAGCGGCTATTGTCTTTCATCACATGCATCGCGCGCACATGAACGGTGAGTGAGAAGAGTGAGACGGAGGAAATAAGTCACTATGACATAATCTTTAGGCTAATGACTTCTATTAAAAATGTTAAAAGGGTTTTTGTAATATAATAATAACAGCAGAGCATTAATTAAATGTATATTTTCCGTGGAGCAATCGATTTGAGGTAGCCTGATATTTTTTTGACGGAAGAAAAAAAAAAAAAAAACATGATTGGACAAACAGCCTTTGCCGGTTCTTAAAAAGGGTTCAGTCAGTGTTTTCGTTTTGTAATTTAAACGTGTTATTCAAGCGAAAAATATCTAGGGCAAGACTATTTATTTTATTCTTTTTATTTAGTTTATTCTTTTTTTCTATGCTGTTGGAAACATACAGGTGCGTAAAGATGCTCTGTTATGTATGCTGCTGTTTGCATGTTAAAATAAATCTGTATTTTAAATTGCAATATTTAATGTGTCACACAAAATAGACACGTCAATTTTTTTTTCAAATAAATATTTTTTTAATATTAATCTGATAACGGTTAACGGTTAATATCCGGTTAATGAGCAGCGGTTGTCTGTTAAATTAACCGAAATGAGCATCCCTAGTGAGGGCCCCCAAATAAATACCCAGAAGTATAAATTATACCTTCAAATTATATATGACTTCATTTTCAATCATATTTTGTTTGCTAAAGGTAAAAAAAATACAAAATTATGTAATTATTACATCTGCACAAATGTGTCCCCCACCCAGCTGTCAATTGAGTAAAAATTTAGTTAAAAAAAAACAAAATAGTAATTTATTATTTTTAATTGTGAATTTATTTTAAGAAAGCAAATCATTTAAAAAGTTTTACAAGATTTTTACATGTCATTTTTATTAAGGATTAAGATAAAATGTAGAAAAGGAGATTGAGTAATATAGGTGCATTTTTGGACTTTTGGGCCCCATTGGCTGGCATTTCTTAGGGCCCCTAAATCACTAAACCCGCCCCTGGCGGTGACCCGAGTTCAATTTCCAGCTCGAGGTCCTTTGTCGACCCTTCCCCTTTCTCTGCCCCCAACACTTTCCTGTCTGTAATCTCTACTGTCCTATCATAATTAAAGGTGAAAAAAAAACTACAAATAAAAAAAGATAAAGGCCAAACTATATCTTTCTATCTACCACAATGCAATTTGAAACTATATAAATAGATGTTTTGTCAGGATAAGATGTATATATAAAATAACTATTAAAAAGAGGATGTTTGACAACAATTGTGTGTTTGTATATCTCTGTGTTGGGTAAAGTTATTTAAAAAAGAAAGAAAGTAATATATTCATGTATTAAGCCTATTAAAACTTAAAAAAAAAAAAAACAGAACTAAGTAATATACTGTATATATATATATATATTGAAATACATTCATTATATATATATATATATATATATATATATATATATATATATATATATATATATATATATATATATATATATATAAAGATAATGGCCAAACTATACCTACAGCTGAAATCAGAATTATTAGCCCCCCTTTGAATTTTTTTCTTTTTTAAATATTTCCCAAATGATGTTTAACAGAGCAAGGAAGTTTTCACAGTATGTCTGATAATATTTTTTCTTCTGCAGAAAGTTTTTTTGGTTTATTTTGACCATAATAAAAAAAGTTTTACATTTTTTTAAATACCATTTTAAGGTCAAAATTATTAGCCCCTTCAATAACTTACCTAATTACTCTAACCTGCCTAGTTAACCTAATTAACCTAGTTAAGCCTTTAAATGTCACTTAAAGCTGTATAGAAGTGTCTTGAAAAATATCTAGTCAAATATTATTTACTGTCATCATGGCAAAGAAAAAATAAATCAGTTATTAGAAATGAGTTATTAAAACTATTATGTTTAGAAATGTGTTGAAAAAATCTGCTCTCCGTTAAACAGAAATTGGAGAAAAAAAAATAAACAGGGGGGCTAATAATTCCGACTTCAACTGTATCTTTCTATCTACTACAATGTAATTTGAAACTATATAATAGATGTTTTTAGGATAAGATGTATATATAAAATGTCTACTAAAAAGAGGACATTTGACCACAATTCGATGTTACTTTTAAAACAAGCCTACCATGAACTTAAAAAAAAACACTGGTAACTATCTGTTCAGCATCTATGACTATTTCTGACATGACTTTTGTTCCCACCTCAGGTTGTTCCCGTGAAGAAGATGAAGGCAGATGAGATCAGCAGTTTGCTGGATTCTCTGGGTTTCTACAAGAGGTCAGAGAAAGGCGAGGAGGTCCCAGAGGAGTTCAAACATTTCCCCCTCAGAGCGCCCCGGGACGAGCTGTGACACTCGCTGGTCAGCACTGGTACTGCAGCCTCCAGCCGGTCATGACGTCCAGACTCTCAAAGCCGCAGACACGGACAGACTCTGGACTGAAACACACACAAACACACGGCTGGAGGCGGTTCAGCCCAAAAACTGCCCTAATCACAGATATTTTATAATAAACATTAATTTCATATGCCTTTGTTTTGTTGTTTAATTGTGAAAATCAAGCACATGACACAATGCAATAAAAGATCGGTATTAAAGAAAGCAGGTGAAAAATCGTTAAGTTGTCAGAACAAATGAGAAGCTTAATTGCAGAGTTCTAAATAAAGTAGTTACTTAGAATTAGCTGTCATGGAGTAAACATAATGATAGTTGTTTTTTTATTATTAAAATTGAGGACTGAGAACACAGCTTTCACATTGTTTCACCCTCCAAATTTTTTATTTATTTTTTTATTTTTTTAAGTATTAATTAATTAACATGACACACAAATTTACAAATTATGACTGTGAATTTTTATTATACAATGAAGTTTTTATAGATACACATTTTGTTTATATTAGTGGCCAAAACCTAGAGTAATTTATTTAGCTTTATTTTAAATAAAATAAATAGAATTGTCAATCAACCCCACTATATTGCATTTGATTTGTTTTTAAATGTTTCATGTGCCAAAAAAATAAACTTAAACAAATATTTATATGTATATTTGTCGTAAAATCTGATTTAATTGAAAATTATTTATAAATTAATATGATTATAAAATACAAATGTAAATACTAAAAGAACAAAACTAATACATTTAAAGTTTTACAATTTATAATAACAACCCTGATTGCAGAGTATATACAGGAACACGAGAGTGAAATTCAATGCCTCAAGACCTTTTTTAAGACTCGTTCCATACATTTTAAGACCTTATAACCACTTTAGGTTTCAACCAGAAACACTGGCGAGATTTTAACTTACAGCATATTTACTTAATATTCATGTAAGAAACTAATCTAAAACGAAAACATTGTTCATATACTGAATACAAATCTATTAAATCTAGCTAATTCAGCAGGTTGGTACCTATAGAACTGCGAAAAAGAATGGTGTTGCCTGTTACTGCAGTAAACAAAGCAGCATGATGTCAAATATAGCAGGATTTTATTGATTTCATAAACTACACAGCATCCTTAAATTTGCAGATTTAATTCAGGCAAACTTTAGCATACAATCATTCATTGCATAATCAAAAATGATGTAAAATTTAATACCTTGCAAAGTAGCATTTAAGAGCTTTAAATACTTTTTAAGGGCCCTAAATCAGGGTTTCTGCAAACGTCATAATGTCAAATTTAAGACTTTTTAAAGACCATTAGGTATTAAATTTAAGACCTATATCACAATATCAAAAACACACATACACAAAAAGAAATTGCAAAAAATTAGTGGCAAAATAAATGTATTCAAATTGAACAGTACTAAAGACAGGTTAAATGCACCATTGAACTACAGAAAAAACAAACAAACATCTTAAGGCTGATTTATACTTTTGCCTGGCGCCGCATTGCACACCTCCTTTGACTGCACACGCACCTCACGAAATAGACGAGGCTCTTTAAAACAACAGGGAGCGGTCAAAAGAAACCCATTGCAAAGTCAGATGGATAAACATAGAAGTAGGAAGTTTCCGGAACAACGTCATATCATTAATTTCATTCAAGATTTTTTAACTAATTATTTTTATTATTTATTATAATGATTATAAAGATTTTTATAACCACTCAAGATTTTTAAGTCAACCTTTGATGGATCACTTGCTTTAGTTCATGTCTCGGACAGTTCTACCTATTAAAGTTAAATACTAATGACAAGAGAACATGGGTTGCTCTACAATTATATTTGTTTTATTATGGAAAGAATAAAATTATGGAGAAAAAAAAAAAGTGCACTCTCTTTTTGGTTTTAACAAAATTATCCCTCAGGTTTTTCTAAACTTTTACAAAAACTTTCCACCTTTTCCACTGCTGTTGCAATTTCTAACCAAGAATTATTGGTCATCTGGTTATCTCTATGATCACGCATGGACGGATCACAAAGATGTCTGTACAGTCGTACCTGTTTCAGACAAAACCTTTTCAAAGTGATTCATATTCGGCTCAAATCAAATGCGGCGCCATGCGAACTGTTTGCTCGCGTCTCAAGAAATTGTGCGCTCCGCCAGCCGAAATCATGTCGTGCGCACCCAAAGTGAACCTCCGCAAACAAAGCAATGACGTCACATTCGCCGCGCGCACTGAGTTCAATAACAGAAAGCTGATTGGCTGTTTGCATGTTGGTCTCACTTGTAGTTGTAATACCACAAATTACATTTGGACTAGTGAAACAAAGAACTACAACACCACAAAAACCAAGCAACAACAACAAAAAAGAATTTAAATGAGCATTAGATGTAGCGTTACATAGACATCGGAAAAATAAGACCTGTGCAAAAATATTTAAGACCTAGAACAGCAAATTTAAGACTTTTTAAAGCCTATAATTTAGATTTTTTAATTTTGGACTTTAAGACCCCGCGGAAACCCTGGATTGACAGGTTTATATATTTTTCTGTATAATAAAAAGCATAGAAAAAGGAAAAATATAAACATTTTAATCCAAAATGCTTATATAATTTTTTTCCTCTTTTTAACAGTAAAACACAGTAGTCAACATTTTAAGTGGATCATCACCTTTACCTTGTTACCCAGCACTCACTTTGGGGGATTTACACCTACCTAACTTTATATAGTAACAGTTCCTGACTCCATAAGCTACAAACACAAATGAGGTATAATTAGAAAGAAGACACTTTGAGCTTTACTGGTAAAAGGGGAAGTTACATGCTCAAAAATATAAAAAGTTATACATTATGAAGTCATGAGAAAAAAAAATTGTATTGTGTTCAATATTTGTTTTCCATTTACATCTTTTTGGTGTAATCAATTAATAAACACTGACATGTTGATAAACAGCGCCCCAGTGCGTCCGCGTCCTGGTGCTGGCTATTAATCAAAGCTGTCCTAAAACTATCAAACAAAAATCCTTTACAAAACATTTGAAGTGAATCAGAATGTATAGATTAATGCAGGGGTCACCAAACTTGTTCTTGGAGGGCCGGTGTCCTGCAGATTTTAGCTCCAACCCTAATCAAACACACCTGAACAAGATAATCAAGGTCTTATTAGGTATACTTGAAACATCCAGGGAGGTGTGTTGAAGCAAGTTGGACACCGGCCCTCCAGGATTAAGATTGGCGACCCCTGGATTAATGGATGATTAGACAAATGAATGGAGGGATAGATGGATAGACAGAGGGTCTAAACCAGGGGTGTCCAAACTTGGCCCTGGAGGGCCGGTGTCCTGCATATTTTAGTTCCAACCCCAATTAAACACACCCGAACCAGCCAATCAAGCTCTTTCTAGGTGTACTAGAAACTTCCAGGGAGGTGTGTTGAAGGAAGTTGGAGCTAAACTATGCAGGACACTGGCCCTCCAGGACTGAGTTTGGACACCCCTGATCTAAACTGTGCAGCCTGTATGATTTATAAGCTTTTATAAGAAGGGGGACATCAGCAATGCACTCAATTCATTCACCTATTCATCCATCTGTCAATCCAAACATCCACCTGTATATTCATTTCCTAATCTATCTGCCCATCTATTCATCTAATAATCATCATCTGGTGTCCATCCGTCCACCATTTAATTGTCCATCCACTCATCTAACTCCACTTATTCACCCACTCATCCCTCAAACCATCTAATTGTCCATTCATTCACCATCTAATCGTCTATCCACTCATATGAATGGATAGATTGATGATGGATGGATAAAAACTGCATATAAACCTGCCAGTTAGATGACTTCGCAAATCATAAAAATAAAAACTCTTTTGTTATTTAATAATTATATGAATATTCTTCATTTCTTGCATACATCAATAGCTGCTGTATACCTCAGAGTGATGACGACATCTTAATCCAGTGTCAGACTCCATCTGTTTGTTGGGGTTTAATCTGGTTAGCTCTTGAAGACTCCTGTTAATCTGACTGCCGCAGAGGAGTGTGTAGGACTGAATGAGTGTTTGTTTGTGTTCTCCATCATGCCAGTCTTCTACACACCGATCCCTCAGAACCTGAGAGTGGGTCTGGCCAATGTCAGCGGCTCCGTCTTCATCAACAACAGGACCAGAGACAGCGCAGACTTTAAAGACCACTACCTGGAGAATGAAGGTGAGACCACTGGTAAATATAATGCATTCTATATAGCAGGGTACACATGTCTGTCACAGTCTTTGTCTCACTGCATCAGTGGGCATCAGGAAAATATAAAACAAATTGTGTAATTACTGGCATTTATATAGACACTATCTGTGAATAAGACAAACAAGGACATTTTGTTAAAGAGAGGTTTAAGCTGCCGAAATGTTGTTCAACCACAGGATGCATAACTATAAAACTAGATTATACATGCATGCATTCATTACATTTCTTCATTTTTGCAATCATTCATTCATTGCTTCATTATTTCATTCCATATTTGACTTCATTATTTATTTATTTTTTCATTAATTTATTAATAAGTTTATTTATGCATTCACTATCTCATTCATTATTTAATTAACTCATTCACCAATGGATTATTCTATTGATCATTTCATTCATTAATTGATTCATTCATTATTCCATTCATTTCCTTCATGCATTCACCATTTTTTTATTTAAATCACTCATTCGTTATTTCATTTATGATTTCATCAATTCATTCAACCATTTTATTAATTCATTAGTTCATTCATTTACTATTCTATTCATTTAATTCACTCATTTATTATTTCAGTCATTCATTATTTTATTCATTCACTCATTCATTATTTTATTTATAATTTCATTAATTAATTAATGCAGTATTTTATTGATTCATTCATCATTTCGTTCATTAATTCACTTATTCAATTAATTTAATTCATTCATTCATTTCTCCATGCATTCACTATTTCTTTCATTAAATTCAGTCATTTATTATTGCATTCATTATTTCAATCATTTCATTAACTCGTTGTATCATTCATTCTTTATTTCATTCCTGCATTCACTATTCTATTCATTGTTTCAATGACTCATTTGTTAAATCATTTCTTTTATCATTTCATTCATTGAATAATTTATTCATTTATTCATTCACTATTTCATTAATCGTTTTAATATTTAATTCAGTCGTTTCATTAATTCATTCTTTATTTCATTCACTATTCCATTCAGTATTTAATTCACTCATTCATTATATCATTCTTTCATTCGTGATTTTATTCATTCATTCACTCATTTATTAATTCATTGCTTTATGATTTCATTTATTAATTGATTAATTCTCTCATTCATTCATTAATTCACTATTTCTTTCATTATTTAATTCAATAATTTCATTAATTCATGTCATTTCATTTATTGTTTTAATATCTAATTCAATCATTTCATTAATTCATTTGTTCATTCATTATTTTATTCACTATTCCATTCATTATTTAATTCATTCATGCATTTTATTATTTAATTCACTCATTTTATTCATTCACTCACTCAATTCAATCACTCTATTCATTCGCTCATTCATTAATTCATTGTTTTATTTATCATTTCAATCATTGATCAATTAATTCAATCATTTATTCATTCACTCATTCATTACTTCAATCATTTTAAAATGAAACAAATGGGTTTTTTCTTCTTCTGAACACAAAATAAGATATTTTGAATGATGTTGGAAACCTGTACCCATTGACTTGCATAGTAGGAAAACAAATACTACATATTAATAACCATTTTTTAAAATATCTTCTTTTGTGTTAAAAAAGAAGCTTAAACAGGTTTAAAACAAGTGAAGGTTAAGTAAATGATGACAGAATTTAGCATTTTTTTGGTGAACTATCCCTTTAATAGTCACCGGTATTTCAAATAAGCATTTCTGAATTCTACGTATAGCTTCTTTAAAATGTAACCTACCTCTGGTATTGAGGGAAATTGTAATGACTGATTTAAAATCTAATCATCAGTGTTTAAGAGTTGAGCATCTTTTTAGCTGATCTAACAAAGCACTCTGATGTGGTCTAGCGTGTGCAGAGGTGTCATCTCATCTCCCGCTGCAGATGATGCTCTACTTCAACATGTTCTTCTTTCCCTTCTGGTGGATCTCTGAGCTGCTGATGCTGCAGTTAAAGGTCTGTACAACTACACTCATTAAGAAAAAGTGCTCACTTTATAGGGGTTGAATTAAGCAGTATGTTTACAATAAAAACATTAACTTGTTTAAAGTTTGGTTAACACTTTATTTTAAGATGTCTATATTACAATTATTATGCATAATTACATGTAACTAAGTCTAATTAAATGTAATTAATATTATTCAGTAGTTAAATGAATACAGTACATCTTAAAATAAAGCATAACTAAAGTATGAATTAGGCCTTTTTGTTATCTTAAGTTCTAAATGTTATATTTTATTAGTTTTCTTAAATAAATTATAACATGAATAATTTACATTTTATAATCACTTTTGATGATTAATAAAGAAAACACTATTACTTTATTATTTTTAACACTATTTTTAAGCCACATAAAGAATCATGTACTTACATCAAAAAATAAGTAGAATGTACTTATTTTGTTCATATTGTACTACAGAAGTAGAAGTAGGCAATAAGAGTAGGGTTAGGGACAGATTTGGTGGTATGGGTAGGCTTAAAGGGAACCTATTATGCAAAAATCAGTTTCATAAGGGGTTTAAACAGTTTTGTGGCAACAATCCGTGAATAGAACCAGTTTCTAATGGTAAAAATGAAAAAAAAATAATAATAATTTATAATCACACTTCATAAAAACAGTCTGCAGAAACACTTTGACATTTTCACTTTGTGTGTCATCAGAGGGGGAAAGCCTCACCCATTACACCACATTCACACGGGGCTTCAGCCTCGACGCTTCCCGTTTACTTTGAATGGGTGACGTCAGGCATTGTCGAACTGCATTGTGGATCCGTCGGCGCCACTTCAGAGGCGTTGCTCGCTGTAGAAGTTGGCATTTGTTCAACTTTAAGCGCCGACGGAAGCATCAGCCAATCAGAACGCTGTATGCAAATACACCAGCTCAGACAGTGGCCTATTGCTGACTAATTTCATTGGCTGACGCTGCTCTGACGATAGCGTCAGCACCAACTTCAGACACGCCCTCTCTCAAGCGTTGACGCTGAAGCCCCGTGTGAATGGGGCATTAGTAACAATCTCTCCCTCATTAGCATAAACAGCCCTGAATGAGAAGCAGCTGTTTGCCATTTTACGTTTTTTTTTTTTTTTTTTTATAAATCTGCCACTATGCTGACACGTAAGCATTTGTAGCTCCACCCTCTTTTGAAAAGAGCACAACCTTATTTAAATTTAAAGCGATAGCCACCATTAAGATGCAAGTCTAAAATGGGCAGTTTCAAAGAGTTATAAAACATTATTTGTGAGCTAAAACTTCACATACACACTCTAGCGACATCAGAGACTTATTTTAGCTCTTGTAAAAAGGGGCATAATAGGGAGAGTTAAGGAGTATTTGACGGGGCGACAGTTATTATTAAAAAACAATAAAGAAAATTATTACAGATGTAATTACAAAAATAAAACGTTACAATACAATGTATGTACAAAAGTGCATTGTACCAAACGACTAATTTAAATGATACGAGCATGGTACACTGTAAAAAATAAGCGTTAAAGGCAATTGTCATTTTTTACAGAATTTTCCAGTTTTTTCATTTTACAGTGAAATACTGTCCCTGTTGTTTTACAAATATTTTCTGTAAAAATTTTAACATTACATTTACAGTTATTGCTTGTATTTTAGTATTACGTTATTTTTCAGGAAATTGTCTGTATTTTCAGAGAGTAACAATTTTACATTAATATTTACAGACTATTCTTGTAAAAGCAGGAAACGAAAATTTTTTTGGAGATAATTAATTATTGGAGATAGTAATTATATGAGGATTAAAGTGAGGTTAATAATGTCAAATAATAGCCTATTGTTTGTAGACTGCATACAATGCATGCACTGTAAACTATAAAAGGTTTATTTTACTAATATTTGTTAAACTATATTATAGTTTATAGTTATATTTACAGTGTTTTATGGTAACAGCAATTATTTGTACTTAATCTTTTTTAAATCATACTTTAAAAGATTTTGTTCTGTTTTAAAGGCATGTTAAAAGTGAAAAATTGTATGGAATATTTAGATTTATAATCACATAATTTAATCTGTACAATTACATTAATAAATTATATATTCACAGTAATAATTTGTAGAATGACAGTAATAATCTGTATAATTGCAGTAATATATTGTAAAAGGGCAGTAATTACCTGTATTATTACAGTTAGAATCTGTAAAATGACAGTAATATCTTAAAATTATGGATCAAAAAATTACTGTTTTTTTTTTTCATAGATTATCTGCATTTTTTATTTTGACAGTTTTTTTCCATTTTTCTTACGGTTATTTTCTGAAACCACCTTTTATGGGTTTTTTTTTGTCAAGTCAAGCTGGCTTTAATGTCATTTCGACAATACACAGTGCAGTACACAGTGAAACTAAATGTTTCACACTAGGGTTGGGCGATGTTGACCAATTTAGCATCGTACGATGTCTAATGTGAAACATCGCAATGGACGATGACATCGTCTTCATAGGCTGAGGTGAATAAATTATTTATGAATAATTAATTAATTTATAACGAATTAATTATTTGTAGCCTACCGTTTCAACTACCTGGTCTTTGTTTTACTCATAACCAAATCATAAATAAATAAAGATAAGTTACACACAAATTACCACCTGTCAATCACTTTTTCCGCGGGACTCTGGCATGAGTAGGCAGAGTGATCCGTGTCAGTCATTTGTTTGGTGCGGTGGATGGCGGAGGGGTGTCGCGGACATAAGTGAACAGCGCGAGGGTTGCTCGCGGACGAAATTGAACGGCACTGAGGTGTCGCGGACAAAAGTGAAGAGGGTTGGGGAGTTGCGGAACAAAGTGAAAATGAACAGTGGACAGGGGAGGAGGGCGGTTTAAGAGGGAGATCGGTAAAATGAGGCGCCAGATCCGGGGTGTTCCGGCACAAATTAAGCCCTGGATAGAGACAAGATTAATTAAATATCACGTTTAACAACTATAGTGAGATGCGATCCACTATCATCCTTGATAAACTGTCCGACGTACACGGTTCTCTGCAGCTCAGACGAGCGCATGACAGTGGCTGATGGATTGCGATGCCGGCTCAGCATCGTGATGTCTTTCGGCCATCGGCGATAGACGATGACATCGTCTATCGGCCCAACCCTATTTCACACTACTATAAAAAAAATCTAAAGAATGAAATAAAATAAGATAAAATAAAATAAAAAATAAATAAAAATAAGAATGCAAAGTGCAGTTTGTGCAACATTTAGTGCAAATAAGACAGGACAGACAAAACAGGACAAGCAACAATAATGCTGACCAGTACACTACGGATTTTTTGCAAATATTGGAGCAGATATAAATACTGTACATGTAAACATTTGTCATTTAGTTTAGTTAATGTGACAAACTAAAGTGTAACCAGAATTTTCTATTTTATATCTTTTTAATAACCTTTACTGATTGACTATGATAACCCTAAAATAACCCAAATGTTAATTAAACCATGTAATCAGACAGAATCTGCAGACATGTTTTGCCATTTCTGCTGAGAATTTTGTAAAAAAAAATCTGCTGATTTATGCAGAATGATTTTTGGAGTATTGCAACTAAAAACTTAACATACAAAATAAAAAATAAAAATTTTATTGTTATTCAGTGTTTACACTGCAAATCCAATTAGATCCACTTATTTGGTAAACAAAGCAAGTCTCTCATATAATATATCTACTAAAAGACTGAACATAATTTACAACCTGTATTGTAGATAAATCATATGCACATTTTCATATTAGTCAATAATATCACTGAAATTAATTAAAAACTGGTTAAATATAAATTTACACACATTTACACAAGTAAATAGACTCAATGATGGGCTCAAAATCTGTGGATATCTGCACGCGCAGATTCCGTGTGGGCATCCAGAGTACTAACTACGACCTTGCAGAAGAGTGAGAAATTATGATTTTTAAGTTTTAAAATAACTAAACACTCAAAAGTTGCTTAAGGGACAGTTTTAGTGACTGTGAATTAAATGGTTATTAAATTGAATGCACAAACATCCCACTCATAATAGCAGCAGCAGCTAGTAGGCCATTAGCATCAATGCAAGGCTCCTGCGGCCACAGTGATGTTCTGCATGCTCAAGTGCTACTGTTACACACACTACTGTTAACAGCTCAGCTATTCAACAGCTTTAATTAACACACAAGAGGTCTTGAAAAACACTGCAAACCTCTGTTCAAAAAACCTGTAACAATATTTGAATAACGTTTTTGAGGTCAGGTTATGGATATTAAATAAAACAAATAATAATAAAAGAACATTGTGCATCTATGAAGTGTGTAACAAACCACCTGTAGAAACACTCTTCTCTCTCTATAAAACAAAACCCTCCCCCTCTTAATTCTCTAAGCACAAACAGTTCCTTTGTATAATTAACACTTCTTGTATTACCTCTTCTTGCTGAATCACTGAATGAATCCTCAATTGTAAGTCGCTTTGGACCCAAGTGTCTGCTAAATATCTAAATGTAAATGTAATAAGAATCAGATTTTTAATATGGAGAGATGAATCATACCTGCTTTTCTTCCTCTGTTCCTGTAGTTCAGTCATCTGCCGGTGTATTACCAGTGTCTTCTGGTCACAGGGATTGTGCTGATCAGTATATTTGAGATGTTGCGGATGTACCTCGGATACGCTGGGAATCTTAAAGAGAAGGTAAAGCACACAAAACTCTTAAATCCTCCATCTGAACACTAGTACTGCCAAAAAAAGAAAGAAAAAAGCAAATTAAAAAATGACTTTTAGTCTAATCAAATTAACTTTTATAGTCATCTTAACTTGAATCATTCATTCATTCATTCATTCATTTTCTTGTCGGCTTTGTCCCTTGCGGGGTCACCACAGCGAAATGAACCGCCAACTTATCCAGCATGATTTTACGCAGTGGATGCCCTTCCAGCCGCAACCCATCTCTGGGAACTTCCACACACACATTCACACTCATACACTACGGACAATTTAGCCTACCCAATTCACCTGTACTGCATGTCTTTGGACTGTGGGGGAAACCGGAGCACCCGGAGGAAACCCACGCGAACGCAGGGAGAACATGCAAACTCCACACAGAAACGCCAACTGACCCAGCCCAGCCGAGGTTCGAACCTGCGACCCAGCGACGTTCTTGCTGTGAGGCAACAGCACTACCTACTGCGCCACTGCGTTGCCTAACTTGAATCAGTCAAACTGAATTAAAACTTAAAGTTAAACTTAGTGACTGAAAAAATGTTGTTAAAACCTGATTAACTTATTAAAATAAGTTAAAGCAACATTCAAATATTTGCATTTTTTTTTACGATGTAGAGTTTTGAATTGGAATTTATTTATAAAAAAAAAAAATAGGTTGTCATTTTTTTTTTATTAATTACCATCAATAAAATTATCTCAAAAGTGAAGTCATAATTAATTGCTTCACTTAACTAGTATTTTGTTCATGTAAGGTATGATGAGGTAGGGCTGGGCTAATAAACGATATTATATCGAATCGCGATCAAATTTATGTCAATAGCGATAAGCTCTGGACTTCTTTACTCTATATTGATCTACAGTAAGAGCCAATCACACAGCAAAAATGTACAACAATGAGAATCTGAAGTGTGTTGATATTAGAGATGTCCCGAATTTTCGGTCACCGAAAATTTATTGGCCCAAAATGTTATGCCATTTAATGGACCCTGTGATTTATGTGGCTTCAGTCCTTGTAGGGGTACACTTTTAAATCTGGAAGCATTAACAACTTCTATCCAAATATATATTATTATCAAGGCTGCACGGTGGCGCAGTACGTTCGCCTCACAGCAAGAAGGTCGCTGGTTCGAGCCTCGGCTGGGTCAGTTGGCGTTTCTGTGTGGAGTTTGCATGTTCTCCCTGTGTTTGCGTGGGTTTCCTCCAGGTGCTCTGATTACCCCCTACAAGTCCAAAAAGATGTGGTACATGTGGTAGGTTAAATTGTCCGTAGTGTGTGTATGGATGTTTTCCAGTGATGGGTTGCAGCTGGAAGGGTATCCGCTGCGTAAAACATATGCTGGATAAGTTGGCGGTTCATTCTGCTGTGGCAACCCCAGATTAATAAAGGGACTAAGCCGAAAAGAAAATGAATGAATATTTATGAAGTTATCATTTAATATGGAAAATAATTATAGAGATTACATTTTCTATGAGGTACACATTTGTACTCTTTAGGTACTAAGGTAAGGTAAAATGTTTCACCTCAGTGACAGCTTTTCAGACAACTTCATCAAGACAAAAGATACATAAGATCAACTATAAAAACAAAGAAAATTAATGAGCATGAATCAAGAATGTAGTGACCAAAGTTGTTACTAGGGATGGCCGATTAATCAAAAAGTAATCAAAATTGACATTCAGAACCTATAATCCATCTAACTTTTCGAGGTCAATTTTTTTCAATTACTTTCCTTACTGTATGTGGAGTCACGTGACCCCGCTTTGTCAAGGCTAATTTATACTTCTATTATGATTATTCTGATATTATACTTCTGCCAAGCACACGTGTGGTCCGGCACAGCTTTCGCATATACCCACACACCTCTTAAAAAAAACGTAACTATGCGTCACAACCCCACGTAGCAAAAGCTTTGTGATTGGTCCGTTTGGTATCGGTGACGAGGGTGGGCTGCGCAGAGAGCCACGTTTTAGGAAATGAGTGTTTTGTTTTCAGTTGTTCAGCATTGATGTTCAATAAAAAATCATAGATAGTAGATAAGAGTGTTTCTCCTTCAATTATTTTAAAATCAACTCAAAAATTTCTCACTTGTAATATGTGAGCCTATTTGCTTTACAAAACTTGTCAGTGAACTATGAGGGCACAAACATAAAACAAATAAAATAATCGTTCATTAATTGTAATCGAGTTAAAATGTTCAATTAACCAAGATTTTAGGCCAAATCGCCCAGCCCTAGTTGACACAACAAAATGAATTAAATGTTAAATTTAAATAACCAAGAAGCTTTCTCCAGTGATGAAATCTGATTAAAATAAATCAAATAAAAACAACAAAAACAACATCTCTGAATGTAGAAAAATCAATGACTAAACAAATATAAACTCTGAAATGAGTGACTAGAGCTGATAAATTAAAGGAAACAGAACTGATAGATAATTAAATAAACAAACAGACTTTGATACTAGTGACCACATACATGTAGATTTAGTCATTAATTATAAATTATAATAATTGTTTTTTTTTTGTTTTTTTTTTATCTGGAGTTTCCTCCTTTTCTCATTGGTCCCTGTGGGTTCCAAAATTAGAAAGGTTTTGGCTGATCTCCTTCCTCTTCCAGCTTTAAAAAAATAAATAAATAAAAATAATTACAAAAATCTCTTAAAGTAGAGGAAAGCAGATAAAATATTAAATGAAGGGTTCATAAATAAAAACTCTAAAATGAGTGAGCAAAGCTGACAAATCAAATAAGGAAACTGGATGGATGGATGGATGGATGGATGGATGGATGGATGGATGGATGGATGGATGGATGGATGGATGGATGGATGGATGGATGGATGGATGGATGGATGGGCAGAACGATAGATAGAACTAAAGATAGATAGAACTATAGAACGGTAGATAGAACGATAGAACAATAGATAGAACGATAGAACAATAGATAGAACGATAGAACAATAGATAGAACAATAGAACAATAGATAGAACGATAGAACAATAGATAGAACAATAGAACAATAGATAGAACGATAGAACAATAGATATAACGATAGCTAGAATGATAGAACAAAAGACAGAACGAATGATAGAACGAACGAACGAACGAACGATAGATAGATAGATAGAACGATAGAACGACAGACAGAACAACAGACAGACAGACAGACAGATAGATAATCATTATATATTTTTTTTAATCCTCAGTTAAATTCTTCCTTCGTTGTTCCCTGTAGGTTCCAGAACTAGCAGGATTTTGGCTGATCTCCTTCCTCTTCCAGCTGCCCATCCTGCTGTTCTTCATCACAGATCCGGACATCATTATTCTTCCTCTGGAGCGGGCCGTTCACTCGCTCTATCTAGCCTTCCTCCTGGGTGAGCTGATAGCCTCGTTCCTCGCCCTGCGTGTCATGACTCGAAAACTGGCGCAGCAGTTTCACATGAGGCAGTTCGGCCACGTCCAGGGTCTCCACACAGCAGAAGCTCTGCCCATGTTCGGACTGCCGTATGGTGGCAGAAGTGTGCTGCCTGTGCAGGACATCCAGCCTCATTGACAGACAGATCACAGACACCAACTGTATGACTCCTGCTGCTTAAAGACAGCATGAAACTGAAGCTGCAACGGTCTTTTCTTCCTCGTTGTGAACAGCTGTTAGGCTACTAAACATTCTCAAACAAGAAAAGAAATAAAGAACTTAGGACAGAACTTTTAGCCTGGAGCCTAATTGAGGGTTATGGAACTGAAAAGGTTTGTAAACACATCATATGCCGCTTCCCAATTCCCAAACTTGAACTAGGCCCTAAAAGTATGTACTTTTTTGTGAAGGGAAACATAGAAACTTTTGAGTGTGTAACAGAAGAGTATGCAAGCTTTGACACGTACTACTTCCTCGTTAAGAGATCGTTGTTGTGCTTAGTTATGAGCCCTGTCAATCATCCACACATCACCCACATTTCTTTCATATTGAATTTCTTACCTGATTGGACAAACAGCAGCAGGATAAGCTCCCATTCACAAGTCTTTCATGCAGAGAAATCTCCTCAGGTCTTTGGATAATTCTGCATTCAGACGTTAATGTCCAAACACGTCTTTATATAAGTTCTGTATTGTTGTTGAAAAGGAAATAGAACACAGAAAACATGATTTAAATATTTTCCAGCTGGCTAGATATTGATTAACAGTTATACAAACATCTTTACCGAAGCCTCTTTAGTTGACAGTTGGTCTCGTGCATCCATCATGTTTGTAGTTTATTTACACTTTTCACCCGCATTTGTAGTTCTAATCGAATTCACATCCAACATGCAATGTACTGTGGGCAATATCAGCGGTTAGAGTATCAGGGTATATACAGAACTTCTTAAGTTGAATACTGTTGAATTTACTACCTTTTTTAATGCCTTCAAAAAAACATTTAATACCAGCACAACTTAGAGCTGCAACTGTAGAGGCGTAAATGAAATATCTTTCCAAAGGGAGTAACATATTGCATATAACATATACAGTGTTTCCTTTAGGATTATTTTCTAGCTGTGGCGGCAGACTCTGTTGGGCCTTTTACACAGATCTACCAACTACCTATGGCGTTATTTCATTGACAAATGTTGTGAGCGCAGTATTACAAGTCGAGATCGCATTCATGTAATTCGATGCTACAAATCTCTGTGCTTGAGCGCCGATTTCCAGTGTTCGTACACAAAACGCTCTCAAATAAACGCTGCTGAAGTGCGATTTAGTGCGTTTATGTAACAAGTATGTCTCCAACATTTATTATATTTGCTAGGAATATTTGTGAATGTCTCCAATAGACCTACAGAACAGCATTAACGCGTCCTGAAGTAAAGTAAAACGGTTATTATCTCCAGCAAAATAAATCATCATTGTATGCAGAGCCATAGACCTTTATCTATAAATGAAATATAATTATGGAAACTGTGTTCGTCATAACTGAAAGTCAGCAAAATATGAAATGCTTGAGCCACAGATGACTATGAGGTGAAAGCACAAAGTCAGTGAGCACGTCACCTTAAAGGGTTAAACAAATAATGCACAGCAGTACTATGATTACAAAAAGGTTTGCGCTGTTATAATTCACTGACCTTTTAATACGTTTTGCTGCGATTATAAACTGCTATTTAAAAAAACAACTGAATGTTTTAAATGAGAAGCTGTAATGTAGCCGTGGCGGGATGAATTTTTGTTTGGCGCCCCGCCATGGAAGAATGAATGTAGCGGAAACCTTGATATGCATTTAAGTAAAGCAGAGGGATTAATCAAGATGTCACAATTGGCCTTTGTCCATAGTTTTTAATCAATGTCATATATGTCATCAATGTCAATAGCCACTCTTCTAAGAACAGTTCAGTACAGTTATGGTTGTTTTTCCACTGAGCCTGAAACAGTGCGGCACGATTACAAACCACTCTCAGCACAGTTAGACAATCATGCTGAACAGTGCCAATAGATTCTGTGTCAGGGCTCGAAATTAATTTTTTTACTTGGTAGTACCGGTGCTCCCAACTTCAAATATTTAGGAGCCAAAAATGAATGAGCACCACAGCAAATTGTATATTAATGGATTGATTGTATTTGAAAACAACATCAATTGGGACCAACAAAAAACAGAAACAACTATCTAACTAATGCTGTGATGACTAACTGATATCTGTGCAATAATTCCAAAATGAATGTCTAATAATTCTAAAATATTAATGATGATGAGGACAATAATACTAACATTTCTCAATTCTTACATTTCTCATTATCTGTTTCTCATTCATGCATTCGTCACTTCTAGGATTGACTATTGTAATGCACTCTTTGTCGGTTTACCTGCTAAATCAATCAAACGGCTACAGTATATTCAAAACTCAGCAGCACGCATTCTCACACGCACTCCACCACGGCAGCACATTACTGGTGAGCTTTATAACTTGCATTGGCTCCCAGTTCAGTCCCGTATCATTTTTAAAACACTCACACTTGCATATAAAGCTCTACAATGCACTGCTCCTTCCTATATCTGTGATATTGTCTCTCAGTACACACCTTCTCGTTCCCTGCGGTCTGCTGATACTCTCACCCTTCAACAGCCACCCTGTAAACTAAAATCAATGGGGGAGAGAGCTTTTTCTGTTGCTGCACCCAGGTTATGGAATGCTCTCCCTTATTCTGTAAGAAATGCTTCCACACTAGCTAGTTTTAAGAAGATGCTAAAAACTCATCTTTTTAAGGCTGCATTTTTACATTCTTGATTATTCTGTTTATATTTTAGAACCTTTTTTAATGTATACTTGTATTTTATTGCATGTTTCTCTCTTGTTGTAGCGCTTTGGGTCCTAGAAAGGCGCATTATAAATAAAATGTATTATTATTATTATTATTATCATGCTGCCTTGAATGCGCTTGAATGTGAGTTATCTGCTTTAAAAGGTCTTACTGTTACTTTATGAAAAATAAATTTATGGTTTACATCAAACAAAAATGAAGCATTGCAGTAAGAAATATAGATGTTGCACTATTGTTTTTATATGCATGTCAATTTAATAAATAATATTTCTGCTACAAAAAAATGAAAGATAATAAATCATTCAATGCTGAAAGCTACAAAGCAGTTGTCAGTATAATAATATACATAATATACATCTCAAGAAATAATGGACAAAAAAAGAAAAGTCTGACTTCTACACTCTTTAAAAGTTTTGGTTTCAGTTTGTCATTTTAAATGCTCAGTCTCATTGTGAGCTGATTTTCATTTTTCTGTGTTTGTGGAAAAAGCAGGTGAGTCAGCCGACCCAATATATGAGCAGGGCAGAGCAGGATTTTCACGATGACCACTGGCACAATAAACCGTTCTTTGTCATGAGCTGCAGTTTCGGTTTAAACTTAGTAGGGGCGAGCTTCTTTGGCGATGATGTATACAGTGTTAGATTTTACATTTAGCGGACATTTGCGCTGAACATTCAGTGAATGCAATGCATCGAGATTCGGGCACCTTCTCCGACAACACTCGATTGATCTCGGCTGGCGGATCACTATTCACCACATGATCGCTGTCATCGGCGCCATTATTTGTAACTTTAGGTGGGGTTTGCAAACCTGTGTACTTTTCACTCTTCACACTGTGTGTGTGTTTGCTGAACACTGTTTCACTGACACTTACAGCAAAAGCCCCTATTTCACGGCGATTAAGAGAATGAAAGTAAACTCCATTTCTCTCTCACTGTAGCCCATGAGTGCAGCTGTGAAGAGCACCAGCATGTAAGAGCCAATCACAGCCCTTTCTGTTGAGCGCGTGACCAATCAAAGAGGTGTAAGAAAGAACTTGGTAGTTGGTAGACAAGACTCAGAAAGCGAGCGGGATATTTATATTTGTTTATTTGCTATAAATGCTCGTGTTGCTTAAAGGTACAGTTTATATATCTGAAGATAGAGGTAAAGTTGGTTTTATATTGGGATATTCAGACATTCTCCTTAATAATATAATTTCAGAAAAGTATTATTTGCAAATTCTAAATAGGGAAATCATATTAGCAGCCAATGACTATCAAAGTACAACATTGTTCACAGTCAATTAGATAGTGTTAATGTTGTTTGTTACTTGTATGCTAATTCCAATCGAATATTCAAAGTAACATGATAAACAATATAGAGACTTCTAAATGAACGAATGTGTGAATATAAAACCAACTTTACCTTTATTCTGACTGTTGGTATTAAAGCACAAAATTGTTTTACAAATAGTATATAAATATATTTATACATTTTAATACAATAATTGCTGTGCTGTGAAGAAAATATAAAACTGTGTATGGAAAGAATCGTCAATGCACCGTGATGCACCGAGATATCGAATTGAACCGAATCGATGGCATGATAATTGTAACCGAACCGAACCGTGAGACCAGTGTAGGTTCACACCTCTTATTTATATATATATATATATATATATATATATATATATATATATATATATACACACACACACACACACACACACACACACACACACACACACACACACACACACACACAGTAGTGTATTTTACAATTATTGGAAGATGCACAAATGAATACATTATAAACAAATGTATATAACTTTGTTTGTACAAAATTAATGCTTTATTCAGCAAGGGCATATTAAATTGATCAAAACAGATGGTTATGGTTACAAAAACACAAATGTAATTTTTAACAGATAATAATAAATATTTAGAATATTATAATTAGAATAATATAATTAATTATATATAACAATAAATACAATATGAATAAGAACAACAATATATAATATTACAATAATGCAAAAAGTTAAGCTTCAACTTCATAGGAATCATTTTAATATTAATCATTTAAATATTAATTAGAAACCAGTCATTTTACATAATTTTTTTTTTTTAATTATTAAAAAATAAAGAAATCGCATAAATGTAGCCTGGGTGTTTTAATGTATTTTTCTAATACCAAAATCCAGAACAAGTGCCTAAATAAAAATATTACATAAAAAATAATAAAACCTGTGACACATATACACAAAGAATTGATGAAGTAAAACATAAATGCAATATATATGCTAGACACATGGTGGTGCTCTGAGACTGTTTCCCTCAACAGTCCACACTGCAGAACACAGAATGACTCATCAGCCGAATCTCCCATGAGCACAAAGACATTAAATTTACACTCTCATATCTAACTCAAAAACAAGCGTTCAAAGAAATATACAGCATTAATACAAAAAAAGTTTAATGAAACAACAGTAAAACATCCAAATGAGTTTTTGCACATTCAAAATACATGAAGTTTGTAATATAGATAAAATCCTTCATATCATAACACACAATTTAAGGCATTGATAAAAAGTTGCACAACTACTTCAGTCATTCATTCATTTTCTTTTTGGCTTAGTTCCTTTATTAATCAGGAGTAGCCACAGCATAATGAACCGCCAACATATCCAGCATATGTTTTACGCAGCGGATGCCCTTCCAGCTGCAACCCATCACTGGGAAACACGCATACACACTCAATCATACACATACACTATGGTCAATTTAGCTTACCCAATTCACCTATACCGCATGTCCTTGGACTGTGGGGGAAACCGAATCACCCTGGGGAAACCCACACGAACACAGGGAGAACATGCAAACTGCACACATAAAGGCCAGCTGACCCAGCCGAGGCTCGAACCAGTGACCTTCTTGCTGTGAAGCGATTGTGCTATTCACTGTGCCACCGTGTCGCCTACTTTAGTAATAATACACTTTAATATTGCCACAATTTAAAGAGAACACAGCATTGAAAAACACTGCTGAGTGCTTCACATTCATTTGCACAAAACTAACTGTTAAAGATCCAAATATCACCATTACTGATTCGTGAAACCATATTTAACAATATCAAATATTATAACTTTGGTGAAAAATACAAACAAATCTAATTTTATTGCATTTTAAAAATACCCTTATATGCATGTTACTCAAATTCATTATTACAGATCATTAGCCAAAGGATTTGTTTGTTTTAACAATTTCTGCCATGTGGGAGGTTTAACACACACACACACACGTGCATATGTTCTCTCTGGAGATCTAAGGGGCTTTTCATAAGCATAAAGATAAAGTAACTCATGCACCATATCGACTTGTGTCTTTTTGAGCAGTAATTTGGCAGTTCCTAGAGTCTCCGTCTGAAACGTGTCTAATTATTCTTATAACAGATGGGAGACCTGTCAGCATATGCTGGAACGACATTATAATGCTAACGAAAACACTGGCGAGATTAGACGCTCGCCTCCGAATTCATTTCTAATGATTCCTGTCAGCACTTCTGTTTATGCACTGTAATGGATGGCGTTTCAGATTGTTTCTTACAGATCATTTTTTCCAGAAATATCTCGCTTTTCCTGCAGACAGTCTGGCTGGCAGTTGCTCCAGGTGTTGTGTGTTGTTTTTCATTTGCATTAAACAGTGTGGATCTGCGACGCAGTCAATTAAGAAGATAGAGTCTCGCAGTCGAGCTTACAGTGGTTTCTGAGAACTGCTCTCACAGCGTAATTGCATTTTTTCTTTCCTCCATCCTTGTTTACACTTAAAAATGCAGCAGCGCTTCAAACAAGGGGATGGGGTTCCATATCGCAAAGCAAATTGTCAAATTAAGTGGGCTTTATTCATCCAAAGTGCACAACTTCTTATTTATCTCATAAATAAATGATGACTTCCTTTGGAGCTGTTATTACATCAGAGTTTGTCCTTTCTAATCCTTTAACTCACTTATTCATCGTCGGCTGTAAAAATGTTTATGAATAATGAAACAAAATACAGAGCCTATATACTGTAAAAAGCAGTTAGTTTACTTAAAGTGTGTAAAACAGTTGCCTTAAAATTATTTAGTAAATGAACTGCAGTTGAAGTAGGGATGCACCGATACCGATCCGGTCCCGATACCAAAATTCTGAGTATCAACCGATACAGATTCGATCCCGATACTGTGCCTTTTTTTTTTTTTTTTTTTTTTTTGCATAATACAGTTTTTATAGCTCTGGTGAAAAACCCAAATAATAGAGGTGTGAACCTACACTGGTCTCACTGTTCGGTTCGGTTACGATTATCATGCCATCGATTCGTTCAATTCGATATCTCGGTGCATCACGGTGCATTGACGATTATTTCCATACACAGTTTTATATTTTCTTCACAGCACAGCAATTCTTGTATTAAAATGTATAAATATATTTATATACTCTTTGTAAACCAATTTTGTCCTTTAATACAAACAGTCAGATATATAAACTGTACCTTTAAACAACACGAGCATTTATAGACCATTTTGAGGGATGTAAACAAAAACAATGGTCCTAACGTATTTTACATTTTTAATTTCCATTGCTTCTGAGAATCCAAAAAGGTCCACATATTGATAAATAGGAGTCTATAGCAAAGACTCCAATTGGTTGTATTCAATACTTTATTATTATAATTTTCCTTTTTCTATATTTGCATTGCCTGTATTTTGGCATTTTTTTGCATTCCACTTAGAATTCAACATGGAAATCATTTTTTTCTTTATTGGCATTGATTGTTTTAAAATTCAATTGGCATTTACATGCCTGTGTTTTTATTTCTGTAATAAATATGGTTGTCAAGCCAGGATCTTGATGGTTTATTGTGGGTATGTTGTTTACATGAAGAAATCTGTGTTACAAGTTAAAAAAAAATTAGAATAAAATATTATATTTTGAATATAAATAGTTTTTTGTCTTGCGTTTACATTAATTTTACATTTGAATAGCCAAAATTACAAGTTTCAGTTTTTTAACTGTGATTAATCGCAAAAAAAGTGATTAATTAGTAAAAAACAATTTAGCGATTGACAACACTACAAAAAACATGATGCACGCTATAAACTAGACTACATTATTTGAGCATTCGTTATAACATTGATCTGTTGTTGTCCAGCTTACATATACAGTAGGAACGGTACAGCAGAAAATGTTGGCGGTTTTAAAACCTTGACTTTTCCAAACCGCGGTATACCTTGAAAACAGTTATCGTCCCATGCCTATACTGCACTACCAATTATTGAAAGACCACTGAAAGCATTCAATTTAAAATCTTAACTTGAAACATTAAGAACAGCTTAGTCAACAAATAAATAAATAAATGAATAAATAAACCTTTTTTGTTCACCATATATGTACTAGATTTATAGAAAAAAATTTAAATAAAACAAAGAACTACTTTCAATATTACAATGAGAAATATGTATCGACCAAATCAGCATATTCTTATTAGGAAGTAGGGATGCTCATAATTACCGATTAACCGTTAACTGAAGGGGTGCGTTTTGCATCAGGGGCCGATCACAGCTACCACGCTTTTTGCGTTGAGAGGGGCATCTTTTGAATGGTTTACTAACGGCCGTGAGTGTTTTGTGGCGCCCTGCACACCTCACGTTTTTGCCATTGTACGCAGTGTGCTCGCAGTTGAAATAAAGTAAACTCTGAGGGGAAAAAGCATATGTTAGTCGTGTCTTTCATCCTTCAATCAAATGAAAGCAAAGGCGGGGTTTCCATTGATTAAATGCATATTTTCTGTGGAGTGATCGATTTGAGGTAGCCTACTATTTTTTGATGGAAGAAAAAAAAGACATGATTGGACAAACAGCATACGCTGGTTCTTAAAAAGGATTCAGTCAGTGTTTTCGTTTTGTAATCTAAACTTGTCATTTAAGTGAAAAATATCTATGGCAGAACTGTTTATTTTATTATTTTTATTAAGTTTATTCTGTTTTTCTATGCTGTTGGAAATGCTGCAGGTGCTTGAAGATGTGCTGTTGTTCTTTATGCTGCTGTTCACATGTTAAAATAAATCAGTATTTTAAAATGCAATATTTAATGTGTCAGACACAAAATAGACACGCAAATTATTTATTTTATTAAATAATAATTTAATATTATTCTGACCAGTTAACCGGTAATATTCAGTTAACGAGCCGCGGTTGTCGGTTGGCAAAATTAACCGAAATGAGCATCCCTATTAGAAATACTTGAGTAATGACTGCTTTACATTGCAAAAATTACAATTTATTAGTATACACAATAGCCATTTTTAAGGTTAGGGTTACCCTTTTGACCGAATTTATAAAAGATATTATAATTTTTTTATTTATTTTAATACATTTTATGCATAAGAGATCAAACATATCAAAAACATAACAAATAAATTTTACCAACACCAAACTTTTAAACAGTAGTAGAACACCTGTCAACTATGGTGAAGTTAACCTAAAAGAGTTTAATCACTGTTGAATTACTTATGTAATAGTTAATTAGGATAAAAATAATTACCATACACTTTCTGATATTCAAACATTAAAGGTGCAGTAGCCGATCTGCCAAAATTCTAACCGGTTAGCACAATATCTTCGAAACGCAGTTCAACTCCTGCCGTTCAAAGCCACGCCTCCTGAAACACGAATGCGCGCCTGACAGCGGACAACCCACTAGTTCATGTCATTCGCCAGTTAGAAATGTAGTTAGTGGTTGGCTGGCGGTATGCAGGAAATACACTTATTACTAAGCCATACTTACATGCATGGTAAACAATATAGGGAGCGCATCACAGGTTATCATTGTTCAAAAATGAACCATTGTGAATATAAAACCAACTTTAGCTCAGTAAAGCAGGCTAGGCGGAATAGCAATATTGATTTCTGTTTTGTTTTTTAAGCTAAATAAAAATCTACATTATCGATGCTGTAAAAGACCTTATGAAACTGAAAATAGTCACATCAGCCTTTCGCCAGAATACACTTCTGTGCATATAACCCATTTATAACAAAATCTATATAAGCTTTGCGTGACTAAAATAGTTTTAAAACATAACATTACCTGTCTAAAAGAAATACTTAAGCCATGGTGTCATCCTACCTCCAGCAGACAAAAGTCTCCAATGTTGATTCAGGATTTTAAAAAGTTTTGATTCAGCTTTTGATTTTACCACTGTGATCTCATGTGCACATGAACGTACAAGCGTGCATTCACGCGTGCACGCTCTAATGGCGGATCTGCTTAAACAGATGCGCAGATGCACAAATCTACATTTGTTGACAGACAGTTTGGGCTACTTGATTAGAATTATGGGAGATGTTGGCCTGACAATATTTAATTGGGTGAACATTTTTTAGCCGTATGCCTTACCCAGAATATAAACATATAAATACATTTAAAACATTTACTTTAATCATTACTATTGAACTGTGAAGAGACTTTCAACCAGCACAACAAAAAATGTTTCTGAAGACAATCACCTACTGCACCTTTAACAAAAAAATGAAACAAAAAAAAAAATTGTTTCTTATCAGTCTCTTTTCATCTAAAGTAGAGACAAACACAAATGAATCATCCATATAGTGCTCTTCACAATGCATATCATTGCAAAGCAGCTTTGCAGATGCTGGCAGCTCACAAACCCTCCAGTAAGAAGCCACAGGCGACAGAGCCAGGGAAAAAAAAAAAACCTGAGATGAGGAATAAACCTCCGGAGGAACAATCTCTGCTGGAGAAAACCTCCTCCTCTGGCTTATACTTAAACCCTCATCTCTTCAGTTTTCTCACATCTCTCCTCGTCTCCTCTCTCCAGCAGTATAAATATCAATATAAGCTATCTGACACATTAAGATTCAGAAGACAAATGATGATACTGTGGTGTTCAGTTTTGCTTGGACCTCAATGACATCCATTTTACAGACATTTATTTGATACTTGAGCTTTTTTTGGTCACAATAAAGAAAGGCAGGAATTCAAGTTTATTTAAAGATGAAGACAGAAATGTTAATTCTTAAACAGTTGTAGCTATTTGCATTTAAGATTTCAAGTAGGGCTGCAGAATATAATGTATCTCAATAATTTACGTATTGCAGACATTTGTGATAAATTACATTTCTTATTTTATGCATTGGTTTATCTAAATTTGAACAATCAGATAGGCAAGGTTTGAAGTTAGTTTATTGCACAACATCTTTCTCCATTGGCAGTGTCAGTATGGTTAAAAAAACACTATAGTATTTACTATAAATCACTATAGTATATTTTCATGTGGCTGTCTGACATCTGAAAACAGGTCTGGTAGCAGATATGGCAGCCTAACATTTTTTATTAATATTTATTAGTTTAGGATATACATTTTCACATTCTGATTCCAATGCCTGATTATCAAATGGTTACAATGACTATAATTAAATGAAATATTCTTACAAATAAAATATGATGTGTTCTCTGGAAGAGTGTACTTGCATTATGATGCTATTAAAGTGTCTGGCATTATATAATGAGTGGAATAAAATGGTTATAAAATGACAATAATATTGCAATATTGCAATACATTTTGGTGCAATATATCGAACACAAAAATAGATATGGTGACAGGCCTAATCACTTTAAAATATTTTTTGTTTTCAAATGTACTAGAGCTTATCATTATTAGTGATAGGGCTGTGCGCTTAATCGAAATTGAATCGCAATTTGATATGGCTGTGATATGAAATATATACAGTATATGTATTATTTAATTTCCCCTGCCCAGAGCAAATGTGTGACTGCCATCTGTGTGTGATAGTATTACTAGCCAATTGAGTGAGCACACTTTCGTTCTACCCAATCAGAATTGCGCAACCAAACTATGCAGAACGCCCACAATTAGGGTTGGGTGATGTTGACCAATTTGGCATTGTGCGATGTCTAATGTGAAACATCGCAATAGACGATGGCATCGTCGTCGTAGGCGGGGGTGGTTGTTGTTAAATATCAATTAATTCAAACGAATTAATTAATTGTAGCCTATTGTTTTCACTACCTGACCCACATGGTCTTTGCTTTACCCATAACCAAACCATAAATAAATAAAAGTAACACACAAGCTATCACCTGTCAATCAATTTTTTCCACGGGACTCTGGCATGAATAGGCAGAGTGATCTGTGTCATTATAATGGCTTTTTCCCACAGCTGGTAGAGGGGACGAGAGTTTGTTTGGAGTTCACTGTAATTTGTATTGTGATTAATAATAACTTCCTTATTTTTATTATTATTATTATTATTATGGGGAAATAATAATAGGTAAAGATGCTAGGGCTCGACCGTTTTGGTCTCATATGTGCCCGAAATTTTATCTTTGCGACCTAAAAATATATTTGGAAGCATTTGTGCGAGTGCATACATTTTCAAAACTGTTTGCAAAATCCTCACCGCATGCACGGATTTAGGAGACATTTTTGCAGAATGCATCTGTGCACCTAAAAACGCCAAACACAGCGCTCAAGAAGAGATTAAATCAGTTGTTATGTGAACTTGCTGAAGTAAAAAAAGCCTGCAATGCTTGCCCCGCCTTTGTGCTCTTCTTTTTGACCCGCTGCTCTAGAACTGAACACGAATGGATTGGTTAATATCAGCTGTCAATCACTCAGTCAATGCCTTCTGCTTTCAGATGACAGAAGCTACAACCGCAAAAATGTGAAGCGTTGAAGAAGAGAGAATGAAAATAACACTGACAGATTTAGTTTAAGAAACCACCTAAAGTTACTAATAGTTACTAATAATGGCCCATCATATTTGTGATCATGTGCTGAATGTTAATCCACCACTTACACTTTTCCAAGAGCGGATAAAAGACAGTGGCTTCAAGTTCGTTATGAAAATAACTAAAGTCATTCATTGTAAAGTCTGTGGGACGGGGTTTGCAGGTAACAGCGTTTGCCACTGAATCTACACATTTTAAGCGTGAGAGGTACTGTATAAACCTTCATTTAATCCTCACGATGCTGTCAGCTGTGCAAGGGGCAGCTATATGGAAAATTTAACACAGCTCATGAAAAGACCGTTATTGCTATTAAGATGACATGCAAATAAAAATTTATATATCAATATAAATGTGGGGCGTGGCGATGGATCACGATGCTGGCTCAGCATCATGAAGTTTGTCGGCCATCGGCGATGGCATAGTCTATCGGCCCAACCCTACCCACAATTAAAAAAAATTTTAAAAACAAACTAACAGGACAGCACGGACAAAGGCGTCTGCTGCTTCAGAAGCATTAATAAACTAATTAATATCAAAGAAAAACAGGCCATCGGTAATATGGGAACCTTTTCATTTCAAAGTCAGACACCAAACAAAAATAGGTCATTTTTAAAAGCTATCGCAGAATTGTTGCCACGGCTTACAGATTATTGATCTGAAGCTTGACTACAAAATTAACTTGCAAATCAAAATCACAAAATCGCATTATCTGTCAGAAAAATCGCAATAAGATATTTTCCCCGAATCGCACAGCCCTAATTATTGAAATCAATTTCATTGCGATTTGATATAATTTATTGTCTCAGCCCTAGTATATTTTGCCAGTAGGCTATTGTGCAGCCCTAATTTCAAGAATCAAATAATTTACTCCATTACAAAAAAAGAATAAAGGACAATAACAAAAACAGAATAAAGTGTTGTTTTTTCCCTCTGGAGCAAGTTTACTCCAAAAGAACATGAAAGCTCTAAAACATCTCAAACATATTTATGAGAAAGCACTAGATAGCTTTCGCTCACAAAATAAATCTTTATTTAAAAATATAAGAGTGCATCCAGAGTTCAATTAAAAATAACCCTGCTTGGCTCCACAGGCCCTGTATCCAATCAAAGTGAAATCACAGAAGATGCCCAAAGACTTTCCCTGGTCATGAAGGTAATCAAGAGATAAAACAGAGGGTTGAAACAAAATAGACTATTTAATGTATGCTGCTCAACTCACAAATGTGCCCAAAAATACAAAAACATCCATTTCCCCGCCCCACATGTATATTGATATATAACTTATTATTTGCATAGCTCTCACCCAACTTTGAGAATAGATTAACGGCGATTTTTTTTATCGCGCGATAAGAGTCTCACGTTAACGCCGATAACGGCCCACCACTAGTTTTAAGACGATTAAATTTTTTATAAAATCGAGGTATCGCGATTTTTTTTTAGAAAAATATTAAAGCAGCTTTTCCACTATCGTGCCAAACCGTTCTAAACTGTTAGACAACCGTGCTGAATTGTGCTGACAGATTCTGTGTGTTGACGATGCGGCGCCAGGCGATAGTATAAATCCAGCCCTAACGCTCAGGGCCGGCGCGTCCATAGAGGTGACCTAGGCAGAATAGTGAGCGAGAACCCCCCGGTTCTCACTTTTATCCGCGGCACCTACCCCCTCCCGGTCCTCTTTCATCCGCAAACCGGTAAGTTTCTATTTCACTTTCGGGTTGAGGGCTGTGTGATTGCTGTTCGTCTTGAGCGCCAGTTCAGCTTGTTCCGGCCCTGATTACACTATATACATTACACAAAATAATAAAATAGGCTAAAAGTTTTTTTCGTGGCTAGAGCTTAGTTAATTTGATTGATATATAGGCAATGAGACCTTTACTTTGCCTGACTGAGCGTGAGTTTATTGCATGCTGCGCTGTATTCGATAGCACATATCTTTGATAGAACTTTACCAGCGACTACATGCACTGCTGAAAGCCTTTTTTTCCTGCTGCGCATCGAATCAACAACAACATATATCCATGGAACATGAACTTGCAGACTCTTTGAACAACAAGGAAATAATTGCATCTAATTCAAAGCCCAGACGTCTGGTTTTGTATTTTATACCTGCGCACCACCTGAAGGACGGTTACGGCGTGCTGTGAATGTCGGCTGTCACCGCAGAAAGTCAAATCTTTCTTTAATTTGTACTTTTGCTTGAAAGCTTTACGGAGTGGCACAGTAGCGGTCCAAGGTACTGTAGCTATGAATTAAATCATAACCCATATATGCACCAATAAACAAGTAAAATGAAGGAATAAATAAAATATATATGGATTCTTAAATGTCGGTATTGTTTTTTCAAATGTTTTATAAAAATAAATTGAGCAATTTTCAACATTTCAGCTATTATACAGCTGTTATACAGTTCAGTTAAATAAAAGATAGACATTTAAATATAGATAGATATGTAACAGGTTTCTGTGGGGTTTTTTGTTGTTCACGATGATCTTTAATATATACTGGGTGGTGTAGCTATGCACAAATATTTTCTAAAACGTCAAGCAGGAATTTGTCTATAGGAATGTAATAGGCTACACCTTGTTGACCAATTTATGTATGTATGGCCATTAAAAATACATGTTCCTTAACCAGATGGTTTTTCAAGTTACTTATTTAAGAGATTGTTACTTCAGTCATGTTGTTGTAATGTTAAGTTGACTATAGTTACACAGTAAAAAAAAAAAAAAAAAAAAAAATTGAAATCGTGAATCAGTCAAACTTTATGAAAAAATCTAGATTTTTTTTTGTTGCCAAAACGCTCAGCCCTACTTATGATGTTGTGTGCCTGCTAGGATGTCTGGCTAAATAAGTCAAATAAATAATTGAATGAATCTTTCTGCTACCTTCACTAGTTCCAAAAACACAGATTTCTGCACAATTTAAAACAGAATCTTTGGATATCTTTTCTGCTGTAGATACTGTTTTCCTAAAAAACTAAAATAAAAAATTGTAAATAAACAATCTTATACATACCTTAGGAACGGTAAAGCTGAACATTTTGGTGGTCTTAAAACCTTGAATTTTCCAAACCGCGGTATACCTTGAACATGGTTATCGTCCCATGTCTAGTGTGTGTGTGTGTGTGTGTGTGTGTGTGTGTGTGTGTGTGTGTGTGTGTGTGTGTGTGTGTGTGTGTGTGTGTGTGTGTGAGAGACACAATGACAACAACAGTGTAGCTTTTTTCTTGTAACAACAGCACAGCGGATAACAGTAAATCTAATTATTATTATTATTATTATTATTATTATTATTATTATTATTATTAATAATATTACTACTATTTATTTCAGATTGATTTTTTTTCTTATAAATTTTTTATTTGTTTATTTTTTCATCTTATTTTGTGTTAAATTCCAATCTTCTCAAATCTCTTAATTTTTGTTTTAACACAAAATAAGATGAAAAAATAAACAAATTAGAAATTAATAATATAATAGATTTCTTGTGGAAAACCTGATGCGGCCCAGTCTCACCCAGACTCTGCCTCCAGCAGCCCCCAGGTAAATTGAGTTTGAGACCTCTGCTCTAAACCATCCCTATAATTCTCCCTCTCTTTTCAGATGGGATGGCAAGCAAAACCAAAGGTTAACATAGGCCAACTTTGGCTCATGGGCCTCTAGCTTGGGCATCTCTGATCTAAAGTCTTTGGTCAGTCTCAGTTTTTTTTTTTTTTTTGTCATCCATTCTGTCTAAAAAGACATTAAGAAACAGTTTACGTGCATTTACCAACTATTTTAAAATGACCCTTCATCTACCCTAAAATAAGTAGACTGATGACATCCTACTTGTGTAGTCTAAATCCTGTTAAAAATGCAGAGTACAACTTCTCAGGATGAAAGTACTTTCTAAAATACATTTACTATCTCAGCTTAATATGCAGAGACAAACAAGCAATTTGAAGGCTGATTTCCCTGAAGAAGTAAAAACTATTTCTTTGAGCATCTTGACAAAAAGAAAATGACAAGAAAGGTAAAGTATAGTTAGAAACCAATCAAAAACCATCATTATTGTTGCAGAAATTACAGTTCTTACAATATCTTTGTGATCAAAATATCTTGAATTTATAACTCAAAAGTTATTTCTATCTCTGATAGCTCATTAGAAATAAGTTCCACCACAAAAGGGCATTCAAGAGTTCACACTTGGATATTGCTTGATATTATTAGCAGTTTGGCATGCTGTCCCAGGAGAGAACCCTGAGCTTGGAGAAAATTGAGCTCAGGGCTCCTACCTGGTCAATGAGCAAGTAAGGGGGTACGAGATCAGGTAGTTCTTGAGGGCTTCCCCTGGTAATAGAGGAAAAGGCGGAGATGGGGTGATTCTTCAAAAACAAAGATAAGGGAGTAATGTTAGATAGGATATTTATTTTGAGTAGGCATGGGACGATAACCGTTTTCAAGGTATACAGCGGTTTCGAAATGTCAAGGTTTTAAAACCGTCAAAATTTGCAAATTTTGCAAATCTGCAATACCGTTTCTAAGGTATGTGCACGATTTTTTAATTTACGTTTTTTTTTTTTTTGTCTTGTTTTTTAGGACAACAGTATCTCCAGCAGAAAATATATGTAAAGATGCCGTTTTAAATTGCAAAAAATCTGTTTTTGAAACAAATAACAGCAGAATTCATTAATTAATTTAGCCCGACACGTTTACTCTTCCAAAATATTTTAAATGTTTCTCAAAATAAAATATATTGTTTTTAAAAGGATAAAAAGTTTTTGTTTTTAACCCAGACATTTAAAAATAATATATTTTAGAGCAGTAATCATAATACCGTGATTCCGTGAAACTGTGATATTTTTTTCCAAGGTTATCATACAGTCTAAATCTCATACCGGCCTATGCCTAATTGTGAGTTTGGAATAATTCGATTGGCTTGCTAATGATTACAGATGAGAGACCAGCCGCGATCAGTCATATCACATGCTCTCTTTAAAATTAGTTTGTGAAACTTCACTTCAAGAGGTAATTTAGTAATGCACAGTAAATATAGAGACAATAGGGCTGGGCATTTAATCAAATAGTACTCGAAATCAACATTCAGACCCTATAATCGATCTAATTAAATTTTCTCAATTACTTTCCCTACCACGTGTTGAGTCACATGACCCCATTCTGTCTGTTAAGTCTGAGGCGGATTTATACTTCTGCGGCCACTTTGCAGGCACATCTGATCTCCGGTCAAGTAGGACGATAGACCCACTCCTGAACTTTACTTTGCACTACATTGATGATGATCAGAAGCTGCACCAGAGATGTCTTCAGACAGCATATTTTCTATTATAATAAAATGATTATTTACATTAATATTTTAAACCGTTCATTTCTTGAACAAATATTTTTATTTACAGCAGTGGTTTTATTTTGAGAAAAATGACTGAAAAATACAGTCATTTTTGAATATTATATTATAATATCTCGGTTACATCTCGGTCACTCGAGTGCCAAAATTTAAACCACAAGCAGCAAAATGAGTAAGAAACTTCGGAAAGTTTCTTTGCTAAGAGGAAAAAGACTCAGTGAAGGACCCACAAACTACCAAGGAATAGATCCACAACCCATTTGACAACAAATCAGGTGAATCCAGCATATCTGTGCAAGTAGATCAACTGCTGGAGATCTCAAATGACTGTGGCCGTTGCCATATGGCATCTTTCCAAGCATAAATTTGTTATTTCCAATGAAGGCACGCGGCCAAACACAGAGCACCCAAACACTGCAGTGCTTTTATATTTTTTCCATAAATAAAACGTGTATCTGAGTTGCAGCAATGTTTTGTGGATTGTCATCCCCTCTACGGTCAGTGGTACAATTGTCAAGCGTTGACCAGTCCGTGGTGATAAAAAGGTTATGGACCACTGATTTACAGGATATATAGTTATTTTATTTAGAAGAGATACTGCTTATTTTCTACTTTTAATACGAAAAATATTGAAAATAATTTATTTTGTTTCCAAAAGTGCAAGTTATTTATTTTCACTTTTTTATAAGAAAAAATGTGACTGTTCATTTTAGGCAATGTGTCTTTTAATTTCAGTTGTTGATGTTGATGTTCAATAAATAAATCACAGATAGTAGATGCTGTGTGTTTCCTTCAATTACTTTAAAATCAAGTAATGCACCCTTCATTCAGAAATCTCTGTAATATGTGAGCATATTTACTGTACAAAACCTGTTAGTAAAATAAACTTGTAAATAAAACTTATCAAAATATTCATTCATTAATCGTAATGGAGTTCAAATGTTAAATTAATCAAGGTTATGATTTTTGGCCAAATCGCCCAGCCCTAAGAGACAGTTATACACTTATATATTAATTTTGTCAAAAATATTGATATATGAATAATTACTGGTAATAAATGACACAATCTTGCTTTTGGTTAGTATCAATACTGGCTTTGCTCTCTCGCACGCTCTCTTCTCACCAACAGAGTGATGAATAAATAAGAGTAAGAATAAAAAAGAAGAAGAAGAATAAAAAAGGAAGAAGAATAAAAAAGCAGAAGCAGAAAAAAAAGAAGAAGAATTGAACAATTTTGTTTTAATCAGAAAAAAAGACGAGATTGCAATTAATTGACAATTGGACTTAAGGCCTGCTGACGTGCCCGGTTTAGCAAAAGTGAAAACTTAAACAAATTGCTTCAACTTGTTACAATTAAATGAATTAAGTTATACAAACTTAATTTATGACAGTTTTCACTAATAAATTAAGTTAGTTTAGTTCAAGTTAGTAATTTATTTAAGAGAAAATTACAAATAATTACCTTCTCATGTTAATATAATAATAATAATAGTAACAGTACTTTTATTACAGTACAAACAATTTCCATCTCATGTTAATATAATAATACTTTTATGTTTTGTGGCAAGTACAAATATTCTTCACTATTAATGATAAATTACTTGTTACACCTAATAGAACTAACTTAATTTATTACTAAAAACTGTCATAAATTAGGTTTGTCAAACTTAATACGTTTAATTGTAACAGGCAAAGTAATTTGTTTAAGTTTTCACTTTTTACGGTGTATGGTTTAGTTATTTTTTTTACATTTGCATAATTTTAACGGTGAGGAATTTGTTTCTCACTGTATTGCAAATATTATCAATTATTGCTATTTTTCAAGGTATCGTATCAAAGTCAGAAAATCCAGTATCGTGACAACGCTATTTCTACTGCAGGAGCGTGGTATTAATAGTACACAGCAGCGGCTTTACTTCCTGTGAGTTCTTTTTTTATTGTGCAGCAAGTGACTTAAAGCGTTTGAGGATACACTGCTGTGTGAGGTATAGTTTCTACTTCAGCCTGCAGGGAACAGATAAAGAGCAAAATCTCCTTAGCATTTTTTAAGGAGATCCACCTCAGTTGCTTCAAAAAGCAGGAGATGACCTGGCTAAATATTCATATTACTGTTTGAATGCATTTCAAACATTTAGTCAAAAGATTAATCTTTACAGCCGCACCACAAAAGTAACCATATTTATAAATTTCAGGGAGTGAGGAGGACGACGCAAAAGCTGTTGTTGAATGAGAAAGTCGAGCCACAGGGAAATCCCTCGATTCCATTTAGCCACACTTCAGAAAGCGCTGTACATTTTCCCCATCCGCTACAGGATGACGTGTAAAATAAAAGTAATAATAGGAAAGTGATGGATGTCATTGCATGGATGGCTTCATTACATGTTGACACTTGCTAGATAGAATGTCCTCTGAGACCTGCATTTGGACTGTTCTGCACATGATTGATAGGTTTTATTACAGTTGTGGAAATATGATTTCTACATCTGTTTCTAGAGTTGCACGAGTCATAAAGAGCCAGAAAATACTGCAAGATTGCACAGTTTCATTAATATTTCATACGGTAGGATTTGTGCATTTGTAACATTGCATGATAACACTGTTATGGAAATATGTGTGGAATATCATTCTACTCAAAATATGTTGGCATTGTATACATTTCACTATTTACATATTTTTTAATGTTGTGTAAAGTTCAAGTTAACTTTTTTTTTAAATACATGTAAACATTTTATAAAATGCCAATAAAAAAAAAATCAGTGTCACAAATTTAAAATTTTAAATGCTCGATTGCTAGTGACAAATTAACCACAAATGAAATAAGCAGACAATAGAATGATAGATAGAAAAATAAAATGATTGATAAATAGAACAATAGATTGAACAATAAATAGATGGAACGACAGATAGAACGATAGAACAAGATAGAGACCGATAGAATGATAGATTGATAGGAGAGATAGAATGATAGACAGAGAGAATGATAGATAAAAAGGTAGAATAATAGAACCATAGATAGAACCTACAATGATAGAATAACAGAACGATAGATATATAAAAGGATAGAAAAGATGGAACGATAGATAGAATGATAGATAGAACGATCGACAGAACAATAGATAGAATGATAGATAGAATGATAGAACAATAGACAGTCTATAGTAAAATATACACTTTGCATTATTTGGATAGACTTACAAAACGACAACATTTACATTATTTTATTTTTTTTTTTTACAAATGTTTACCTAAAATTGTCTTCAAATTAAAGTTCAATTGAGTGACAATTTATTGAATTCGCTTACTCCGCGTTTCGGCGCAAATCGATTAAGTTCAAAAATCTAAACTTCAGCAGACATTCGCGCCGCATGAACCAATCAGGAGCTTGTTCTTGTGGGGCGTGATTATGACGTAGTGCCTGTTGTTGGTGTCCCGGGGGAAATCGGTAAAGTCTAGATTGGATACGCGGCCGGCCGGAAGTGCGATATGCACATAAATATAGCGGCATTTTTTATGACACTGTATAACAATAATTAATATTTTTACAGTACTGTGACGGTTGGGTTTATGTTTTGGTGGGGTTAGGCGTTATAAAATACAATTTATTGGGTAATTTAATAGATATTATAAATAATACTCGGTACAACTACTGTTTTTATGCGTCTGTGACGGTTGGGTTTAGGGTTGGGGTGGGGGTAGACGTTAATAAAATACAATAAATCAGAAATTTCATAAATAACATAAATAATTCTCGTTAACTTCCGAGCGCAAACGTATCCAATCTAGCAACTACCGGGGAAATCCTCCTGCAAACACTGACAACAGTTCATCAAACTGGGCTCGGCTCAGTCAGAAGCACCGCTGAAAGCCTCCATCATCCAGGTTAAGTTTCTGGAGGAGTTTATGAGCTCACAGAGCTGGTGCACCTCTGAAAGGATCTAGTGGACTCAAACACTGCTCCAAATGAATCAACGCTGTTTTTCAGCCTTCATAAAGCACATAAACATAGTTATTTTCTCAATAAAAACCATGTTAGCCATTAAGCAACGAAGCTACAGTCACCAGGCAGACAGAAGCCCTGCCCATGATGCGAATCCGCGTCTGTCCTGAAGTAAATTTGACACGCGAATGAAGCGGATTTGATGCACGAATGAAGCGGATTTTGATGTGCGAACGAATCGGGTAAACTCAACTGTTCACGCGCCTATTTACATGCGAATAGTGCGATTTATCCGCGCGTTCCGCGTCTGGTGTGAACACAGCATTACATTACTGTGTCCAAGTATTTCAGTACTTACTTGAAAAAAAAATACTATTTAACAAGCATGTCAACATTAAGATCTAAGCTGTGAGATAAAAGTTCTAAAAAATTATACTAAAACTGTTTGAATATAATTGCTTCACTTAAGAAAAAATACTCAGAAATTGTAAAGAATGTCTGAAGGAAAGAATTCAGGAGCTTTGAAACTGTATACAAATATATCAATTATTTGAAAAAGTTAGAACTGATCAGAGGATTTAATTTTAAATGACAAAGTACAGTATTAGCTTAGATTTTTATATCAATATTTAACTTTTATATAATTTTTTCTAACATACATCAGGGGTTCCCAACTTTTTCACCCCACCGCCCCCAAAATAACAATGACAGTGACTCGCGACCCCCAATATCCTCTGAGGTGGCTATAAATACAAAAACCTTGCATGCAACGGCGCACACACACCAATAGGCCCAAGTCTATTCTTTGTTAAATTTTTTTTTCATGTATGTGAGTGCTGTAAATGTGCCAGAAGGTTTAACCTGCTGCCATAAAATCAATCTGCAGCCTCTTTAATATAATGTAATCACCCCAAGGGTAGTAATTCAATAGGGAAAAATAAATAAATAAATCTATAGGTTGTAGCTATAAACTATTATTTTTATCTGCAGTATCTTATGGATAAAATATGGTAATATTTAAATATTTAATATTTAATTAATTACATTTTTGGAAATCGCCAAGCAACCCCCTTCATTGTCCCACGACCCCCACTTTGAGAACTACTGATATAGAGTACATTAGAAGAATAAGAGAATAATACCTGAAGGTGAAACAAATGTTTTTGGATTTTCTTTGGAAGTACAGTAGAAGAGGAAATAAAGCATAAGTGGGTCTTACAAAATTAAAAGGTGCCATGAAGTAATAAAGGTTGAGAACTCCTGCTTTAGATAATGTAAAAGTAACTACCCTGTTATCATGAGCAGGAGGATGAGAGGTCGAAATTAATGATAAAAATGCCACTAAAATAAACAAATGCTTCGCATATTCATGATAATGGTGCAAAATGCTTTATTTTAAGATTTATAATCCTTTTTTCTCCAAAAAGTAGCAAATCACCAGTTTTCAGTTCAGTTTGATGAGTCCTAACGAAACAGCAAAATGAATATCTGTCTTTTTCCTTATTGCTGTAAATAATTTAACCACAAAACATATCTGTATTACTTAATCTGGAAAAAACAAACTCAACAGAAAATGTATATATCAGTTACTGTATACAAAGTTTGAATGATTGAGATCACCCAATCATGATGCCAAGAAATCAAGACTGTGTATCAGCTGCAAAAAATCCTGATCATTGCATCCCCATGTTAACTGTACATTTATTATTTACAGGATGAGTACATGAATACATATATGGGATAGACTGAAATGTCACTGCATAGTACGCTTGTAGCATTCCCAAGTAGGAGCGCCCTGACAGTCCAATGTGTGATTTTAAACCAGCCTTTGTAACTGAAATGTAATGCAGAAGCGTGGCCTGCAAAAGCCAGTGGAGCTCATCTATGGCATGAGAATTGAGTTTTATTTAGCTAGCCGCATCCACACAGTCTCTCCTGCCCAGACAACCAATTGAGGAAAATCACATTTTCAATTTGTCTGGCCATTTGTGTCAGAGGCATTTCTGAAATAACGGAGCCCTACAGGTGGTATAAGCGGCCGTTCAGGACGTTGATGAATATGGCTTAGTGGAGGTTTGTGTTTAATCTCAGGATTCGGTGACAGCCGTGAGCGCTGGGCCTGTTAGGAAACTTGCACCGCGGTTAATGACTTTAGCCTCAGTGTTGACGAGCAGCTGAATAAAGCACTGCATTTGACGTGGTCTACAGGATGAGAAATGTTGCAGAGCGTTCAGGTGTCACTCAGAAGCGTATTAGAGCTGATGGTGAGAGACAGAAGACGGAATGCATTAATTATATATAGAGTGTGGCTTCTTAAAAAAATGGACACTTTAGTTAAGTTTAAATTAATTTTTGTAAGGCCACTGCAATAAACAGTTTGGTCTACAGTGCTTCCCACGACTTTACTTGGGCGGGCCGCCCAGGTATATTAACCCTCTATGGCGTAAATTTCTGTTTTAGGCGGAAAAAAAATATTTCACCCTAATTTTTGGGTGCTTGGAGGTCCCGTTTCATGCCCTAAACGTTCTATTAGGGCACTAAAACACCAAGGTTTTCTGTATATTGTCATTGTGTGAAATAAGGAAAAGACAAGCCAGAAACACACTAGAAAAAGTTTTCATTTAAAATAAACAATATCAACAAGTAATATTTCATCAAACACCAGCCATAAATGGTGTATCGTGTGTGTTCCTGTGGGGTATCGATTGAATGCACTTATTTACCAATGTTTATTAATCACTGTGGAACCTCAGAAAGCAGTTGTTGGAGGATGTGAAGCAGAGGTGGGTGCCACATTTTTGTCACTCGGCTTTAGGTCAGGAGTGCCCAAACTCAGTCCTGGTGGGCCCGAGGTTAGAGTATAGCTCTAACCTCAATTAGACACACCTGAACCAGCTACTCAAGCTCTAACTAGTATACTAGAAACGTATTGTCAGGTTGGCAACTAAACTCTGAAACTAAGCTCTCCAGGACAGAGTTTGGTCACCTTCCTTTAGATGAACCACAAACAAAAAGTTCCTAGAGGGCCGCAGACCTACAGAGTTTAGTTCCAACCCTGCTTCAACAAGCTTAACTGTAGGTTTTAAACAAGCCTGAAGAACTTAATTAGTTTAATCAGGTTCGTTTAATCAGGAGTCTTGTTTAATCAAGTAAATTTGGTGACATTTATTTTTTTATTATTATCATCCTTTTCCACCCAATAGCCAAACATCTGCAATTGATTAACCAGTGGAAAATCTTCTCTCGTCCTACACGTTTACATCTCGTTGTGTGTGCGCAAGAACTGTCCCACAGACAATCTCACCAATCTCACAGACCCACAGAAATGCGACTTTTAGGGACTTTAAAATGCATGTGGGGTTTCTAAATCTCCTAAAATGTCCGGGATTCGGCTTTTGGTTTAACATTCTAAGATGATTGTATGTTGTATTGTATGCGTTTTTGCACTGGATTTTTATTTTAAGCCTGATTTACACTTCCTGGGCTTCGCAGCCAACAGTGCACGCACAGGCGAAAAACTAAGAGAAACATTATATAATTATTTTTTTGATCCATATGACTCTTTTCTATTTACTCAGAGAGGACGAAATTACATCTAAATTGGCTGCAAAATATATGTACGCCATCAGAAATGGTCAATTAACTCATTTGCCTTATTTTAATAATCTTTTTATTCCTATTATTATTATACATTTTAGAGATTTTTATTCCATAAATGTTTTTATTCCTTTGTCATTTATTTATCATTTGCTGTATTTGTTTTTTTATTTTGAAGATGTTGATATATTACATATTTTATACACATCTAACATGCTTTGGCAATACTATACAAAACGTCAGCAGCAGATTTTACCTGTCAGTGGGTGCACATGGCTCCTGAATAGAATAAAAGTAAAACAAATAGTGGATTTCTTAAAAAAAACAATTTAAAAAAAAAAAACCTTTTTTTACAAACCGATACGAGTACAAGTATTTTAATTTGTGTACTCGCCGATAAAGAGTACCGATACTTCATAGATTTGGTTTCAATTAAGTTTATTTGTTCGTTTTTTGTTGTTGTTTTTTTAACACAAAAATCTTTAACAGGAGGCTGTTACAAGCCAAAAATATACACATTGTTGATAACCCTGCAACCCAGACCTTAACGATTAAGCATGGACATTCAAAGGATATGTTATCCTTGCACTTGCATGCATCCACGACTTCACACATTACACAAAGTGTGTGCAGTGTACGTTACCTTATGGAGTCACTCTCGTTGCATATTGGGGACGCATAAAACCCTGTTATGCATGATTCTTTCATATTCAGGACTCCTGCCTTTGATCCGCCGGTCAGGTAATCAAAAAGTACTAGATGTTTATGGGTGGGTTGCGGGTAGATAGGATTAATAGCCATAAATATGAAACGCATACTCTCATTTTAAAAATCACGCGACCATCATCTCACAATGTTTATTAATAAATCTTATTTTTTATATAAAAAGTGATTTAGCAATGACGAGCCATTGACAAGCCAACTGCAGAAAAACAAAGCAACCATCGCGGCAACCGCAGTGAGCACTTTTTCCGAAGTTCAGCTGTTCTTTTTTGCACTTGATTATGCGTTTAATGTTAAAAAATCAATAATGAATAGGCCTACAAGAGTGCAGCCTCCTTCCTCAATCATGTCAAGAAACACTGATTCTTACTGTCAAAGGCTGCATTATTTAGGGCATTCTTTACAACATAATTTGTTTCCTTTTTAGTTTTAATATTTTGTTGAAATCTAAATGTAATAAAAGCACATCAGCACCAAGGAAAAATCAGACGCAAGACGTCATCTTTAAAATTATGACATATTAAAAAAATTAGCAAATGTATGACAGAAGATTGTGATACAACAGTGAAGCATTAATTAAATCCTTACTTTCCACTGACCGAAAATCATCCACAGTTGGGCTCACAGTTGGGTTCAAAATATATTTTTAAAACAAATTTCGTATATAGTTTGTCTCTTTAAAGTAGTTTATACTGTTTAATAATCATTTAAAATTATGTCATAAATAAATAAATAAAAATGCGGCATTAATTTCCGCCCTTGCATAGTAGGTATACGCACAGTGCGTACAGCCGTAAAAGCAAGAGTGTATTTTGAGTGCAGGGGCGGACTGGGAAAGCATTTTCAACCGGGCAAAAGTAACTGTCAGTCAGGCCACATCTGATGCGATCTAGACAGTGAAGAGCGGGGAGGAGGCGCGGAGGCGTGTGCAGGATGCGCGGCAGGCCAGAATCCCGGTGGCAGGCCAGATTTATCGTCGGAGCGTCCCGGTGCTTCCTATGGCCAGTCCGCCCCTGCCTGAGTGTGTGTGTGTGTGTGTGCGTCTTCACTGAAGCCTCTCTTGTCCAAAACCGAAAGTTGCTTATGTCAGGCAATATTTCGGCTTTTAATCAAATAAAAAGTTAATTTAGATGAGCCAATATTTTAAAATTGCAGTAAAGTAACTGTGTCGTGCGGCCACACATCGAAACTGAGGTCTGATCTCATTTGTCTCTCGCTGTCATCCAGACATTGATACGGAGACGCCGCACAAGTCAAGCCGCAAAACTGAGGCTGTTACCAGTTTACAGAATAGCTGAAGCCTTTGCGAAATCTGCCAAAATACATCACTGAAATAATAGGCATAAATGTCCTTGAGCTAAAAAGTCTATATGTAGGATATCTGACGCAATCAGAGCCAATGTTATGTAGAATTTGTGTAGCCTAATAATTATATTAATTCTAATAAAAATGAAAACCAAAATCAACAATTCATAGCATTTTTCGCTTGATAAAAAATATACGGAAACGAAAAAAATCAAAGGGTGGCTAGTTTGTATTCATTTGTTTTAATATTAATGAAAATATGCTTAGCCTATTTAAGCTTAACGGTTATATACACTGCCAATAGGCAAGCCATTCAAAAATATTATTTTACTGTGTACTGGGTTATAATGTATATTTTACAATAAAAACTAAATGTAGCATGCCTCGCTGTCATTTAAAATATGCAATTCATAACACACCAGAGCTGTAGGCCTGTGTATGCAGTGTGTAAACTTCAGGGTACCGTCAATAGTCATACTGTGCACCACGTTATTGAACTCCAATATTTCTGAGGAAGATTATGTTACCCGACAGTCTATATTAACTTGAGAGATTTTAAAAATAAAAGGCATTTTAAATCTGCAACAAATAAAACTGGTTTTGTAAAGTTCAGCACTGGGCTAGACTAGGCTGTCTGATCTTTACAGTAGCAGTAAACTGACATGCGCGCGGTGACCGCAGTGATGTAAACTCAGGCGCTTTTATTTAGCCTGTAGTCTTTAGATTTTTTACATAATGTTCCATTTCTTACAATTTATTTAATTTTTTTATTTATAGTTTATATATAAAATGAGTGCTAGCTTGTTTGAGTGCTTAGTTGCGATCATTATGCAAGGATCATATTCATATTCGGTTTATTCTTCAGTATAGGCCTATAGATTCATTAATAATGTATTTTATAAATGGATTGTTTATAAGGACTAAGCTATTAATATATAATACATTAGGCTAATTGATACATTAGGACACTGAAGTCAGGTAGGACAACGATCACATCCATAGTGAATTACTTTTGAGTGGTATCGGTGCGTGGTATCGGCCTTTCATGTCCGATACGAGTAGGAGTATTTTAACCAAGTATCGACCCGATACTGGTATCGGTGCATCCCTAAAAAAAACAGTGCATAATAAATAAAAATTGTTTAAAAACATTTTTTGTTGCATGTAGGTAACCATGTGCTGTGGGTAAATGATGTGTTTCAATCCGGCTACCGCCACAAGTATATTTCAAAGCAGTGGGAAGCACTGGTCTGTAAAAATATTGGACACCATAATCAGCATACAACCAGTAAATTACATTATAGTAGTATGTTAGTAGTGCAGCTCAAAACAGTTATTCAACTTTTTTATTTATTTATTTATTTATTTTATACAAAAACGGAAAGCACAGGCTTGTTAAGTCACTGCCTCTTCACTTCTTTTTGAAAAACGAAAACAACTCTATTGCACTGTAAAAAAAAAAAATAATAAAAAATAAAAAAAGTTAGTAATTTTAACAGTAAAAAATAATTAAAATGCTACAGCATAAATATGTAATCTAGTTTAAAAAAAATTAATTATATAATTATATATATATATATATATATGTATATATATATATATATATATATATATATATATATATATATATATATATATATATATATATATATATATATATATATATATTAGGGATGCCACAATTCTCAATATAATATTGAATCGTTCAGTACAACATCCACAGTTCAATACGCACTTTGTTTTTCGGTTTTACGTTTAAATAATTTATGTGGGTTTTATATCTCTCCGAATTGACTATTTGTGTGTGCCTGTTAGTCTACGAGCTGAGATCAGGAAAGGAAACTCCTCCCTGCGAGTAAATATTCAATTACTATGCTCTAAACTTAGGGGGCGCTTAACCATCATTCCACACTTTAACACGGCGAGCAGCGATGATGTGAGGCAACAGTACGAGGAAGCGCCGGCGTCTTTCAAAACTGCGGTGTGAGGACATTTCGGTTTTGCTTTTGAGTATAATGACAATGAAAGAAAAAACGGTGAACAAAAATGACTGTGTGCAAGCATTGTTTTACACGTATAGCCAACTCAAACGGAAACACTTCCAACATGACTGCACATCTGTGGTGCCATCCCCCATCAATATCACTGTCTGAAGGCAGGATAGCAGAGAAGGTAATAAAGCCGTCCAAAAAACAACAATCCCTCGTTGAATCCTTCCAGCAAACATACCCAACTGGTTCCAAGAGAAACATAAAAATAAAGGCAGTGGGGGTGTTCATTGCTAAGGATATGCAGCCGTTTTCGGTGATTGGAGATGCGGCTTTTGTCATCTTATAAAAGCACTCGATCCGCGTTACAGACTACCATCTTGCACTTTTTTCAGCACCGAGATAATTATGATGGTTTAATTATGTTTACTGAAGTACAAATATGTTTATGTGAAATGGTCAATTTATGTTTATTAACTGCACATGTGGGTGGCGCAGTGGGTAGAGCTGTCGCCTCACAGCAAGAAGGTCGCTGGTTCGAGCCTTGGCTGGGTCAGTTGGCATTTCTGTGTGGAGTTTGCATGTTCTCCCCGTGTTCGCGTGGGTCTCCTCCGGGTGCTCCGGTTTCCCAACAAGTCCAAAGACATGTGGTATAGGTGAATTGGGTAAGCTAAAATTGTCCGTAGTGTATGAGTGTGTACGGATGTTTCCCAGTAAAAGGTTGCAGCTGGAAGGGTGTCTGCTGTGCAAAACATACGCTGGATAAGTTGTCGGTTCATTCCGCTGTGGCGACTCCAGAAAGGGACTAAGCCGAAAAGAAAATGAATGATGAATGAATGAACTTCACATGTATGTTTATTTTCAAAATGTAGGAATTTATGTTCCCCAGTTTGTTCAGATTTCAGTGTTATTTGTTTTATACAATACACTAGGAACTAGTGTACTTTGAAGTAAAATAAAGGAGTATTGCAATAAATTGTTTTTATTTTTTTTCTCCTTAACTTCTTACTGTTCCAATTGCCTAAGCAAAAGAAATACAATATGAAGCCAAGCAAATTCACAACTGCAATCACATGATTTTTTTAAGTCTTTGAGTAATCTCTGACATTTTCATAAGAATAATTTATTTGTATTATGGCGATTGTTAGCCTAAGTAGCCTTTAGCATTGCATATATCATATTTCGCAATATATAATCTTGAATGTTTATGTTAACTGGTAGGTTGGTATAAAAACATGTGAAAATCTGGTTTGAGAAATGTGATTACCAGCTTTTGAGGTAAACTCCAACTGTGTACATGACATCTACTTAAGCCCCAGCTGGGGCGGTTAGAGTCCAGACATCTGACAGGCCAAAACCCCCTGGCCACTGGCCCAGAGGAAGCCCTGATGAAGCCCCAGACAGGACAGTGGAAATGTGACTGGACCTGGCATGCACAACAGCACTCATTTTTGGCCCGACAGTAAAAATGCAATGAGTCAATATTCCTTGGACTCAAATTTTCATGGATTGACCACCAATTGAGCGGAACCCAAATGAATATCTTGAGATGTGCTGGAGCACATCTGAACCCAATGAAACTTTGGACAGTCATCGTAAAATCTGACCATGTGTTATGACTTCAGACCTTCAGTCGTTAATGAAATAAATATCTATACACATGCACTAATTATGGAATTGTTGCCAAACATAACAAGCATTAGGGTTGGGCGATGTTGACCAATTTGGCATCGTACAATGTCTAATGTGAACATCGGCGATGGACGATGGTATCGTCGTCGTAGGTGGGGTGGGGGTGGTTGTTGTTAAACATCAATTAATTCATAACGAATTTAATAATTGTAGCCTACAGTTTTCACTGTCTGACCCACATGGTATTTGCTTTACCTATAACCAAACCATAAATAAATAAAGTTATACACAAATTACCACCTGTCAATCACTTTTTTCCGCGGGACTCTGGCATGAATAAGCACAGTGATTTGTGTCATAATGGCTTTTTCCCACAGCTGGTGGCAGAGACCAGACGAGAGTTTGTTTGGAGTTTGCTGTAATTTGTATTGTGATTAATGATAACTTCCTTATTTTAATACTATTATTATGAGGAAATAATAACAAGTAAAGATGCTAGAGCTCGACCGTTTCGGCGTATGCGCCCGAAATTTTATGCGACCTAAAATATATATTTGAAAGCATTTGTGCTAGTGCATAAATTGTTGCTGTGCGACCTGTTTTTACTGCAAAATCCTCGACGCGTGCGCGGATTTAGGAGACATTCATGCAGGTTGCATCTTTGCACCTAAAGACGCCAAACGCAGCGCTCAGGAACAGATTAAAACAGTTGTTATGCGATTGTGAACTTGCTGAAGTAAAAAAAGCCCGGAATGCTTGCCCCGCCTTTGTGCTCTTCTTATTGGCCCACTGCGCTAGAACTGAACGCGAATGGATTGGTTAATATCAGCTGTCAATCACTCAGTCAATGCCTTCTGCCTACAGATGACAGAAGCTACAACTGCAAAAATGTGAAGCGTTGAAGATGAGAGAATGAAAATAACACTGACAGATTTAGTTTTAGAAAGCACCTAAAGTCACTAATAATGGCACATCTTATTAGTGATCATGTGCTGACTGTTAATCCACCATTTACACTTTTCCAAGAGTGGATAAAAGACTTCCAGTGGCTTCAAGTCCGCTATGAAAATAACTAAAGCCATTCACTGTAAAGTCTGTGGGACGGGGTTTGCAGGTAACAGCGTTTGCCACTGAATCTACACATTTTAAGCGCAAGAGGTGCTGTATAATCCTCACGATGCTGTCAGCCGTGTTGCAAGTTAGCAAATGAGTTAGAAAATGATTCTTTAAGTTATTAAGAATAGGAAAAAGCTATTATTTATTAAGAAAAGTATTTGTTTGCAACCTTTTCACTTAAGTTTATTTCCTCAACAATAGATTTAATATTTATTATTAATTAAAACTTCTCATATTGGCCCTGTTTCAGTTGCCTGTAGCAAGGATGAACACAAAAATATTTAACAGGAGACTGTTACAAGCCAAAAATATACACATTGTTGAAAACCCTGCGAAGACCTTATCTATTAATTATTAAGCATGGACATTTAAAGGATGAGTTATCCTTGCGCTTACATGTGTGAAGTCGTGCACACATTACACAAGGTGTGTGCAGTGTACATTACCTTATAGAGTCACTGTCATTGCATATTGGGGACTCATAAAACCCTGTTTTGCGCCATTCTTTTATATTCATGAGTCCTGCCTTTGATCCGCGGTCAATTAATCAAAGAGTACTAGATGTTTATGGGTGGGTTGCGGTTAATAGCCATAATAAATAATAATTATTAATAAATAATCTTGTTTTATTAAAATAAAAGTGATTTCGCAATGCCGCGCCACTGACAAAGCCAACTGCAGAAAAACAAAGCAACCATCGTGGCAACCGCAGTGATCTCTTTTTTCTGAAGTTCAGCTGTTCTTTTTTGCACTTGATTATTATGCGTTTATTGTAAAAAAATCAATAATGAATAGGCCTCAAGAGTGTATACTGTGTGTGTGTGTGCGCGTCTTCACTGAAGCCTCTCTTCCAAAACCGAAAGTTGCTTTTGTCAGGCAATATTTCGGCTTTTAATCGAATGAAAAGTTAATTTAAATAAGCTAATATTTAAAAACTGCAGTAAAATAACTGTGACGTGCGGTCACACATCGAATCTGAGGTCTGATCTCATCTCTCTCTCGCTGTCATCCAGACATTGATACGGAGATGTAATGTTCCATTTCTTAAAATTTATTTAATTTTTTTATTTATAGTTTATATATAAAATGAGTGCTAGCTTGTTTGAGTGTTTAGCTGTGATCATTATGCAAGGATCATATTTTATATTCGGTTTATTCTTCAGTAGCCTGATTCGTTAATAATGTATTTTATAAATGGATTGTTTAAAAGGACTAAGCTATTAATATATAATACATTGGGCTAATTAATACATTAAGACACTGAAGTAAGGTAGAGCAACAAATCACATCCATAGTGAATTACTGTTGAGTGGTATCGGTGCGTGGTATCGGCCTTTCATGTCCGATACGAGTACGAGTATTTTAACCAAGTATCGACCCGATTCCCGATACTGGTATCGGTGCATCCCTTGACTAAATGTATGCTGTGTAGAGGTGTGAACCTACACTGGTCTCACGGTTCGGTTTGGTTACGATTATCATGCCATCGATTCGGTTCAATTCGATATCTCGGTGCATCACGATGCATTGTCGATTATTTCCATACACAGTTTTTTATTTTCTTCACAGCACAGCAATTCTTGTATTAAAATGTATAAATATATTTCTATACTATTTGTAAAACAATTTTGTCCTTTAATACAAACAGTCAGATATATAAACTGTACCTTTAAACAACACGAGCATTTATAGACAATTTTGAGGGATGTAAACAAAAACAATGGCCCTAACGTATTTCCCGTTTTACATTTTTAATTTCCATTGCTTCTGAGAATCCAAAAAGGTCCACATATTGATAAATAGTGTTATGACGGCTGATTTAAAATCAAGTTATGATTGAATTGCCTCTTGTTACAGTTAGGAAATAGTTTAACGTCAAGCAGGAAATGTTCATGGGCCAATGACATGATCACATTGAAATAGTCTATAGCAAATAAACAAATATAAATATCCCGCTCGCATTCTGCCTTGTCTACCAAGTTCTTTCTTACACCCCTTTGATTGGTCACAAGCTCAACAGAAAGGGCTGCGATTGGCTTTTACACGCTGGTGCTCTTCACAGATGCACTTATGGGCCACAGTGAGACAGCGAGAGAGAAATGGAGATTACTTTCATTCTCTTAATCGCCGTGAAATAGGGGCTTTTGCTGTCAGTTTCAGTGAAACAGTGTTCAGCAAACACACACGCAGTGAAATTGTGCACATTGTGTGTTTTTCGTAGTTAGAGCGTAGTAAATACTCGCGGCTCACCTCCCTCGCCATAGTAAGCTACGGCGACATAGCGCATGTGAGATATATGACGTCAGTATAATAACCGGTTATGATTATTACTGAACCGATACCGAATTGTCCGCGTCTGCATCGCGATGCACCGAAGAAACGATTAATTTTGACACCCCTAATGCTGTGTGTATTTTTTCTGTAATTGGAGACTGTAAGGGTCTGTATGTGTTCATATATGTTGCATTTATTTATTTATTTTATATAATTACAGACGTTACAGTAGGCTATTTCGCACTGTCATTGATGTGCAGTTATAATCAACTCATGTTCATAGAAAAGTTAGTAATAAACATTTATACAGAAGTATTTGTGTATAAAGCATCTGTTTTGTGAGAAGTGCTTCTCATATGATATGCGAGCGACCCGTACAGCTTTACTGTAGACATTTTCTCTTGAGCGAAAATGGAGTTGACTGAAACTTTGTCGTACACCACGCCCACCAAAACAGTACCTTTGGTACCCTTTAAGCCTGATAAACGTGACCCGTACCGTACTGTACCAGTCAGTAGAAACGAGCAATTAGTGGATAATTCGTATGAATTCATATGAGTTCAGTCGTATAAATTGTACGATTTTAAAAGGAGGTGTGGCACCCACCGCTAAACCCAACCGTCATTGGTGGGATGAGCAAATCCTACTAAATTGCATAAATGAGATCATTCAAATTCATACAAACTAGCCACTAAATCAAAAAGTTACAAATTGCTGTGAGATCATATTGGTCAATTAAGGCACTTGTTATGCTGATATACTGCAAGTTAAGGGGTTCGCTTTTGTGATGAGTATATTTATAGCCAGTAATTTAATACTATAAAAACAGAATTTCCTTCTGCACATACTCAGGCAGCTTTTTCAGCAATTGTTTGCAACAATCTGTGCCCCTTATTGGTCGTTTTGCTTTTAAATCATTCAATGGATGAAGGTGCATCCTCTAGATTGTTTTTTTTACAGTCTATGAATGGAATCAAAAAATTAAAATGTCTTAAAGACAATGGCTGTTGCTCAAACCATAAAAAAATGATTTTAAATGTTTAATAAATAAAATCTTTGAAACTATTTCCTTTGAGTTGAGTAAAGTGGATACAATTTAAATACATTTTATTTAAAATACATTGTTTTATGACAGGGTATATGCAGGAATCCTAAAGGTTATTTCAATACCTTTTAAGACTTTAAGACCTTCTCAGAATATTTTAAGACCTTCACACTACTTCAAATTCTAATCAGTATCAAACCTTGTTAATAAACAGTTGTAATTAAATAAATCAATAGGGGCACAACCATGCAACAGAACTCAGGAACAATAAGATCGGAAGAATCAAAGCTTGAAAGAATAATTTACGTGGTTGTTTTCAGCGACAGGCTTTGTCGTGTTCCACGTTGGTTGCCATTTGTTGTGATTGACGACGTTCTCATCAATGAGGCACTATCAGACTGGAGGTTTTTGGATACCAGAAAAATAGACTTTATTCTTACATAATAAAGCCGAGAAAGTGCAGAGCTGACCTCAGAGCTTCTGAAGTCTCTCCTGGACAATTCCTAAAGTCTCTGTGTTTTTACAATATTTATACAGATTCTTTGACACACCCCTAGGTGTCTCTTTTAAACTTCTGACCATCATTGGAGATGTCTTTCTCAGATGGTTCTGTTATTTTTGTCCCTCAGCCCACTAGCTCATGTCAACGTAAGCAACTCTTTTGACAACAGTGATTACCTTCATAGATGCAACTTATGCAAACAAACTTAGTGGTTACATACATTGTCATGATAGCATAATAACTTATTAATGTTACTCTCCTGAATACTTCTCACCCATATAACTTCATATAAGTATTTAACAAATATAATCAGTGCTTTACATATTCAGTCTGCTCAGAATCAGTTATTTCATAGCAGGTTCCTGTGCAGGATTCTCATCTTACACACAGACATACCACAAAGTATTTTTACCCCAGGCTGGCATGCTGCAAACACTGCTTTACACTTAGAAAATACTTCACACTGAGAGAATAAAATCTTCTTCAGCTTCAGCCACTTTTTAAACTCGTCTTTCTCCAACTAGGAGTTCGCAAACTTACAGTTTCCCATTTTGTCGTCTGTTTCGCTCTGTGGTTTCACTACATGTAGAGGGCGTCACATCACCTTCCCTTGTTTGTCACAAATTAAGTGACATCATCTAGATCACAGGTGTCAAACTCAGTTCCTAAAGGGGCGCAGCTCTGCACAGTTTAGTTCCAACCCTAATTAAACACACCTGATCAAACTAATTGAGTCCTTCAGGCTTGTTTGAAACCTACCAGTAAGTGTGTTGAAGCGGGGTTGAAACTAAACTGTGCAGGGCTGCTGCCCTCCAGGAGTTGAGTTTGACATCCCTGATCTAGATGGAGGAGCTTGGCCGGACGCGCCCTGGCCCGAATCAATCACGTGGGTTGAGCTTAATATTAGGAGGAAAATAAATATATTTTTTTTGGAGTCAAACACTTTGGACAAAGCTTGAAAAAATTGAAACCTCGTAAAAACACGATTAAGACTTTAATACATTTTAAGGGCCTTAATTTTCTCATAACAGATTTATCAACTTTTAATACTTAAGACCCCACGGACACTGTGATCACACAGCCAAAGTAATATTCCAAAACTGTATAAGTGTTTAAAAATAGTCTAGCAAAAAAAGGCAAGATCTCAATCTGAGGTGTCAGTCGTGAATTACATTCAAATATATTTTATTAATAAATTAATATACAGTAGTCAATATTTGCCATAACATTGTAAAGTTGTTCTAAAGACAAGAACAGGTATTGCTCAATACACATTTTAGTTTTAGGACAACTTTGATGAAAGAATTTTGTCCAGATTTAAGTTCAGTGGATACAATTTAAATACATTAATGAAATATTTGTTTTGTATTTATGTTATCACATGTTTTATCACATATCACATTTTATCATGTTTTATCATTATGTTTTTCACACAGCCGGAGTATTATTCCAAACCTATTTCACTTTTTTAAACAGATAGAAATAATCAAAAATAAATAAACATAATGCCAAGGTCTCTTTGTTCCCATCTATGAGGTGTCAGTTGTGCATTACATTTAAATATATTCACCCCTCTGGCTACATCCATAGACATGTTATTTTATTGTGGAGTATTCGCAGTTCCCCTTTTCAGAATGTCATGTTTTTTCTAGAGTGTTTAATATTCTCTTTGACATATTTGGGTTCCAGATTTTTTTCTCTCTAAATAAAATCTATTACTTGTAATATCTGCAAACATTTTGGAGAGAAAATAGGCCATGTACTAGAAACAACTTGACTAATACATGTTTTTTGGGCAGGAGAGGTGAAGACATGTTAATGCAGGCTCGTATTATTCAAAAAACAACCCATTTGCATGGCACAAAATATGACATTAATGCTTTCTGCAGGACAAACACAACCGTGGGTTATTCATTATTCACCGTAAACGTCTCATAACAAATGCTCAACAATGTTGAAATTTACTGCCATTACATGTTGATGCTACATCTAAATGAGCTAAATATTGCACATGCCTTGCAAACAAGCTTTTGTTTCAATCTCTTACACTCGACCAAACAAATGACATAACACTTATCTCCACCAACACAGACTCACTCCTAAAGACAAAACGCACAAGATGTGGTGCACACAAATGAGAAGCTCTGCCCAGCAGTGAGCTTTTCTATTGTTATGTGCATCATATCAGTGCCGTGTGCAGCTTGGATGCCCCAGATCCTACAAATAACAGTGTGTTAAAGAGTCAATGTCTTAGTTTTGAGGGCTGCAAATAGAAAAACAATCTGAAGGCATGTACAGAATTGCTTTTCACCTCTAGATGTGTATAAACATTTTCATCCTCTGGACAAACAGTGTCAAGTTTGACAGTCTAAGCAGAGATACACGCACACATTCACAAGAAAGTTAAAAACATTTGTGAGATGGTAAACAAACCACAGTTTAAGAAACCTCTGGGTTCTCGAGTCAGACTTGTAGAAATAAAGTTCCATAAAAATAAAGACTACAAAACTAGACGCCTTGGCTACACATTTCTGTAGTTAACAACTCAGAAAAATGAAATAATCCATCTGCAGGAGGAGAAAAACATTTCTTTAAATGGTTTAAAAAATAAAACAAATACATATTTCTTAATATAAGCTCAAACTGTGTGTAAAATTGACAAATAGCAAGATGTGTGCCTCCACTGAGCTCATCTCAGTGCCTCTATTGTCCTGTGATTGGCTAATTACACTAATTCGATTAATGCAATAAAATCATCACAAGAGGTTTGTAAACCAGCCTAAATCAGATCACTGCAAAAACTGAGGATATGATGACAAAAAGTCTGTTTTATAACTTTAAAATAACAAATCTGTAAAGAAATAAAAAGAAAACAACAGATTAGCCTACATGTTCAACAGGCTGTAACCTTTTAGAAGCTAGCATTGTTAACGATATAATATTTTTGCACAGGAAATGTATTGATCTACATTAAATAATTTTATTTAAAAAAAATAAAATATAATTTATGAATAAAAGTAGAGCTATATATATAACGTAAACAAAAACATATGGTACAATTTTACTTGACAATTAAATAATTTTATTTGATAATTTATTTTAAATGATAATATAGATAAAAATAACAATAATATGCTATAATTAAAAAAAATTATAACATGAATTAAATACAAATAAATTAAATACAAAAAAATCAAGTAAAAAATAAATAAAATAAATAAAATAAATAAAATAAAATAAAACATTAAATAAAATATAAAATAAAATAAACTAAATAAAAAACTAAATAAAAATATAAAATAAAATATAACAATTATATAAAATATTAAATCAATTAAACACATAATTTAATAAATAATAAAATAATTAATAAAAAATAATTTAATGAAAATAAATACATCCATACATGTATATAATTAATCATTGTCTGTAAAAATATATTTGAAAATGTCATTTGCTCCTGTGACGTAAATCTGAATTTTCAGCATCATTACTTCAGACTTTAGTGTCCTTCAGAAAAGAAATCATTAAAATAAGCAGATTCACTGCTATAATGTACGACTACTGAGAACTGCTGCGCTGCAGAATTTGTTATTTTTTGCAAAGCAATCTTTTTTCATGATTCTCTGATTAACAGAACACTCAAAATAACAGCTTTTGAGATTTAATTCAATTCATTGTAGCTAAAAAGAGAGAGAATTTTGAGTTTGCCATATCAGCTTCTCTGGCTATGTCAGCAAAATTACAGATCAAGTTTAGCACATTTTATAAATATCACTTTTAATTAAAACAATTAAAAGTCATTAACAGCAATAAATAATAAGATAAAATATATAAATAATAATAATAATAATAATAATAACAATCTAAAACAATTTAATGTTTACTTTTGATAAAATTTTACAATTTAAGGATTCACATTTAAAAAATATTTCATTGTTCCTAAATAAAAGGGAATAATTTGATACACTATCCTTTTCAATCATAATGCAAATAAATAAATATCACACATTTTATAACTTAGAAAAAGTATCTGCAAATAACCACCTCACTAAGTATTTCTGACGCACAAATGTTTAACAAAAAATGTTTTTTTTTTTTTTGCTCCAACAAAGCCAAACTGCGAGCATTACAATTATTGACTCATGCCATGCCACTAGTTACTGATCCAGGGATTGTGTGTCTACTAGGGCTGTGAAATTAACCGAAATTCAGTTTCAATTTCGGCTTCAAGTAGGGCTGGGCGATTCTTTCGATTAATTCGAATTTACGTTTTAAGACAATTTAATTTTTTATTAAATCAAAGTATCGCAATTTTTTAAAATAAAAATATTAGATACATTATTATAATTGCACCAATGTGCTTTGGTCCACTCTCTGTATTACGCTGCCTGACTGAGTTTCAATCATGGTAGTAACAGACTGAACACACGGACTGTAATAGACCATTTCAATGTGGTGATGCCATTGGCCCAAGAACATTTCCTGCTTGTTGTCAAACTATTTTAATAACGGTAACAAGAGGCAATTTAATCATATCTCAACTTTAAATAAGCTGTCATAATGTTATTTATCAATATGTGGACCTTTCAGGATTCTTGGGAGCTATGGAAATTAAAAATCTAAAACAGGAAAAACATTAGGACCATTGTTATTGTTTACATCTGTCAAAATGGTCTATACCTTTGTTTGATGCGCTTTGGTCCACTCTCTCACGCTACTCCAGTGCTGACTGACGAGGGGATTTACATTCAGACTAATGCAACAAGTAAAATCCTACATGACTTTACGCTTTACTAAGTCACGTCTGTGTGGATTGTCAAGATATATTTCCTTATCAAGTCGATAAACTCGATCACTCAACATGTATAAAAGACGTAAAAACCTGCCATGTGAAAAACCGCGTCGATCTTAGTTTGGTTTGAACACGAGCAGAGGTGAGCAGCTGTAGCAGTGAAAAGTGAAAGTACCCTCCCACATTACGTCATTAGTGGACCTAGTTGAAACCCAGACAGGCAGTCAGTGTTGCCAGATTGGGCGGTTTTCCAACCAATTGGGCAGTTTTGAATCTGATTGTGCAGGTAAAAAATGACATAGGCAGGTAGTGTATATTTAGGCAGTTTTGTTTCTGGAATCAGTCAGCTACATCTGGCAACACTGCAGGCAGTCAGGCAGCGTAATACAGAGAATGGTGCAAAGCGCATCAAATGATCGGTATTTAAAAGGGGGAAAAAGAAAACTGGAATAAATATATAATTTTATATTAGACACACATCTGGTGCTTTAATTTGCTCCTGCTATACGTCCACAACTTCACGCATTGGGTTAAATTAGGCTTTACAGTCTCCGTGTTCAGTCCTTTACTTCCACTGTATCTTTTTAAGAAAACGGCACCAGCATTACAACCTGTCATTCAATCAGAAAAAGACAAAGTCAAAGCCGAGCTGACAGCCTATTTGATGTCTCCTGATGTAGATTCAGACACAGACTAGGCATGGGACGATAACAGTTTTCAAGGTATACAGCGGTTTGGAAAAGTCAAGGTTTTAAAACTAAAACGCCAAAAATTTCTGTAATACCGTTCCTAAGGTACGTGTAAGATTTTTTATTTACTTTTTTGTTTTGTTTTGTTTTTTAGGACAATAGTAACTCCAGCAGAAAATAATATCTAAAGATGCCGTTTTAAATTGTAAAGAAATATGTGTTTTTGAAACAAATAAAGACAAAGTCAATTAATCTTTTGAATTATTTAGCCTGACATGTTTACTGCTCCAAATATTCTAAATCTTTCAAAAAAATAAAATATATTGTTTTTTAAAGGGGAAAAAAGTTTTAGTTTTTACCCAGACATTTAAAAAGAATATATTTTAGAGCATTGATCACAATACCGTGATACCGTGATGTTTTGATCTAAGGTTATCATACCGTCAGAATCTTATACCGGCCCATGCCTAACACAGACCCACTTCACTGGTGGAAGGCTAATGAGACAATCTATCCCAGGCTCAGCAAATTCGCAAAAAAATACCTCTGTATTCCTGCAACCAGTGCCCCTTCTGAGAGGGTGTTCAGTGCAGGTGCTTAACTTTTTGAGTTGACTGATGTATTGTTTACATTGATTAAAATGGTTATTTTCTTACTATATATTCAGAACAGAAGTACTTAATGTTTAATTCAAATTGCACAATATTTACTTTGATATTTTATTAAAATCTTCTGCAACGATATTTTACATTTATTTATACCTTGTTGACCAATTTATGTATGGCATGGCCATTAAAAATACAATGTTCCTTAACCAGATGTTTTTTTAAGTTATTTATGAAGATAATGTTACTTCAGTCATGTTGTTGTAATGTTTTAAGTTGACTAGTTACACAATTAAAAAAAAAAAAAAAATTGAAATCGTGAATTGGTCAAAGCTCAGTTTCACATGAAAATGAGTAAACTCATTGTAACGTAGCTTTTGCAGCATGGAACGTGCTTCATTTATTGATGTGTATTCGATTTATTCACGTTTTTAAAATGCATTAGCACATAATGTGAGCCTTAGAGAATAATACCCATCATCCAACAGCTGTTTCCTGAAGCTAACCAAACACACAGTAATGCATGACCCGTCTAGAGATCAGCTCAAGGATTCCTTACATCGCATGTTTCTCATTGTGACACAAAGGCAGTGATGTAATGGAGGCTAGAGGTGCTCTAATGCCACTGCGGCGTCAGATGTAATTAAACATTTCTAGTTCCCTACAGCACCTGTCCACTCGTGACCCTGCGGGTCAGACACAGAGTCAGATTCTGCAGACTTTCCAAGACATGCTGAGGAGTTTGTTTTCTAACTAGCTTTTTATCCATGTGGGAGCACTCAAGAAACTGTGACAAAAGTTCAGAGGTCAGATGTTCAGGGAAATGGAGTAGGAAACCACTGAAAGGTTGCATTCCTAATGTCAGGATGTAGACTCACTTTTTTTCTCACTTTCAAAGCAGGCTTTTCCCTCATAGCTAATTAATGATTCTATTTTTAAATATCATTTGCATGACCTGTTGCTTTGCTATATTCTCATACTTTTTGCTTAATATGACAATGCGCATTTCCTTCTAAATGCTATGATTTTTTTTCTGAGGAAAACTGCAAATTAAACAAAAGAAGGGGAAAAACAGGAAGTTATGTGACCCTCAAGACTTTATCTACAAAAAAAAAAAAAAATAATGGGTTAATGAAAAATGGGTGTTGTTAGGTTCCCTACTTAAATACGACTCGAGATCCTAAGACAACATAACTAGGGCTGCAACTAATGACTTTTTCGGTTAATCGGATTTTAAAAAAAAACAACAAACAAGAAAAGCATTTAATTCTAACCCTTTATTCACTCCCCACTTTACACACTCCGCACATCATTCTTCAAAACGGTGTTTAACTGTTTAGAAATGGATCTCCTAAAAGTGGTAAATGCTTCACTTCTTTCAGGGATTTTTCCAAACTCACTTAAAACTGCAGTTGTTAAACCCCTCTTGAAAAAGAGCAACCTGGATAACACACTATTGAGCAGTTACAGACCAATCTCAAATCTCCCTTCCACTGGCAAAATCATTGAAAAAGTTGTTTTTAACCAGGTTAACAAGTTCTTAAGCTTCAAGGGATGTTTAGACAATTTTCAATCTGGTTTCAGACCACATCACAGTACAGAGAGCGCTCTTATAAAGATAATTAATGATACACGTCTAAATTAGGGATGTGCACGATTATTCGATCAATCGATTAATCGAACCCATCAGCGACGATCGAGCATGAAAACGATGATCGATTAACTCTAAAATTAAATTACTTTCAATCGTTCTGATTATTTATGCTGGTATTTGAGCGGTAGTTTGATATTTGATTTGGTTATGGCTGCAGGGAGTTGCGTCTAGACAAGACATGAGAGCAGATCTATAGGGGGTCACACACCAGAAGCGCGGCGCATTTCAGAATTCTTAACATACACAGCGGTGCCCAGCACGACTCAGGACACTGTTCATTTTTCTGCCGCGTCACAGAGCGCCATCTGAATAGTTTCATTTTACATACAATGCGAATGTGCGGGTCAGGTGTGTGATACTTTCATCTGTCATGTGCGCGTCGTGTCTTGACAATCTTTTCGGGGAGGACTAGCCTACGGCATGAGTAGGCTAATGTTTCACCGGATGACACCAAAATCAAAAGCTACTTCAGGGAGCCATGCATCTATCTAAACCCGGATCCTTTATTGTGGTGCAAAGTAAATGAGTCTCGATATGCAAGGCTAAGCACCGTTGCCCATTGGTACCTGGCTGTTCCTGCAACTTCTGTTGAGCGCCTTTTTTCTGCGCCGGTCTAGTTGTAAATAAACTTCGCACTCGGCTTTCATCGGAGCATGTAGACCGACTGATCTTTTTGAATAAAAACATGTAGTCCTTCCTTGTGTTAAGTTTTATTAGCCATGGTAAAATATTCGGGCTGTATTTGTTTTAATTTTAAGCAGCATAGTTAAATTAGGCCGGCTTTATTTTATTTACTTCCACTGACTGATCATTTTGAAAGAAATGTTATTTTACCCAATCTTTAAGTTTTATAGCTGTGGTAAAAATATTCAGGCTATTTTTATTTTAAGTTTAAGCAGCCAAATTATTCTATAATTTTAGTTAGGCTATGTGCTACTTAACAGCCGTTTGGTTAAGTTTTGGTGAAACTTTATTTTTGCGAACCTTTTACAATTAAAAAAAAAACCTTTTTGATTCACATCTGTTGTGATGCTGCTGAAGTAAAATATTGTTTTGGTAAAAATGTCAGTTGAATAAAATAACTGAACTGCAGAGTATCATATGTGTGTTTATTGTTGTTGTCAACAATATAGAAAAAGGTAAGTTATAGTTTTAAAAACGGATCCAAAATATTTATAGAAATAATGACACATATTGAAGGGGATAATACTGTAAAATAACTTTGGTTTCTCTTTTCTGCGCGGCTTCAGTTGCCGTTGTTTTAAAGCGCCCTGCGAACCGCATCCACTTTCTAGTTGGCATGTAATTCAAGCTCACATGCATTTTGTGTAGATAAACACAATTTGTAATATAACATTTTCATATTGTGTCTCTAGGCTTTATGATTAATTTTATTTACAATGCGTCATGTAGCCTCACATCAGTGGCGGTTCTAGTTTAAATGCCACCCTGGGCGAACCACCTGCTTTAAGAAATGTACTTATAAATAAATAAAATTATTATTATTATTATTATTAATAATATTATTATTAATATTATACAATTATTATTCTAAATAAATAACAGAAATCAATCCTAAATGTAACTGGAAAACATTTAGACAACTGGAGTGATATGCTAAGATCTCTTAAGAAATCTTTTGCTTGAATATTAAAGACAATTAGAATACAAAAAATATATTTAATGTAATTATCTGTTGTCTTAGACCCGACTCATGGCTGAGAATTAATGTTATTAAGTCTTACCTCCCTGATTCATCATCTCTCCTTTCTGCTTCATAGCCATGTAGTCAAATTAAGATCATCATCATATTATAACTTTAGTTTTGTCGACTTGCAAAGCTCGCTGCGCGCCGACACCTCTGCATAAAAGTTACTCCGGTTTCACAGTACATAAACGGCATGTATTTTATCGGCGTGCATGTACACCGGGAAAAGAGCAGCGCGTGAGGTGCGCGGGAATGGTTTTCTGCACGCATGCATGCGTCAGTTTGCTTTCACCACCGTTGTTTCAGTTGCACATAGACAATAACAAACTTGCACATGCAAAATACGCCAAATGTGAACGGCCTCTAATGTCTTTATTCTGGGATTACTACTTTAAATTAATACACTTGCACAAAGTAAATCGTAACTCAAAGCTTTTACTGGGGCTCGTTTTTTTTTTTTTCCGCACCGTCTCCCCGTGCCACCTAGATGCCACCCTGGGCACCGACCATATTGCCCATGACTAAATACGCCACTTGTTACACTTCTTTAAATGTTTACTGTGTTAATCAATATTGATGGTGATTTTTAATAACCCAACAGCGTTGATTTAATTGATTTCTGAATCCTGTTTTATCAACAACATTTTTAACAGGGCTTTAAATAATATCTATCTATCTATCTATCTATCTATCTATCTATCTATATATATATATATATAAATATATATATATATATATATATATATATATATATTTATATATATATATAATTTTTTAGAATTGAATTAAAGCCCCGCCCCTTTGCTTAAAGCTCCGCCCCTCTAGCTTAAGCCCCGCCCTCGATTAATCGAGTACTCGTTTGTCAAACCTGTGGATTAATCGAAATGAAGAATGGTCAAAAATGCCCATCCCTAGTCTAAATACAGATTCAGGCAAACGAACAGTGCTGGTATTGCTCGATCTTATTGCTGCATTTGACACGGTCGATCACAGCATACTTCTGCATAGGCTAGAAAACTGGGTTGGGCTGTCTGGGACGGTCCTCAAATGGTTCAAATCTTATCTTGAAGGGAGAGGTTACTATGTCAGTATAGGTGATCATAGGTCGAGGTGGACACCCATTACATGTGGAGTCCCACAAGGCTCGATTCTGGCACCTCTCCTGTTCAACCTTTACATGCTCCCTCTGAGCCAAATAATGAGAAAGAACCAAATTTCCTACCACAGCTATGCTGATGATCTACTTAGCCTTACTGCCTAATGACTTCAGCCCTATTGACACCCTCTGCCAATGCATTGATGTAATGAACAGTTGGATGTGCCAAAACTTTCTTCAGTTAAACAAAGAGAAAACTGAAGTCATTGCATTTGGGAACAGAGATGAGGTTCTTAAGGTGAATGCATACCTTGGCACTAAGGGTCAAACAACAAAAAAATAAGGTCAAGAATCTTGGTGTGACTCTGGAGTCTGATCTGACTTTCAATAGTCATGTCAAAGCAGTTAGTAAATCAGCATACTATCATCTCAAAAACATTGCAAGAATTAGATGCTTTGTTTCCAGTGAAGACTTGGAGAAAAAAAAAAAAAGTCAAGACAGTTGCAGCCTATCCAGAACGCTGCTGCCAGGATTCTGACCAGAACCAGAAAATCAGAGCACATCACACCTGTCCTCAGGTCTCTACACTGGCTCCCAGTTACATTCATAGATTTTAAAGTATTATTACTTGTCCATAAATCACTAAATGGCCTAGGACCTCAATCCATTACAGATATGCTTACTGAATACAAACCTAATAGATCATTCAGATCTTTAGGATCATATAAACTAGAAATTCCAAGAGTTCAGTCAAAGCAGGGTGAATCGGCTTTCAGTTACTACGCCCCTCGCTGCTGGAATCAGCTTCCAGAAATGATCAGATGTGCTCTAACATTAGGCACATTCAAATCAAGACTGAAAACACATCTGTTTAGCTGTGCCTTTACTGAATGAGCACTGTGCTACGTCCGACAAATCGCACTATTGGGTCTTTCTTTTCTTTTTAATTCTTTTATAACCTGTTTTAACACATTTTAATCTGTTTTTATCTATTTTTTATTTTTATTTTATTTTTATCTATAAAATTATTTTTATTTTATTTTTATTACACTTGTCTTTTTTATTCTTGTTTATGTAAAGCACTTTGAATTGCCACTGTGTGTGAAATGTGCTATATAAATAAAATTTGCCTATTCAAAAAAGCTCATCCCTGAGCTGTTATAATAAAATAAAAAACTAAGTAATTTTGTCCTGTTTTTAATGCAAATTTCTAAACATTTTTAAAATCAAGATACATACTAGACACTTAAAAAAGCATTAGAAATGATGTCTTGTTTTCTGAAAAACCCACCTCAAAATTAAGTTATTGTTTACTTAAAACAAGCTAAATTATTTGCCAATGCGGTTAGAAAAATAATCTTAATGAGATTTAATCTCAAACAGAAGCATCACTTAATTTTCTCTTGCCATTTTTCTTGTCTAGTCTTGATTTAAGATTTTTTTACATATTTAGACTGGAAACGAGACAAAATTACTAAGACTAGCTTTTTTTGAAGTGTAGCTATACATGACAACAGATGGAAAAATTAATGATCAAAAAAAGGCTAGTGAATAAAAACGTCTTTAGTCTTGCAATGCAAAGTAACTATACCACCGCTGCTTTACTACCGTTATTAACCCTTTCACTGGTGAGTTTAAAATATTCTGGAACCAGGAGTCAGTTTTTTAGGTGACCATTATTTTACAATGCTCACCCTTAATGTTTTTATGACGACACGTCATGTTTGTCACGTGCCACAATAGCGCTGTTTCACAGATGTATCCCTTTTATATTGTTCCTTTTTAATTAAACATTCACACGCTTGCTCATCATGTCATCAGCTACCTGATATTCCAATTCACATAAACGTGCAAGTGATCGTGATCTATAAAGTGAGATGGGCATCGCCATGTTTACTTGCGGCCGCGCGTTTGCCTCATTCATCAAAGCAGAACACGCAGGATTCAGCATGTAAATTCATCAGTTACTCCCCAAATACATGCAAGTAAATGGCTGGTGAACTTAGAGAATAGATTGAACTTTAGTTACTTTCACTATGTGTATCTGATATGAATAAAACACATCTGCAAATTATATTTGAATGGATTGTTAGACTTCCATAAACTTTCTTTTGTGTTTTACAAACTCTAAATGTATTGTTTTACTAGTACTTGTGTGTATTTACATGTCTAAAACATAAAATAAGCATTAGGCGGTTAAAACGCTGCATAATTGTGATAATATGACGCATCTTTCTCTGGCTCAGCGCCAGCCAACGCACCAAAGCTCAGTGTGAATTTTTCAGTTGCCACTCTAGGGGGTAAACGAGCTAATGCTAACTTGTCATGCTTGTCAAACTGGATAATGAGTAAACACCAGCACCAGGGACTTTACGGTCCTCACTTCAAAATGGAACAAAAGTAGGATTCTTTGATTACCCTGCTGTTGCTCCCTTCCTCCTCATCCCGGTCTATAAGGCGCCGAACTCTGTATCAGTGCACGAGACCGTGTTCACTCAGCTCCGACCTGAACTAAAATGTTTTTTTAAAATAATCAAATGTCCCCGTGTTGCGCGAATCGATTATGAAATTCGTTGCCAACTCTTTTAGTAATCGATTTTTTCCGATTTCAATTCGTTGTTGCAGCCTTAAACATAACAAATAAACAACAGCCAAAGTGCTCCAGCTAAATTTATCAACATAAAATAATCAGCAAAGCAATCCAAAATGACAAGAGATGGGGAGCCCAACAACATAATAAATAACAACCAAACAAACCTAAAGCAGGTTGGGACTCCCCACTCCAAACAAATTTCAAAAAGTATAAAGGAGAACATAACATTAAAGCTGTCAGAAACTGTGGTGGCATGGGAGAATGAGCAACAGCAAGAAGTCGAAAGAAAAAGGAAGACGACAAACAAGACCAACTGAAAGTAATAATTACAGGTAAGAGTGAACGCCACACGTAAAAGGTGCCACCAACCATAATTGAACAAGGTGTGACACAGAGGTTGCAATTAAACTATTCAAGATACCTGAATATTTTCCAAATATTAGCACTTAATTGACAAAAAGAAAGAGGTCAGATGTGAGTTTTGCAAAAAAAAAATATAATCATAAAAATAAATAAAAAATAAATTTTCCTTTTACTTAGTCCCTTATATATCAGCTAGGGTTGGGCCGATAGACGATACCATCGCCGATGGCCGATAGACATCACGATGCTGAGCCGGCATCCCGATCCATCGCCCCGCCCCCGTCGCAAACCCGCTCGTGAAAAATACACACTCAGGCCCCGTTTACACTAATACAGCTTACTTTTAAAATGGCATTTTAGAACGAAAATGACCCACGTCCACACTGGCGTTTCATCTAGCATTTCTGAACAGCCCTCTGTCCACTGAAAACATACATCACGTGACCACACCCACACACACACACACAGCCACAGACACACACACTGTCATGCGCTCGTCTGAGCTGCAGAGAACAGTGTACGTCGGACAGTTTATCAAGGATGATAGTGGATCGCGTCTCACTTTAGTTGTTAAATGTGATATTTAATTAATCTTGTCTCTATCCAGGGCTGAATTTGTGCCGGAACACGCCAGATCCGGATCCGGCACCTCATTTTACCGATCTCCCTCCTCAACTGCCCTCCTCCCCTGTCCACTGTTCATTTTCACTTTCTTCCGCGACTCCCCAACCCTCTTCACCTTCGTCCGCGACACCTCAGCGGCGCTCACTTTTGTCCGCGAGCGACCCCCGCGCCGCTCACTTCGTCCGCGACATCCCTCCGCCATCCACCGCACCAAACAAATGACTGACACGGATCACTCTGCCTACTCATGCCAGAGTCCCGCGGCACTCACATTTACTCACATATTAAGGCCAATTTTGCTTACCCAAATCACCTATAGCGCATATCTTTGAACTGTGGAGAAAACTGGAGCACCCAGAGGAAACCCACGCCAACATGGGGAGAACATGCAAACTCACAGTAATCCCAACTGGCCCAGCTGGGATTCGAACCAGCAACCTTCTTGTGAGGCGACTTTTTATTTTTTTAAACAGATACAAAATAAAATTGTAAAAAATTTATACGTTTTCAAGAGACATTTAATAAAATATCGGAGAACGTAGATTAATGTTATTATGTGTATTATGCGTTTACTAAGAGTACTATGTTTTCTTCAGATATTCCTCAAATACAGTAAGTATCAACAGTACACTCTACATCAACCCACATTTAGTATCGGACCTGGAAACATATAATAAATAAGAACATCTATCACAATTTGAATGGTCAAAGTTTGCAAATACAAGACTGCTAGTCAACAAATTTACCTTTTAGATATATATATTATTATTTTAGATATTTTAGATATTATAATATTATAATGTTATAATCGTTTCCTTGCAACAATGATCATTGCTTTCATGCTGTTGACGCCAAATTCTGACCCGACCATCTGAATGTTGCAGCAGAAATCGAGACTCATCAGACCAGGCAACGTTTCTCCAATCTTCTATCATCCAATTTTGGTGAGCCTGTGCGAAAACTGTGAATTGTTCAAGTTCAAGTTCGATTTATTTATATTGCACGTTTTCAACTGCCACAAGGCTGCACAAAGTGCTTTACAGAGAGAGAGAGAAAATAAAAAATAAACAAACGGTAGCCTTAGTTTCCTGTTCTTAGCTGACAGGAGTAGGACCTGGTGTGGTCTTCGGCTGCTGTAACCCATCTGCCTCAAAGTTGGACGTGTTGTGCATTCAGAGATTCTCTTCTGCATACCTCGGTTGTAATAAGTGGTTATTTGAGTTACTGTTGCCTTTCTATCAGCTAGAACCAGTCTGGCCATTCTCCTCTGACCTCTGGCATCAACAAGCCATTTGCACCCACAGAACTGGATATTCTCTCTTTTTCTGACCATTCTCTGTTAACCCTAGAAATGGTTGTGCTTGAAAATCCCAGTAGATCAGCAGTTTCTGAAATACTCAGACCAGCCGTCTGGCAACAACAACCATGCCACATTCAAAGTCACTTAAATCACCTTTCTTCGTCATTCTGATGCTCAGTTTAAACTGCAGCAGATCGTCTTGACCATGTCTATATGCCTAAATGCATTGAGTTGCTGTCATATGATTAACTGATTAGAAACTTGCATTAATGAGCAGTTGGACAGGTGTACCTAATAAAGTGGCCGGTGAGTGTATATAGATCTCAATCAATATTTAGTAGGGACCTCTGAAACTAAATTACCCAATTCACATGAAAAACCTTTAATATTCAGGAAACCTTTACATTGCAATAAACTATTTAGATTATTGTGATGTTTATGCACAAAAGACAACATTAAGAACTGAAAGGTTACTTGGGAATCTCAAAAATGGCTTTTCAATTGAACAGCTGTGAAAATCCCCTTTTCCGACCCTCATTTTAAAGTGTGTATAAACATATTCACTTGTAACTTTGTGTTGACTTTAACCGCCAAGCCAGTATTTGGGACTCATGTCACATTTAACCTTGAATAGAGATGACTACTGTCCCTAGTAGCAATATAACAGTCTCCAACCCACAAGAGTGTATATTTGAGACTGTAATCATTCAGACGTATTCTCCCCCCCCCCCCCCCCTGCAATATCTCAAATAAGTCACATCATGGATCCGCTCAGCATACTTAATTACAGAACCCTGTTGCCCGGCCCAGCAGAAGGCTCTCAAAAACTAATTGAGTCACGGTAAAAATTGGAGAAGTCCTGTATGAATAATTAATGAAGGCCAGAGTCTGAATTTTTTCACCATACGGTTGGCTTATTATCAAGGCAGATGTAAGGTGCATTCATTTATCCTGAAACTAATAAAGAGTGTGCTCCTAAAAAGAGTCAAAACCATGGAGAGAGAGAAGATGTTTGCCTGTTTGGACCTGAAAACACTAAAAAAGTTCAACCCTCAAAAAACACTGTACACACAAGTGAATACTGAAGCTTTTTCAATTTCATGCACATTATGAAAATGTGCCCGAGCACAAATCAGTTTTATTCTCTTGAGGGGGTTATAGGAGAGACACTGGACTTTTTTTTCTTCTACTGCAAGTTAGGGCCTGGGGATAGAGCGATATAATTATCATCATGACTATAATATTCTTTTGATAAAATAACAACACTTTTTTGACAAATGTGGAGAATGTTTATGGTTCAAAGCAGAAATGAACGGAGCAACTTGATTTTGCCACATGAAATGTATATAAGTATTTGTGGAAATTACATCCCAACAGCGTCTCAGCAACAGTTTAGATTTGTTTTAGGGATGCAAACAGGGAAAGGTAAGAGCAGGGCTCGAAATTGCGACTATTTTGGTCGCATATGCGCCCGAAATTTAATCTATGCGACCTCGTAATATATTTGGGAGCATTAGTGCGACTGCATATAATAGTTGTAGTGCGACTTGTTTTGATTTTTTTCTAAAAACGTGCTGAATCGGACTTCCCTGCCGCTATATTGGTTCATATTAGCTGTCAATCACTCAAGGCTTTCCGTTGTCAGATGACAGGGAGCTTTTAAGGGCGCCAGCTGAGATCAATCGAGGGTTTCGGAGAAGGTGCCTGAATCTCGATGCGTTGCATTCACTGCGTGTTCAGCGCAAATGTCCGCTAAATGTAACACTGTACACATCATCGCCAAAGAAGCTCGCTTTTACTAAGTTTATAAACTGAATCTGCAGCTCATAAAAAAGAACGGTATTGCGCCGGTGGTCATCATCACGAGAATCCTGCTCCGCTTGCTCTTATATGTCAGCTGGTTCGCCTGCTTTTTTCCACAAACACAGAAAAATGAAAATCAGCGCATAACGAGACCGAGCATATAAAATGACACAAACCGAAACCAAAACTTTTAAAGAGTGGTAGCCTAGGCTTGAAGTGAGACTTTTCTTACTTTCTTTGGTCCATTCCTTCTTGAGATGTAAATTATTTTTCTATTTACTGATGACTGCTTTGCAGCTTTCAGCATTGGATTGAATGATTTATTATAATCTTAAGTTTACGTTTTGTAGCAGAAATATTATTTATTAAATTGTTATGCATATAAAACCAATAGTGCAAAATAAATATTTCTTACTGCAATGCTTCATTTTTGTTTGCAGTAAGACCATAAATGTATTTTTCATAAAGTAACAGCAGGACCTTTTACAGTACATAACTCGCATTCAAGCACATTCAGGGCAGCATGATAATGAGAAATGTTATTCATTGTAAGTATTATTGACATCTTCGTCATCATTTATAATATTTTATAATTATTAGACATTGATATATGTGCAATAATTCCAAAATGAATAAGTCATCACAGCATTAGTTAGTTAGTTGTTTCTGGTTTTTGTTAGTCCTGATTGATGCTGTTTTCAAATACAATAAATCCCTTAATATACAATTTGCAGTGGTGCTCATTCATTTTCGGTGGGTGCTTCTAAATTATTTCTGGTGCTCCTAGATTTTTTCTGGTGCTCCTAAATTTTTGAAGTTGGGAGCACCGGTGCTACCAAGTAAAAAGGTTAATTTCGAGCCCTGAAGAGCATTGCATGTTCTGCTCTGTTCTTTTATTTTTGTTGTTTTTTTGCTTAGATATTTGCTCTCCATACTTATTTATACTTTGTGTTATTTGTTAGAATTTATTTTAATTAGAATGTACTTTAAATAAAATTTAACTCCATTTAATTTCAACTCAAGTTTAAAAATTCAAATCCAATTAACTTTAATTCATTTAATTTCAATAATTTAACTAATTTAATGTCAATTCATTTGATTTCAAATCAAATTCAGTTCTTTTCTGAATTAAATTAAAACTAAACTAAATTAGCAAATTCTGAGATGTAGAGTATGAAGCAGTTTTCGGTTCAGATTATTTTCAATATGTAAACACAAAAGGTCAATGATAAAATATAAACTACTTAAAAATAAAGACAAGCGACAGCACAAATAAATACAATCCAGACAAAAATTAAAAGACTGTGAGCCGCTGGAACTGGGTTTATGTTTAGGATCTACACTACAAATGACTGTGTAATATGTAGGGTTACAATATAATGAACTAAATTAGTCATTTATAGGCATGGAGAAGTTTGAAATTTCTCAAATAAAATTGCATGGTGAAACAAGCGCACGCTAGTTTGAAAAACTAAATAGCAAAATATGAAATATTAGCATAATTGTACTTTATGATGATGAAAAAATAGATAATATTTAAATAGCTAAACTGAAATTATTTTATAATTTTAGATTGATTTGAATTTATTGCTTTAGGAGAAAATCTGCATAAAATATAAGCTAATAAAAAAAATTACAAGCAAAGTTATTGCTTGAATAACTTGAGTTATTGCTTCAAAATGCTTGAAGTTGAAGGTAATTAACCTATTATATAACCTTTCATTCATTCATTCATTCATTCATTTTCTTTTCAGCTTAATCCCTTTATTAATCTGGGGTCGCCACAGCGGAATGAACCGCCAACTTATCCAGCATATGTTTTACGCAGCGGATGCCCTTCCAGCTGCAACCCATCACTGGGAAACATCCATCCACTCATTCACACTCATACACTACAGACAATTTAGCCTACCCAATTCACCTATTGTGCATGTCTTTGGACTGTGGGGGAAACCAGAGCACCCAGAGGAAACCCACGCCAACACAGGGAGAACATGCAAATTCCACACAGAAACGCCAACTGACCCAGCCGAGGCTTGAACCAGCAACATTCTTGTTGTGAGGCGAACGTGCTACCCACCGTGCAGCCATTATATAACCCTCTCATAATTAATTATAGGATATAAAAATGCTAAAGAAAAAAAGCTTCCCAGTGTTTCCACTAGGTTTACATTTTTTTTTTTTTGATGCTCCGATCAGGAGTTTTGCAGCTGATACGTAGTACCGATTCCTTGTCATGGTGATTGGCTGATACAGAGTACTGAATTTAATGCCTCAAGCTTTATAATGCATTCAGCACATTTTCCCTCTAAGTATGAACCTCAAGAGAAAATCTTGCTTTATAATAAATGAAGGATGCTGCATATAATACCTTAAACACATCTCTTATAACCATTTAGGTGTGAACATGTCATGGACAGAAGCAGCTTTACAAAAAATTATTCATCCATTTTATTCTGGCTTAGTCCCTTATTTATCAGAGGTCGCCACAGCGGAATGAACCGCCACAGAATATAATAAAACACAGATATAAAAATTGTTCTGAAAAATTACAATGCAATTTGGAAACATTACAAACGATGAAAGAAGAGTTCAACATGTCTCAATCAAGAACAAGATAGATCACATTTGATGCATAAGAAGTTAAAAATGAACACCTATAAATCTAATATTTCTTTACTAAAAGGAAAGAGGTCTATAAACTACTGTTTATAGCAATGAGTGCATTACAAGAAGTTATATTATTAAATATTCATGTTAATAAATAAAGTTTTATCTAATAATTCCAGCCAGTTTTTAGTGAACTTGCAATATTGTCAAAACACAGAACTTTCAGTTGTTATTTATGTAAAAAGGCCTAAATACATGCAAGATCATTCAAATATTTTGCTCGTCTCCAACTATTGACAGCAGATCACTTGTAAAAAAATGTAATGTTTAGACCATCACTGTGCCTCTCGCGATCTGTTCATTCACTCTCGTCGCCATGATTCTGAGCATTTTAACTAATTTTTGGGAACTTAAAAATATGTGGGAGACTCGCAGTGCTTCCGGGAGAGGTCAAGGTTGGATGAGATGCTAGATAGTGGCGAATGAGTCACAGCAGCTCAAAACTGTGGAAATACAATAGCTGCATCTACATTAAAGAGCATCACTCGTGTGATTCGCGCCAACAAACTAAACAGAGGTCCTATCGCATCTGTATATATTTTATATATATATATATATATATATATATATATATATATATATATATATATATATATATATATATATATATATATATATATATATAAACATATTTCGTGGGGGTTAGCTTGACCAATGTGAATAGAAACTTATCAGCTTTTTTTTTTTTTGTATATGCTGAATATTTAATCAAAAGTATACCAAAATCTTACAATTATGACATCCACATCGTAAAAAAAAACATAGAAAAAAATAGTATTATAATAATAAAAAAAAATCAAAAAGAGTATAGGCTACATTAATATTTGCAATAGAAAAAGAGTTGTTTGAGTATATTCATCATTGTGGTTGCTTTTCATCTTGAACGTCCTTTAATGGTTCTATCTGTCTATTTATATTTGTGTATAATTACCGAAATAAATTTAAAGGTTTAACATAAAACTATTTCTTACATATTTTATATAGTCTATTTATATAGACTAATATTTTTTATTATTTTATATAGCACATTTTCATTATTTAACAGATTTAATAGCTCTATTAATCACATTCTTTCTATTTCAAAGCTTTGCCAACCTGATTCCTGATAAATATGCTTGTGAATCTTATTTTGTAAGTGTGCGAGTGCTATATGCCAGCATGCAGCGAGTGTATGTGAGTGTTAATGTGGGTGTTTATGCAAGGATCGGGTTTATATGCATGTGCGTGTGTTAACGCTGGAGTATAGGCATCACTCTACGGCACATTTTGCAGAGCACCGAAACTATAAGTTTCTCTGAACTTAAAAAGCTGAACCACTTCCACACCAGTGCATTAGTCTTTCCTCTCTTATCAACTATTTCGTCTGCATTCTTACTTGTGGAAGCTTGTTTATTCACACTCATTTTGTAGCTAAAACTTTCTGCGACAGAGCTTAATCAACTGCTGTGCTGAGCGCTGGCAGCGTGTCTGTGATGTACGTCATCACGCAAGTGACATCATCCTCTTTCTGACGGCCGAGCACTGAACGTCATTCAGTGACAAGTGATACAATGTATAAGACCTTATATAAATAGTAAAATATATATATACAAATTTATAGCAAAATACCGGAAAAGGGTTTAAATCATATCACCGTTATTGAAAAAAAATCTATCGTGATATATTGATATCGAATTATTGTCCAGCCCTAGAGTAACATTTCTTCGAGTTTATCCCTGCTCGCTGATGCTGCCATGTTGTTTGTATGTTTCGATGGCAAATGCGGGGGGAAATATGGGAACCCAGAGGGGAGCATCACGTGTTCAGATAAAAAACGATTTTCATTCAAACAAATCACTGTAAACTTCACACTCAAGTTAATAGATGCAATCGATTTAGCACCCAGCCCTACAATATTGCATAAAAACTAAATATTGCAATGTCAAATTTTTTGCAGCCCTACATAATGCCTAGGCAACCACCAAACAAATTTCACAGCAACCTTACAGGACATTGTAGCAACACACTACAAAACCGCTCAACACCTTAGTAACCACAGTAAATGAATGCAGCACTCATTGTTGGAGCTTGAATCCTGTTTACTATAGATGGAGAATATCATAAATCATCATCATCACCTCGTGTGGAATTCAGATGGTGGTGCTGGCTTATTTCACCGTGCCCAGGTGAGGCTTCTGGGAGCTTGGAGAGTATAAATGTAATTGAGGGTATGAGAGATGAAATTGTTCAATGCTCCAGGGACATTTTGCAGCCAGTTGAACTTGATAGATTCTCCAGGTTCACACATGCTCAGATCCATTCATTCCCTCACAGACATACATAGACGAGAACATGTAAATGGCTTAAAGAAATAGTTAACAATATTGCAATATTTGTCATTCTACTCAATTCCAAACCTGCATGCGCTTATGTTTCACGCAATAGGTGATGTGAGAAATTTCAAACTCCTCCATGCCTAAATATTACTAATACTAAAAAGAAAAATGATAAGACGTCACAAAAGTAGACCGTGTGTTAAAAATAGGGATGCACCGATCCCGATACTTGGATCGGATATCAGTTCGATATCGCATATTTTTGCTGGATCGGGTATCGGCCTGCTGGTACCGATCCAAATCCGATCTTGAACGTGCGCTGTATTTTGTGTAATATATAAGCCAACAAAAGCCACGAAGGGAGCCTATTATAAAGCACTAGAAAGTTGACAAGCAGACCTGCTATATCATAAATGTTTGAAGCCATTCTACAGTTTAATGTGAAGCACAGATGAATATTCACGTGGTTAAATTCATGTTCACTTCAGCGCTTCCCGCCGCTGCGCCTGTCAATCATTCTCCATTCATTCACAATTCAAACTGCGTGTGGTGTTCATGACAGCACGAAAAACTTTCTCTAAGACTATTTGTTCTTGTTAGTTTAAATAATCAGTGTGGAAATGCATTTAGTTTTGCATTAAATG